>CM040423.1:55243903-55557845 GCA_022702705.1 Papilionanthe hookeriana x Papilionanthe teres | reverse complement strand
GTAGGAGAAATCACAGATTCGAAGCGAACTTCGGTAATTTCCCGACTATCTTATTGTTTGGCTTGAATTTAGGAAAGTCCTAATGTTTATTTAATGTTTTGATCTTGCCAATTTTAATTAATTAGGACTTATGTTTATATGATAAAATCATACGAAATAGCACTTGAAGATGTGAGGGTTTATGTCGTACCAAACGACTTACCTCGGAGTCCTAAGACCGGTTAGGCTTAATTTACATGATATGATCATGCAAATGCCTAACGAAGAGTTGAGGATTTATGTTGCACTAGGCAAACTACCTCGAAGTCCTACGGCTTGGTTATTTAATTCTAAGGAAAGTTTTGCTGAAGTAGACTCAGGTTTTGCTGATGACGATGGCCGTGCTGCCCACCATGCTCCGAGCTCCCTTTGCTCAGAGAAGTGTGGCTTCAATCTGAGGGTTGTGTCACCTTCGATTGCGTCCCAGCAAGCTCCGGATGAAGTCTCCTGGTCTGGTGAATTGCCTAGGTAGGATTTCGACCACAGCCGACCACAAAGCTTGGAGGTCGGAGCAGCCGGGTGGCTTCGGAGATGGGGCTTTGGCTTTGGTGGACACCTTCTCTTGGTCCAGTGAAGGTGTAGGACCAATCAATTTGAGGATTGATCCACTGTGGAGAAGTGTCCTGGTTTTGGGTGGAATTTCGGTTGAGAAATTGGATTTTGTCGGTGGGGATTAGAGGCAAATTGACACTTGGGGATCAAGCCGCTCTAAGGGTGGAGAAGGGTTTGGAACAATTTTGGCGAGTTTCGGCAAGGTTTGTGCAACTCTCTTCTCATGGCCGTGAGGGGGTGGTGTTTAAATAGGAGAGGGTGGAGGGCCTCCCGGGGAGAGTTAGGGCTTTGGATCACCTTGCTGCAGGCATGGGAAGAACGACCATGGTGGCCATTGGGCATGGGGCATCTCGGCGAGGGAGAATTCCAAAGTTGGCTCACATGTGAGCTCTCGGCCATGGTGTTTTCCGGTGACTCGGTGGCTGGCCGGCCGGGCATTGGTCACCATCTTGTTCGAGTGGGTCGGGGTCGGGGTTTAGTGTAGGCAATTGGCAAATGCCATGTGTAAAAGGCTTGGATTAGAATGGAATGGGAGAGGGCTCATTTTGTTTCAAATTGGTCAACCCCTCCATTTGGGCTAGGTGCACCACCCAAGGCTTTGTTTAGGTTTGAATAGAAAGTGATTTAGGTCGGCTTAATCGGTGGGGAATGGTCACCATCCAAGTACGATTAAGCTTAAGCAAGATTTAGTGGAATCATGGGAGTGGTTAATCACCTTTAGGAATTAAGGAAAGAGTCTCCTCCTTTTGCCCAAAATGGCATGGTGACATGTAAAGAGGCTCTCATGGCTTCCATGTGGCTCATGCATGGCTTCATGGCTCGACCTTTGGCTTGGGAAAAGTCGAGTCGATTTCATGGAAATGGATTTAAGAAAAATTTTGGTATTTAGGGGTGATTTGGCATGAGGCTTGATTTGGAATTATTTGATGATGGGATTATAACTTAGGGAATGGCTTTGATTAAATGGATGGCAAATGGAAATGTCATGTGGGCTTTAGGGCCAATTTTGGGCTTTTGTATTTGGTGGAAATGGGCTTTTAGGAAGGTTTAGGGAAGTGGGCTTTTGGATTTTAAAATGGATTTTAGGATGGAATTTTAGTAAAGGCTTGGGCCAAATAATTGTTGGGTTTAGCTCATGGATGTGTCATGAGTGACTTGGAGCAAATTGGGAGTGATTTGGGTTTGAATTGGGTTGAATTTGGGCTTCTTTGGTGAATGAGCCAATATAGGTCAAATTGGGCTAACTTGGGCCAATGTTGGGATAGGGTTGAAATTGATGTAAAACTAATGTTGGGAAATGTTTATGGGAGTGTTTCAAAGAGGTTTTGACTTTGGTTGGGCTTTGATTTTGGGGTTTGGGCTTATTTGGGTTAGGTTTGGGTTTAGGTCGAAATTGGGCTTTTTGGTTTTGGGTTGAATTTAAGTGGGGTTTGGGTCTAAATTTTGGGCAAATCATGTTAGTGTTTTGTTTATGGGGATGTTAAGGAAGGTTTAGAAAAGATTTGGGGTTAATTGGAGTTGAATTGGGTGAGTTTGGGCTAAGTTTGGGTCATGGGTCCAAATTGGGCTTTAAGGCCAAAAGTGAAATTGGATCCCAATGCCAATCAAATTGGGCTTGGATTTGGTCTAGATTGGTGTTGGGGATGTTGAATTGAAGTTTAGAATTGAATTGGACCAGAATTTGGGTCAATTGGGTAGGTTTGGTTTGACATTGGGTTCACTTTGGGTTAAAATGGGTCAAATTGGGGGTTTTGATAAAAGTGGGGTAAATTGACAAAATTGGCCCATGGTGTAGTTGAACAAAATGAAATTGGGAATATTTGGGATTTTCTGGAATTTTCTGGGAATTTCCTGAATTTTGGATTTTTGTGTTAAGAGGGGCATTTTGGATATTTGGAGGGTATTGGGAGGTATTTTTGGAATTTTTTGGTATTTTTGGCTATGGATGATCAATTTGAGTAATGTGGGAATGTTTAGGATTAATTTTGAGGAATTTTGGGTAATTTAGGTGGTTTTGCAAATTTTGGGTGGTTTCAAGGGTTTTGGGTAGAGTTTAGCGGGTGTAGGGTTCAGGGGGTCGAAAATTGAAAATTTGGAAAATTGAAGATTGGGTGAATGTAAGTGGAATGAAATCATTTTTGTTGAGCCATGAAGCCACATTAAGCCCACATGAGCCATGATGGGACTCATTTGAGGCATACAGCTATGTTGTTCCTAACCTGCTTAGCTGAGGGCTTAGGGGTTAAGGACCATCCATGTGAATCACCTTCATGAGTCGGGAGGTCGAGTTGGGTAGGGGTGTGGTTTTAAGAGGTGTGTGAAAGTGTAGTGCACGGGTGTAGTGTGTGTGCAAGTCGACCCTTCACCGGACCGGAGCCACCGAGAGCGATCCTAAGGCCAAAGAGTCCTATAGGAACTCATCCTTTAAACTTCCACATTTGATCTCAACCCCCAGGTGATTAGGGGTCTACAATCAAGTTTGTGGAGTTTGCGGGCGAGTTAAGAAGTGGTTTGAATTTCTAAGTGGTGGGTCCCAATTCTAATCCTCTAAGATAGTCAAAGGAAAAGCCTAAGGCTAGATCCTAAGTACTAAAGAGAAGAAGAGAAGACCTCATCAAAAATGAGGTCAACAGCGGGGTACAGGCAATGATGCATACTCGAATAATCGTGCTTTTATAGCCGACACAAATAATAAAAAATCAATACTCAGAGATAGATGCCCATTTTACTTCGAGTTAGGTAGTTCTAATCCCAACTTTTAAGAAATCCGTGAACCGATACATGAGATACTACGACGTCGGATATTACACCGACATAGTAATGACACTACAACGATAGATACTACACCCTTACGACAATAAACACCTTGCTTGCACAACAGATACTACATTGCACTTGCACGATAATACTACACTGCACCCATACGATAACAAATACTACACTAACCCATCAAATCAAATGTCACACACATAGTGCAACACATATCACATTACACACATACTGCAACACATATTACCTCACACACATGTTACATCAAACACATACAATACATCAAACACATACAACACATCAGACACATCATATCAAACATAACACATATAATTATCAAATTCACCACACACATACACCACATATTAAACATCACACACTGCATACTATGCACTAGTTAATGCACATTACACATCACATATTAAATACCACACACAAACACCATATATTAAACATTACACACACACATCACATGTTAAATATCACACATACACACATACCATTTACCAAATCACACACACTACACACTACCCAATAAACACTGCACACCATGCACTAATTAATACACATTACACGCCACAGACCAGATACTACATACCAGATATTACACTGGTAAAGAAGTCAGATACTTCAATAACAGATACTTCACTCTCAAGGAATTCAGATATTACAAAAGTAGTTCACTCACTAATTAAGTGGTAGGGACTAGGATTGCCTACTACTAGGGTGATTTGTTGGTGACTTAATTTGAGATTGATAGAGACTTCCACACTTCGTGTTGCATCGTGGGATCGAGATAAAAAGGAAGTCTACGATCGAGCCTATCCTCAAATAGAATTCTTATTCCCCCACTTTGATATTTTATATGTTTATGGCTAAACTTGATTGTATAGTTGCTTGTAGCTATTAGCACTACGAGGCATCGACGGAGTTGGCCGAGTACACATTTATTTATTGTACAGTTTATTTACTTCATTTATTACATGCATACTTACCTGTATTCATACTTTTCTTTTATGCTTGCCCTTAGGATAGGCCATCTAGGGCATGGTTAGTTTATTTTCATTACATATGTTTATTTTTTATTATTGCTTCTCTTGCATACCTGTACTTGCCCCTAGGATAGGCCATCTAGGGCATGGTTAGTTTCTTTTTATTACACATGTTTATTTTTAATTACTGTTTCTCTTGCATACCTGTACTTGCCCCTAGGATAGGCCCTTTAGGGCATGTTTGTTTTTCTTTTCTTTACACACATTTTCCCTTATATATGCCCCTAGGATAGGCCGTTCGAGGCATGGTTTTCTCCTTTCTCTCCTATCTCTATTCTTTCTCGAGACGAGACGACGGAGGACGAATGAAGGATCTTCGATCGGATTTCCGTAGATTTAAATAACATCTATAGGACGTTGAGGTTGTCGTTTGATACGACATAAACCCTCACACTATCTTTTAGGACTGAGTACGATCATATATCGTACGATACAAGTCCTAAACCGTTTAGGATTCCGAGGTAGTCGTTTGACACGACATAAATCCTCCTATTTCTTTGGGTTATTTGCATATGATGTGCAGACATAAGCCCCAAATATCTAAATAATTTACAAGATTGAAACATAAAATATAACTTCACTTTCAAAGATATAAAGCCCAATCATAGGATAGTTTGAGATGTCACTGAAGCTCTTTCAGTATCTTCGACATCTCCTACTTTTCATACCTTTGGATTCCGAAAATAACTGTTCCACATTGAACCATTCCCTTTGATTTTCCTACAACCAATCATGGAAACCTAAACGTTGAAATTCTTGAAGACGAAGCCCATGATCCTTATCGAGAGTTTTCTTAGGTGACTTCGGTTGCTTAAGATGTAATTAACTATAGGGGCTTGCCTCTATAGGGAATTAGGAACCCAGATTAATCTAAACCCTGCCTAATCTGTGCATTAGACAGGGGAATTTGTCGGCTATAAAATACGCAAGACCAAAATAGAGTCATAAACTTTTAAGTTTAGATAGTTAAGCCTACTAACAAGTGGTACGCTCATCTTTTGGGATGATGTGTCACTTGTGGTATCGTGCTCAACTATTTAAACTATTTGATATGAGATCTATCTGGTCTCTTTATTTTCAAAAATAAAATAATATATCACCATTTTCAAAAATCAAAATAAAATACTTTACATATTACATTAAATTTAAACTTTAAAATTTTATTTTCAAAATAGTAAAAGGAAAAATTAGTCGACAATTTCTGGCGACTCCGCTGGGGAATAATTCTTCTTTCCATTTTTGGATCATAAGGATTTGTCTTCATACATCGATAGTGTGCCCATATCCCTAGTGGGCCAGACTATCATTCTTCCGTTGATGTGCTTCGCTCATTTCTTCCTTGAGCGAGTATTGTCAACTCCTTTTTGATTACGGAGCCACTTGTCTAATCATCCTTAAACGGAGAGGTTCCAGAATCTTGAAATCTTTAAGGTGGGATGGACCCCCAATAGGTGTGGTAGGTTAGGAGCGGTATATCGAAGTGAGTCCGATGCGAATTTAATCTTTTATATAAGTCTTTCAATCTCATATTGGATCCTATACTTTTTGTATTTGCTTTGCCTTAATTTTAAAATAAATCAACCAATTAAAACTTTCTATAATTTGTTCGGATAAGACTCGAAAAGGGCACCCGAGTTAATCTTGATGTTTATTTCCAATGGCGAAATGTCTTCCCCGAAGCCGATCTTCTCCTTCGCTACTTGGAAAGGACATCGTTGTTAGCAAGAACCAATTGCCTGATAAGACAATGATCAAGTTTGGTCAAGGGTTTGACGATGTTGAAATCAAGTTCGCAAATGTTCCGGTTGCCGTAGTGAGGTCTGTGGCGAATAAGTCAGAAGAACCTGTTGTTGAGTTCAACCTGAGGTCTGTTGACGAGTTCCCTCCGCTGAAGCGAGTACTAGTTGAGAATAACCCTGCTGTTGCTGTGAGGTCTGTTACTAGAATCACTGACAATCCCAAGAATGTTTCTGCTGCTCCAGTTGACTTGGTTGTTCTTACGTCTGCTGCTGCTTCAACATTAGCAAAAGGAAAGGGCGTCCTAGTGACTGATGAACCTGTAATTGAAGAAAGTTTGGCTTTCACTTCGCTACCTTCGTTTTTGAAATTGGGTCCGGTTCTAGGTCCGCAACTTTGACTAGAACACGAGAGGAGAAACGAAACGGGAAAATAGCCAAAATCAAGAGATTGGAAGCCGCTAAAGTTACCGTTCTTGTGGAAGTTTTTGAGGAGGAAGCTGGACTTCTTGAAACCTCACCCCTTCTTAGAGGAAGCGAGGTTTCATCCTTTGTCCGTTGCCCCGTCGAAGAAGATGCTTCAAGAATTCTTCGCTGCGTTACTGGTATCACCTCGTTGTAAGAATGAGAAAAAGAAGAAACCTGCTCTTTTCCTTGAAATTCGTCGGGTGTTTGAAAGATTGGCTCAGAGAGAGCGTTGTTCGATTCTTTGAGATGCGAAGAAAATTGGGTGTCTTGTCCCACTTGCATATACAAGCTGAAATCTTAAAGGATGATAAACCCGACCATCGACATCATAAGTCGATCGAAGGAACGAGACGTTACGGCCCGTGTTTACTGCTAAGTTACGTGCGGGAAACGTATAGTTACTTCTACGAGATCATATCTTCACCACCCATCGGAAAGTCACGGGACGCCAACACTGCAAAATCTCGTCTTGGACCGAGGATAGTTCCTTGATTGGATCGCGGAAGTTACGTTCCGAAAGGAGACTCGAGGAACGATAAAGGGTTGTCTCTTATAGTATCTGGTTCTCAGACTAGAGAGCACACTACTTCTAGATGTGTTAGTGCTTTTAATAAACCATTTGATTTTAAAGCACCAACGCTAAAGAAAATGGTGTGGCAACCTAAGGCTATTGAACCAATACCTATGGAGAAGCCCAAAGTCAATTACAAGAAGAATGATTCTAGTCCCGAGAGGATAATTGGTACTCGGAAGGCTGCTTGCAGAAGGGGTTAGTTGTCGGACACCCCATGTGGATTCAACGGATAAAGTGAATTTAATTGAAGTTAAATTGGAAAGGTTGAGAGAAGATATTCGACGGTTATTAAGGAAAGGAAAGAAGAATCGAATGATGAGGAAGATTTGACGGATTATATGGATGAAGATTTTGCTGAAATAAATATGGTCGAAACCAGAGCATCCTCAAATATACGAGAAGCCCCAGTACCAGCTGAAGGGAATATTATTGAAACATTACGGGGAGTTATTCGAGATAAAGATGAAATAATTGAACGGTTGGAAAGAAAGATGGAAGAAATGATGGCTGCAATTATGACTTTACAAAGTCAACCTCAGACTCCAATAGTGGTTCTCGTTGAGGTAAATCGACCGAAATAATCCAGATTCACGATAATAATAAAGAATCTTCCAATAATAATGAAGAGCAGCCCATGAAAGATTACGTTCCAGCTACCATGCCGAGAAAAGGATATCAAAAGTTTAATAGAACAACGGGTAGAGAGAAGCCTTGGCACAATCTAAAGGAGGATCGTTAATTCGAAGGGTAGACCTTATCTGAAGAATTCGATGTCGTTCGATACCCCAAAGGCTTCGTACCACCTTCGTTTAAAACTTTTGACGGAACATGAAATCCACGACAACATGTCGCGCATTTTCGGGCCGATTCTTTGTAATGCGAGGAGGAAACGATGCACTATTGTTCCGACAATTTGTGAGTAGCCTCTCGGGTGTTGCATTTGATTGGTATGCGAATTACCGAATGGATCGGTCAAGACTTTCGCGGAATTAGAAAATCTTTTCGTTAAACGGTTTCTTGGAGCTCGACACCATATCACCGTTGGTGATCTTGTGGTTGAGAAACAAAAACCGGACGAAACATTGGTGGAATACATTCTGCGATGGAGGAATCCGAGCATGAAGTGCGAACCTCGGCTCAGAGAACAACACGCAATTGAAATTTTATTGAAGAGTATTCATGGACCGGTAGCATTCCTCCTTAAAGGTTTTACGATCGAGACATTTGAGAATTGCTCGGTAAAGCTGCAAGTACAGAAGAAGCAAAACAACTTGGTTTTATTGAAAAGACCGAGAAACGAAACCAATGAAAGCTTTTGAGAAGAAATGCGTGACTCATCGCAACTATTGATAAAGGCAAACAACCGATACGGATAAATGCGAACAATCTCGACGGAATCATCAATCTCTTCGACGGTATAATTCGCAGTCTTCACAACAGAGACCTCCTCCAATGAACGAGAGACCAACTTTGTCTTTAACGAACGATTAAGTAGGGTATATTCCTTGAAAGATGAAGCGAGTTGGCAAGATGTTTCGGAATTTGGTTAAGAAAGCGGAATTCAAACTGCTCGAACCTAAGAAACTCGAAGAGGTTGATAAGAAGGATCATCCGCTATATTGCCCATACCACGGAATGATCGGACATACTATAGAGAAGCTGCTTTGTTTTCAAGAATTGGTTGGAGAATAATCTCATGAAAGGGAACATAACGATCCCGAAAGAGTATATGAGAGAACACTGAAAAAGGTTCAATCAATACAATCTCGGTCGATCCTATTGTTCCGATTGATCCATATACTGACCGATGATGGGTGGAGTACAGTATGGACTAAATCTTCAAAGAAAATATTGAATCAGTTCCAGAATGCTTCAACACAAGCTGTAATTCAAGATCCAAAGCCTGTTGAACCGGTGTTATTGGTTGGAGCAGAAGATAAATCTCAAGAGAAGAATGAGCGAGTTATGGAAGATAAGATTGAAAAGTCAGCTCAGAAGATGAGAGTTGTTGTTCCGAGATTAGTTGTTACGGATTTGGGAGAGAAATTTCTCAAACCGTTGACTGTGTATGATTTCTTCTTCGCTCCACCAGGAGCGCGTAATACTATGGAATTTGATTTCGGCTACGTTTTGGTTGTTTCTGTTGGTAATGTGGTTGATAATAACCAACCTAATTCTGATATTAATTTCAATCATGATAACAATTCTCAAATCGTACAGAACACTGATATGTGCAATGATGATCCAGGAAGAGATATAGATAATGACAATTGCTGTATGGAAGATGAAACATTTATTCTAGAGTTTCGAGGATCGCCGATTGCAATAGAGCTAGAATTTTCGATTCGAAGAGGTCTTGAAAGAGTCGGCTACTCCGATTCCGAGGTTACAACTTCGAATTAATTCCGGACTCGGAAGAGATAACGAAATAAATTTGAGAAGTGGAAAGATATTACCCCCGAGAGTGGGTCCGAAGGATAAAGGAAAGCAAATAGACGATCCGGCTCCACCAATTGATGAAGTGCTTGTTCGAAAAGGAAATGAAAAGCCGAACAATAAAGTGGATTATAATGTATTAGCACATCTTAGGAAGTTACCGGCGAAGTTGAGTATATACGATGCTACGATCTTATCGAAAGGAGATGAGAGAAGCTGCGGTGAAAGCTTTGCTTGATCCGGACATCTGTTTGGCTCGGCTCGCTGGTGATTCCTTGGATGAGGTTTGTACATTGAGGGAACGGACAAAGATAACTTTTACGGATGATGATTTATTGCTTGGCACTTGCTTGATCATAATCGCCCATTGTATATTTACGTCAACATTGGTAATGTTATGCTTATCTAGAGTGTTAGTGGATCCGGGAGCATCCATTAATATAATGAACACGAGAACACTAGCATACTTGGATATTGATGCAAGACGAGTTGACCGTCGATAGAATGATGTTAAGGGGTTTTAACCGAAAGGAGAAAGAGCTTTGGGATCGATAACTCTCTTGTTGAGAATCGGTGAATTGACAACAAGCTGCAAAATTCCATATCATTGACTGCGAAACATCATTTAATGCTCTTCGGGCCGACCTTGGATTCACGAAAACAGATTGGTTCCCTCATCACTACATCAATGTATAAAGTACTTGCCGGGAAGGACAAGAATATTGTATAAAAGGAGATTTACTGACCGTTTTCTATTCATGAAATAGGTATTCATGAAGATGCTGCTTACTACACTCCTCCGAAAAGGACTGTTTTATCTCGAGATGTTGTTGCAAATAGAACAGAAAATCCAGAAAGCACACAAAGACAAGATTTTTCAGCGCCAATTCAACAATCTCGTATCACCCCTCTACAACGAGAGGGTGAGAGTTTCTCCAGAACTCGCATCCGAGGTCGAGGCCGGGGACGAGGTCGAAAGGAACGATAGGGTTGTTGAATCGAAGAATCCGGTTATCAACATTGATTTAGAAGACAGTTCTGAAGATGAAAAAATTAAGAAAGATGCAATGACAATCAACCAAAGAAGACCCCAGTTCCAAATCAGTTTAGAAGATGAAGAAAAGCGTGAACATAGTTCAATGTACGATCGAATCAATCGATATGTACAAACTATGGCCCTTACCCCAATTTATACTCATAAAATTGAGGGTTTGACGGTCAAAGAAGTACATAGTGCTGGTGGAAAACCAATAAAGTTTCACCGTGGCTCTGCATCTTCAAGTTCTGAAACTAATGTAAAACTAGAAAACGATCTTTCTTCAGAATTAATGGAATTGCTCGTTGAATGGTATTCTCATTGTGTTCAAAATCTTGCACAGCGTGGTATGGTACCTAAGCAATGGTCAAAAGAACAATCGCATTATTTTGAAAAACTTTGGAATAATAACAATCGTACATTCAATTCTAAACAAGGTCTTGGGTTCGGCACGGTAGGACCAGTTGATGATGTGGAATTTTACCTAGTTGTTACCAATGGACAAAATGGAGAATGTTTGGAAACTTTAGATAATTATGAAGATTCCCTAATTGATGATGCCCCACCAGAGTTTGAAGAAGAGATTAAATCAACAGCAGATGAGCTGAAAGAGGTTAACTTAGGAACTGAAGAGGAACCAAGGCCAACCTTCATTAGCTCTCTACTTAATGAAGAAGAAGATACAGACATGATTAAGTTGTTGACTGAATTTAAAGACTGCTTTGCTTGGAGTTATAATGAGATGCCAGGATTAGCATCAGATGTGGCAGTACATAAATTGGGTTTAGATTCGCGGCGAGTTCCGGTTAAGCGAAGCTCCAAGAATGATGCGCTTGGATATTGAACAAAAGGTCATAACGGAAGTCGAAAAGCTGATAGATGCCAAATTCGTACGAGAAGAACAATATCCTACATGGCTTGCCAGCATAGTACCGGTTAAGAAAAAGAATGGTCAAATCCGAATTTGTGTAGACTTCAGGGATTTAAATAAGGCATGTCCAAAAGATGAATTTCCACTTCCTATTCCAGAATTGATGGTTGATATCGCATCATCTCATGCCATTTTCTCTTTTATGGATGGGTCGTCCGGTTATAATCAGATCAAGATGGCTCCAGAAGATGAAAAATTTACAGCTTTCAGAACGCCAATTGGAGTTTCTTGCTATACGGTAATGCCTTTTGGGTTGAAGAATGCGGGAGCAACATATCAACGAGCAATGACCAGAATTTTTGATGACCTCATTCACAATCAAGTGGAATGTTATGTGGATGATTTGGTGATCAAAAGTAAACAGAAAGAAGATCATCTGTACGATTTGAGAATTGTTTTTGAACGGTTACGACAATTTAACCTCAAAATGAACCCTCTGAAGTGCGCATTTGGTGTGACTTCTGGGAAATTTTTAGGGTTTGTTGTTCGTCACCGTGGGATTGAAATTGATCCAGAGAAAATAAAAGCGATTTTGGAAATGCCACCTCCTAAGAATTTAAAGAAATTAAGATCTTTTCAAGGGAAGTTGGCATATCTAAGACGCTTTATTTCTAATTTGTCAGGAAGGTGTCAACCTTTCTCTGCATTGACCAAAAAGGATGCCAAGTTTACTTGGGACGATAAATGTCAATATGCATTTGAAAGCATTAAACAATATCTAATGACACCTCCTGTACTAGCTGCCCCGATCCCAGGTAAGCCTTTGATACTTTATACCGCGGCTTTAGACGACTCCCTCGGAGCTCTGCTGGCTCAGGTCAATGATGAGGGTAAAGAGAATGCTCTATATTACTTAAGTCGTCGTCTAATACCAGCGGAGGTAAAGTATCCGCCAATCGAGAAGCATTGTCTGGCTTTAATTTTCGCGGTTCGAAACTCGACACTACATGCTCTCTCACAAGATCAATTTGATTTCAAAGTTTAATCTGTTGCAGTATTTGATAGCTCGACCGACGCTTTCCGAAAGGTTAGCAAGATGGGCCATGATATTATTGCAATTTGACATTTCCTTTGTTCCGCTTCGAGCTATAAATGGACAGATTCTAGCAGATTTTCTTGCGGCACATCCGTTACCAGCCGACTCTCTTCTTAATGAAGATCTACCAAATGAACAAATAATGAATTTGGAGAATTCCAATACTCGACGTTGGGAATTGTATTTTGATGGAGCTTCTTCAGCACAAAAGAATAAAGAACTACAAACGATAATACCCGGTAAAGCAGGAATTGGATTGATATTCATTACACCAGAACGAGGAATGTTGAGATATGCTTATCATTTAACAGAGCCGTGTACGAACAATGAGGCAGAATATGAAGCTCTGATAACAGGATTACAATTAGCCATACTCCTGGATATAACTGATATCAACATTTATGGAGATTCACAGTTAATAATTCAACAAGTTGCTGGCCAGTATAAAATTTTGAAGCCCAGATTGGAACAGTATCACCGTTATACAATGAAGTTGTTGGAACAAATACCTAATGTGACACTGTACAGAATTCCGAGAGGAGAAAACGCTCTTGCAGATGCTCTAGCTAAACTTGCTAAAGAATTTGCATGTCTACAGGAAGATTCTATTGAAATAACAGTACAAGGACTTCAAGTTTTGTCTCAAATTGATACGGATACGTTAAACAAATTAAATGAAGAACAAACGATGAGCGGCGATTGCTTGAAAACACAGAAGATTGGCGTCGACCCTTCATAGAATATTTACGAGTCGGGAAACTACCGGATGATAAGTCGGCGACTTCATCGAATAAAGAAGAGAGCATTATCATATGCTTTAATTGATAATGTTCTTTATCGAAGATCCTTCGATCAAATGTGGTCGAGATGCTTAAACAACACGGAAGCTCAAGAAATTGTAAAGGAGGTACATTCGAGACTTTGTGGCGCTCATCGATCGAGTCCTAAAATGAAAATGAAAATCGAAAGGCTAGGATACTGCCGGCTGCGATGATGACCGACTGTATGAAAATCGCCAAAAGTTGCCATCAATGTCAGATACATGGAGTGGTCTTACACCAACCCTCTAATGTGCTCCACCCGACGGTCGCGTCGTGGCCGTTTGAGTGTTGGGGCACAGATGTAGTGGGTCCTATAGATCCTCCATCTTCGAAAGGACACCGATTTATCTTAGCGGCTACCGATTACTTTTCAAAATGGGCGAGGTCATGCCGCTCGGAGAAGTGAAAGCGTATCATGTGTTACAATTCTTCAAAAATCGAGTCGTCTATCGTTTTGGCCTACCACGCGGAATAATTTCGGACAATGGGTCTGCTTTCAAGAGTACAAAAATTAATAATTTTGTCAGAAGACATGGAATAGACTGGCGATACTCTACAATATATTATCCTCGAGTAAACGGCCTGGCCGAGGCTTTTAATAAGACTCTCGTCCAAATTCTAAAGAAAACTCTGAACGAGTGTTGACCTCATTTTTGATGAGGTCTTCTCTTCTTCTCTTTAGTACTTAGGATCTAGCCTTAGGCTTTTCCTTTGACTATCCTAGAGGATTAGAATTGGGACCCGCCACTTAGAAATTCAAACCACTTCTTAACTCCCTGCAAACTCCACATTGTAGACCCCTAATCACTTAGAGGGTTGAAATCAAATGTGGAAGTTTAAAGGATGAGTTCCTATAGGACTCTTTGGCCTTGGGACCGCCACAGGTGGCCCAGTGCAGTGAGGGGTCGACTTACACACACACTACACCTATACACTACACTTTCACACACCTCCTAAAAACACACCCATACCCGACTTGACCTCCTGACTCATGCAGGTGATTCACATGGATGGTCTTTAACCCCTAAGCCCTTGGCTAAGAGGGTTAGGAACAACATAGTGGATGCCTCAAATGAGCCCCTTCATGGCTCATGTGGGCTTGATATGGCTTCATGGCTCAACAAAAATGATTTCATTCCACTTACATTCACCCAAGCTTCAACTTTCCAAATTTTCAATTTTTGACCCCCGGGACCCTACACCCGCCTAACCTACCAAATGCCCTTGGAACTACCCAGAATTTCCAAAATCACCTAAATTACCCAAAACTCCCCAAAATCAATCCCAAACATTTCCACATTACTCAAATTGATCATCCATACCCAAAAATACCAAAAATTCCAAAAATACCTCCCAATACCCTCTAAATACCCAAAATACCCCTCTTGACCCAAAAATCCAAAAATTCAGAAAATTCCCAGAAAATTCCAAAAAATCCCAAATATTCCCAATTTCATTTTGTTCAACTACATCATGGGCCAATTTTGTCAATTTACCCTACTTTTGTCAAAACCCCAATTTGAGCCATTTTAACCCTAAGTGAACCCAATGTCAAACCAAACCTACCCAATTGACCCAAATTCTGGTCCAATTCAATTCTAAACTTCAATTCAACATCCCCAACACCAATTTAGACCAAATCCAAGTCCAATTTGATTGACATTTGAATCCAATTTCACTTTGGGCCTTAAAGCCCAATTTGAACCCATGACCCAAATTTAGCCCAAACTCACCCAATTCAACTCCAATTAACCCCAAATCTTTTCTAAACCTTCCTTAACATCCCCATAAACAAAACACTAACATGATTTGCCCAAAATTTAGACCCAAACTCCACTCAAATTCAACCTAAAATCAAAAGGCCCAATTTTGACCTAAACCTAAACCTAACCCAAATGAGCCCAAATCCCAAAATCAAAACCCAACCAAAGCCAAAACCTCTTTGAAACACTCCCATAAACATTTCCCAACATTTATTTTACATCAATTTCAACCCTAGCCCAACATTGGCCCAAGTTAGCCCAATTTGACCTATATTGGCCCATGTACCAAATAAACTCAAATCCAACCCAATTCAAGCCCAAACCACCTCAAATTTATTTCAAATCATACATGACACATCCCTAAACCAAACTCAACAATTATTTGGCCCAACCTCTTTACAAAACTCCCATCCATAAATTCATTTTTAAACTAAAAGGCCCATTCCTTAAATCATTTTAAAAGCCCATCTTTTACCACATCCAAAAGCCCAAGCCTATCCTAAAGCCCACATGAAATTTCTCCTTATCATCCCTTTGATTAAACTCAATATCTAAATCCTAAATTCATCATTGGATTATTCCAAAATTAAACCTCATGACAACCCTCACCAAAATGCCAAAAGTCACAAAACCCATTTTCATGAAATTGACTAAACTTTTCCCTAAGCCACATGGAGCCATGCATGAGCCATTCACAAGCCATAGGAAGCCATGAAAGTTTGGCATGTGACCATGCCATTAGTGGTAAAAGGAGGGGCTCCTTTCCTAACCTTTCATTAAGACTTTTTAACCTTATCCATGACACACACTAAACCATGTTTAGCCACCTCATCATGGATAGAGACCACACCATCCTCTCTTGGGCGACCCAGTCGATCCTCTCGGCCCAAAATCGAGGCCATGGGGAGGTGCACCCAACCCAAACCAATGGGTTGACCAAATTGAAGCCAAAATGACCCCTTCCCCATTCCATTTTAATTCGGCCACTTTACACATGGCAATTGCCGATTGCTTGCACCAAGCCCCACCCGACCCACCGACCTTGAGGGTGACCCATGCTCGGCCGCCGGCCACCCGACCGTCGGAAAACACCATGCCCGAAACCTTGGGAGAGGCTAAGCTTTGGAATTCTACCTTCGTCGAGTCGCCTCACTCCAAATGGCCATTGTGGCCGTTCTTCACATGCCAAGAGCAGTGATCCCAGCCCTCAACACCCCACGGGAGAGCCTCCGACCATGCCTATTTAAACCCCTCACCCTCTCGGCCAAAGGAGGTGCTCGAACCTAACCTTAAGGAAACTCGCCAAAATCATTCCGGATCACTCTCCACACATAGAGCACTTGATCCCCACTCGAATTCCAGCCCAATTCCCTCCAAGTCGAGCTCGATTTCGAGCTCGAACTTTAGCCCAAAAACCAGGACACTTCTTCACAGTGAGCCAATCCCCAAATTGATTGGTCCTACACCTTCACTGGACTAAGAGGAGAAGTTTCCCATTGAAAGCCCCATCTCCAGACCACCCAGTTGCTCCAGCCTCTAAGCTTTGTGATCGGTCGTGGTCACTTGCATAGCTAGACAATTCACCAGGCCAAGGGACTTCATCTGGAGCTTACTTGGACCCAATCGAAGGTGACACAACTCTCAGATCGAAGCTTCACTTCTCTGAGCAAAGGTATAGAATCCCTCTTCTTCCCGAGCTTCCAGAGATTCTCATTTTACTTTGAGTCAATTTAAATGCATGTTCACCGTATGGATGTGTTCGTCTCTTCAAGATGAATCCATAGAGCATAAGAACACGAAAATCCGTTGAGAATCGAGAGAGTTCTTAGGGTTAGAGTGTGGACGGTCACGGGATCGCACCAGTCGTAGACGATGACCAGGAGCCGTCGGATCGCGCGTGTATCGGATGGACGGCTTGGATTGCGTCGGACCGGCAGATGGTACGTGAACCGCGGGGCCCGGACAGCCGAGTCAGATGGCGGCGCCGAACCAGGGAGCGACGCGTGTCGATTCGGAGCCGCCGAGGTTGAGTCAGCGCCGCGTGGATAAGTAGATAAATAGGGTATTTTCTGATTTATTTAAATACCAGAACTTCAAAAATCCATATCTTTGTGTAGAAAAATCACAAAAATAAAATAAAAATACCCCCTTGCTCGGTGAACGAGAGGAGAATAATGTGGAAAAGAAATTAATTAATTTTGCCCAGTACATTATTTTTAATTAATTATTTACTCCCTGCATTGTTTTAATTCTCCATGCATTCATACAATTCACCATGGCATGAGACCATAGGGATTTTGAAGCCTCTGAACTTGGGAACATTCCCTGAATTTTCCAAGGTCAGAGGCCATCCTATGAGAAGTTATTGATTTTTCAAGTTCATGTTGCTGTTTTGAGTATTTTAAATCCAATAATTAGCATGTTGTGAAATAAATTCTAGGAAAATTTGGTGATGTTTCTTATGACCAGAGAACCCTAGGAAAAATAGGACTTGAGTTAATTCACTCAAAATAACCCTAATTGGCTTAAACACCCAAAATAGACCCCTAATTAATTAGAGCTAACCATACATCAAATTGACTTGAAATCAATTCTCCACTGACCTTTAGGATCAGAGGAACCCACCATAAAAGTTTGAAGTCAATTGGACTTGGTTAGCCCTATCAAATGGGTTGATTAAGCCATTTAGTCACTTTAAACTTTAAAAATTCATAACTTTCAAAATACCTTTCAAAAATTTACCAAATTGGTTTTGAAGCCTCTCTGATATCAGGGGAATTTAAGAAAATTAAAATTTCAATTTTCTAAAAAAGTTAATTTTTTAGTATTATTTTAATATTTTAATAATTAAAAAATAATAAAAATCACAAAAATAATAAAATTCACCAAAATGTCATATTTTTAAATTTAATCACTTAGGAACAAACCCCATATTTTTATTAGGTCTATTTAATGAGATATTAAATTTTAAAGCCCTAGGGTAATTTTAAAATTAAAAAATGTATTTTCTAGCATTTTCACTAAAATAATTATAATAAATCAAAAAAAAAATCAGAAAATTGTAAATTTGGTTCTCTGGAATCCTTGATATTAGAGAGAATTTTAAAAATTATAAAATTCATTTTTCAACTTATATTCTATTTTTAAATTAATTAATATTCCAGAACTTAAAATAATTCTAATAAATAAAATATAATTCAAAAAATCACAAAAATTGGTCCAAGTGGTCCTATGGTCATTAGGAATATCCCATAATTTTCTTAAGGACAGAAACTTTCTCTTGGTCATATTATTAAATTTTTCTTGGAAATCCTTATTTTCCACCAAAAATAATTAAATAAATAAATTAAATACAGAAAAATCACATTTTCTCCTCTAATGTCTTTATTGACATATGTGTGAAGTCACATAAAAATTTCAAATTCATTTGAGCTCAATTTAGTGAGTTATGAAATTATTAAGCTTAAAGGGCAAAATGGTAATTTTAACCCTTAATTAAAACTTTAGGCTTAATAAAATGAAAAGAGTAAAATATTTGATCCTAATCTGATTTGGATGATTGAAATTTAAACAATTAAAGGGTAGAAACCCACTAAAAAATTTAAAATAATTGAAATAAACCTTAATTAAATAATTGATTAAATTTGGAAGAATAATAAAATTGGAATTATTAAAATAGGGATATTATTAGGAAGAGATTTATTCTTTAATCTAAAGATCCCTAAATTAATCATCTCAATAATATTTAATTCTTAATTAAAATGATAATTCAAATTTAAGTTTTAAAATGTTAAAAGACTCAATCATTTAAATTGAATTAAAGTTAAATTATTAAACTCTTTTTAAATTCTCAATTAAAATTAAATTTAAAATTAAAATTAAATTAAAATTAAATTAAATCAAAATTAAATCAAAAAAAAAAATAATAAAACTAAATTAAATTAAATTGAATAAATAAATTAAATTAAATTAAATAATTAAATTAAATTAAATTAAGTTAAATAAATAAATTAAATTAAATTAAATTAAATTAAATTAAATTAAAAAAAATGTTAAATTAAATTAAATAAAATTAAAACAAATTAAATTAAATTAAATTAAATCAAATTAAATTAAATTAAATCAAACTAAATTAAATTAAATCAAATTAAATTAAATCAAGTTAAATTAAATTAAGTTAATTCACATCAAGTTAAACTAAATTGGATTAAATCAGAATTAAATTAAAATTAAAACTAAACTAAATTAAATTAAATTAAATTAAATTAAATCAAAGTTAAATTAAATTGAATTAAATGACATCACCTAAGACATGAAGAATTCAAAAATAAATCCAAAATAACTTGAACACTATTCCAAACTTAAATCATTAATTTGAACTTAAATTTGAATCACAAATCATTAAATATCATTTTGCTCTTAGGAGCTTTTACTATTATAACTCCTAAATGGAGTATCGAGTGAAATGACACTTCACTCATAAGAATATTCAAACATCCTAATTCACTGAGCAAGAAATAAAACTTAACTCAAACACCCTGGATGATTAATTCACTCGCACAATAAATTCATTTGACTTCAGGACAATTCCCGAAATATTGAAAAGATGTTTAAGATTCGTCTTAAACACTTCCTCAATATGATGGAATGTCCTTAAGAACAAATTGAGCTTAGTTGTTCTTTAGTGAAGAAAATCATCCTTAAAACCAAAATTGAAGACCTAGATGTCATAGGAATGACTAGCTATAGGATTAGGATTTTGGTAGAAAACCATAACCATTCCTTTAACTTTACCTAGGAAATTACTTTAAATGCTTAAATATTCTAACTGTGTTTTAAGTGCAGCTTGGGATGACGGGAAGACCCTCCAGGTACGCTTTTATTTTATTGCAATTTCTTTACTGCAATTTATTTAATCGCGTTGCACTTTACCATTCTTGCATGATAAACAACAGTTGCATGAAAACCTACACCTTTAAGACAGAAACCAAAACTGAAACCCATAACTAAATTAAAAGACACTACAAGATAAAATTCACCACCACAACATTCAAAATATAAAACAACTCAAAATTTAATCACAAAACGTAACAACAAAACTACAACTACAACTAAATTAAAACGTCTCATTGAATGATCGGGAATACCTCGGATGATGTAACCCACGTGTTGCTAACGGGATTTCCCACGATCTAAATGAAAGTGCGGAACTCATTTAGTTGAGTTTAGCAAATTCATCTGGACTAAGTGAATTCGATGAAAATAACGGTGCCGGGATGACGGAACCGTGGGATCTTAACCGGTGTTGTTATAATCAACTTTAAGATTTGTTTAATTAAAATATTAAAAAACACCCGGATTTTAAGATTTTCTCTAAACCCGAACACTTCTCTCATCTCCTGATTTATGATTTCTAAAACTAAACCTCTGCAACAACAAGGAACTCGGAGCATGGTGGGCAGCACGGCCATCGTCATCAAGAAACTCCGAGTCTACTTCACAGAAACTTTCTTAGAATTAAATAACCAAGCCATAGGACTTCGAGGAAATGTTTGCCTAGTGCAACATAAATCCTCAACTCTTCGTTAGGCATTTGCATGATCATATCATGTAAATTAAGCCCTAACCGGTCTTAGGACTCCGAGGTAGTCGTCCGATACGACATAAACCCTCACATCTTCGAAGTTATTTGTATGATTTTATCATACGAATATAAGTCCTAACTAATTAAAATTGGCAAGATCAAAATACTAAATAAACATTAGGGCTTTCCTAAATCCAAACCAAACAATAGGATAGTCGGGAAATTACCGAAGTTCGCTTCGAATCTGTGATTTCTCCTACCCTTCTTCCTTTGAATTCCCAAAACAAAATGTTTCAAATTTGATCCATCCCCAATCGAAATTCTAAAACTCAATCCCTCGAAAACTTAAACCTCGAAATTCTCGAGAGCATAACTACCGATTATTATCAAGAGTTTTCTTAGGTGATTTCCGTCACTTAAGATGTAATTAACTATAGGGGCTTGCCCTTATAGGGAACTTTAAGAACCCAGTGTAATATAAACCCCGCTTAATTCATTTATATTAAGCGGTGGAATTTGTCGGCTTACAAAATTGGTTCGCGGACCAAACGGATGTCACAAATCTTCTAGTTTATTTAATCGAGCCCCATCATCAAGCAATGTGTCTATTCTTCGGGATAGATACATGGTTTGTGATGCGGTGCTCGTTTATATAAACTATTCGGGATGTGAGATCGGTTTGATTTCATATCTTAAAATTTTCAAATTTAAAATTATTTTCAAAATCAAATATTACTTTTCAAATTATTTATTTAAATTAAATTAAAATTCGCCGACAATTTCTGTAGGCGACCCCCTTTTCCAAATAAAACACCATAACCTAAAAATAAGCCGCACAACGAGAACAAGAGAAATTGGCACGAGCAGTTATTAGAAGCCTTATGGGCCTACCGAACAACGTTCAGAACTCCAACACAGTCTACTCCTTATGCCCTCGTGTACGGGTCCGAAGCCGTTCTTCCTTTAGAAGTGCAACTTCCGTCTCTCAGAATTGTTGTTGCCAGTAAAATTACTACTGAAGAAAATGCTAAGCTCCGTCTGGAAGAGTTGGCAAATTTGGAAGGAAGACGACTATTAGCACAACAAAATTTGGAATTATATCAAGCTAAAATGATTCAAGCACATGATAAACTGATCCGTCCCAAGACTTTCAAAGTTGGTGACCTTGTACTTGTTCTCAAAAGACCTATCCTTGCACATCGCAAGATAGGTGGAAAGTTCGAACCAATTTGGGAAGGTCCATTTGTGGTGGAGAAAGTTTACTTCGGAGGAGCATACCGAGTTAGTGGATCGTCAAGGGGAAAGACCTATGCTCCCTATTAATGGGCGTTACTTGAAGAAATATTATGTGTCGTGATGTTTCAAAAGAGCAAACTTTAGAAATAAAGTCTTGTTCTTAGAAGCACTGACACCTCAATTGTAATCGGGTCCGAACTTAAATTTGAAACAAGATTGTTGAATAAAATTTCCTTTTCAATCTATAATAAAATTCATATATTCTAAAACATAATCTGATTATCATTCTCGTTCCTTTCACATGAATTTCAATTTTCATAATAAGCCCTATATTTATAAATAAATAAATAAAATATGTATATACACATATATAAGTATAAATTAAAACAAATACATTCCAGATTAATACATATTGTTCTTGCTTAGCCCGGCCTGACATACTGACCGTTTTCCTGTGTTTGTGCAGGAAAATGTCAGAAGGAAGGCTGATTTTCGTCTTTAAGAATGGACTTGGTTTCGCTCTGAATAAAGAGAAGATCGAAGAGGAAGCAATTATAGAATTTGATCTGGATTTTGAACAAGTAAATTTGGAGTATGAAAGCTCGGCTCTGACGATTGTGGATCAGGAAGCATTCCGTGGTCAGAAGCCCATATTAACATTTAAAAACAAAGATCAACGTTCTTCCGGAAAGAAGAGGAAAATAGATGAGGTTGAAACGGACTACACTACAACCAACAAGATTGATTCAATGGTAATGACTTCTGAAGGCGAGCTTGTTGGTGCTATCCCTACCAATGATCAGTTGGAAGGTAAGGCAACACTCACCCGCACTCAGAAGAGGAACCGGAATCGACGGATTCACAAGATGTTGGAACAGATGAAAGAACAGGGAGAGGATGAGGCTGTTGTTGAAAGGATGGCAGTCGTGCTGAAAGAAAAGATTCCAAATCAACCTGTTGAGGTAATCCCACCAAAGCCAGAGAAGGCTGTACTGAAACCTACTCTTCAAAAGAAGGAGATCGGGAAAAAGAATATGGAAGTTGTGCCATACGTCCCACAGTTCGTGGACAGGCCTCGTAGATTGCAAATCATTCCAGAACATGAACTAGAAAGATATCAAAGAGTAAGAAAGCAGAATTTTGAACATCTTCAAAGACTCCAGGGAAAGTACATCAATATATTGGAAGGCTTAGAATTATACATTGACGTATTTTCTGAGCGAGAACAAAGAGAAATTGTGGATTGTGTTACCCTCGAGCAACAAATGGGACAAGCAGGACGCCTGAGAAGAAGAACTTACTCTGAACCCAGAAAATGGAAACGTGGAAAGGGACGAATTACCATACAATATGGGTGCTGTTACAATTTCGCTAAAGACAGAGAAGGTAATCCTCCTGGCATAATTCGCCATGATGAAGTTGATCCATTACCATCATTCATAAAACGGATGATCAGACGGATGGTAGCCTGGCGAGTGCTCCCCGCCGATTGCATTCCAAACAGCTGTATTATAAATATATATAAAGAGGGTGATTGTATTCCTCCACATGTTGACCATCATGACTTCAAGAGACCTTTCTGTACCGTCTCGTTCGTCAACGAATGCAATATTATGTTTGGTACAGAAATTCGGATTGTTGGAGATGGAGAATTCCGAGGACTCGTTGAAATTCCTTTACCGGTGGGCTCGATATTAATCTTAAAAGGAAATGGTGCCGATGTGGCGAAACATTGTATTCCTGGTGTATCGTATGAGAGGATTTCGATCACTCTCAGAAGAATGAATGAGGACAAGATACCGTTCCGTTATAAATTTGATCCGGAAATGGAGAATCTCCGACCGTATGAATTATAAGTTGTTTAAAGTCGAGACACCTCTTTATATATAGGAAGGATCTTTCCAGCATTCTCCGATGTATGTTGAAGGTGAGGCTAGTCTCTATACGAACTTCATCGTTCAAGTACATGATAGACAGTGGTGGATGTTCGGAATGATACGCGTACTTGATTTAACATTCAAAGATATTGCAGAAGTAACATATAGATGTGTGCAGATTATGGCTGTATGATGGCAGTGATGTTCTTCATGTTTGATATTCGATGTAATAGCATTTCATCCACTATTATATGATATTCAGTTTCAAGCAAATATGATCAGACTCCTTTTGATGCGTTTAAAAGCAAATCGGTTGATTGTTTGTCGAAGAAACCAATAAATTTGGTTTATCGCAATTTTGAAAAGGCTAAGAAGCAAGAACGATGTGTAAAATAAGAAATATAATAATTCTTGAAAAAAAAATAAAAAAAATATATATAGATATAAATAAATGCCTAATAAAGTATTTTTGGAATAACAAAATCTTAAATAAAATAATGATAATATGAGTTTTGTTTCATATTCTTGCCAATTCCTATATATATATGCATCTGCATTTCACAGACTTCACAATTTACACAATTCAATACTACATCTCTACATAATTCCCACATATTCTCACACAAATCATCACATTCCTCCATAATTCTTCACAATACATCGTACTCCTTCTGAGGTCAGTACCTAAATTCTGACTCATTTTTCTGAGATCGATACCTAAATTTCGATTCTCACTTCGAGGCTGGTACCCATATTCCGGTTCTCATCTCGGGCCGTACTATATTCTGATTCCCACCTTCTGAGATCGGTACCCATATTCCGATTCTCATTTCGAGACTGATACCGATATTTCAGTTCTCTTCTCTTGAGGTCAGTACCTATATTCTGACTCTCATCCTCCTGAGATCGATACCTAAATTTCGATTCTCATTCCGAGGCTGGTACCCATATTCCAGTTCTCATCTCGGGGTCAGTACCTATATTCTGATTCCCACCTTCTGAGATCGGTACCCATATTCCGATTCTCATTTCGAGACTGATACCGATATTTCAGTTCTCTTCTCTCGAGGTCAGTACCTAAATTCTGACTCTCATTCTTCTGAGATCGATACCTAAATTTCGATTCTCATTCCGAGGCTGGTACCCATATTCCAGTTCTCATCTCGTGGTCGATACCTATATTCTGATTCCCACCTTCTGAGATCGGTACCCATATTCCGATTCTCATTTCGAGACTGATACCGATATTTCAGTTCTCTTCTCTTGAGGTCAGTACTTATATTCTGACTCTCATCCTCCTGAGATCGATACATAAATTTCGATTCTCACTTCGAGACTGGTACCCATATTCCAGTTCTCACCTCGGGATCAGTACCCATATTCTGATTCCCATCCAGCATACACATGATTTATACTTAATTATACATATGATTTATACATATCTATATATGTTGTTTATACATGCCCTTTGGATAGGCTTAGCCCTATTCTTTCTCACCATACATTCATACTGTTTGAGATAGGTTTTATCCTACTCCCTCCTACCTTTTCAATACATATTTGGATAGGCTTAGTCCTATTCCTTCCCCGTCACATTCTCTTTGATCAAATGCATATTTCTGAATCATTTCCTTGCATACATTTTGGATATTCAAATTCATATCGTTGAATTGAAGGCACACCTGCTAATCCCTAGCGGGAACGTAACTTCACTTCAATTCTGATCCGATCTTTGATTTGTTTCAAGTATAGTTACTTGAATATTTGTTTGCGATTGAGTTGATCGTTTCGGTCAACGCCAATAGGCGCGGCGTGCTTGCATAGCACACCCCACCTATTGGGGGTCCATTTGTTGACCTCATTTTGAGGTCATTCTTTTCTCCTTCTAGCTCTAGGATCTAGCGCTTAGGATCTTCCTATTTTGGACTATCTTAGAGGACTAGGTCGGGACCCACTATGTTTAGAAATTTGAGCCATTTCCTCGCTCCTCGAAGTTTCATATGGATGGCTCTAAATCCTCGACACTTAGTTGAGTCGATTAAAAGCCGACGTATTGAAACTCTTGTCGAGTTCCTATAAGGATTTGAAAGCCACAGGTGGACCCCACTGTGTGCGACATTTGACTTTCTGCCACGAGTAATATGTTTGGTTATGGTTCTCGCTTAGGTGAAGACCGGCCGTTAATTTGTTCGATAAGTGGCTACGGTCGCGTCAAATTAAACTCATTCTTGCGACGTGACGCAAATTTAATCTAAATTGATGCGACCGTCGGCGAACTTGTCCGAACGGCCCCGGATGACGAAACAGACTACGCCGATGCGTCCGGAACGTCGATTTTAGCCGGGAAAGACATATAATTCGATAGGGTTTCGAGTCGACTCGAATCGCGCGTAAATCGACATTTTTTTTTTAAATAAGATGATAATATAAATAATTTTTTTTTATATGTATATGATAAAGATTTTTTTTTTAAACCCTAATCCTACGGTTCACGGGGCACGATCACTGTTCACTATCTCCTATCTCACGCACGCCTTCGATCCTTTTCCCCGTGCCCTAGCCGAGCCTCTCCGTTCCCCTCTCGGCGACGACCGATTTCGAGAAGCTTCTTAGCCGGTTTCCCGGTCGCCTCTCCCTTCTCCGATCACAAACAACGTGCTTTCTGGTTGTAACCTCCGGTCACTTTCTTTAACTGTCTCTCCCGCCTGAACGAGTCAGGTAACCTCCCCTATGTAGCTTGTTTTGGTTGGTTTTCCTACTAGTTGTAGAGTTCTTGTCACCGTCGGTCTTCACCGACGGTAGCTTCGACAGTGAATTCTCTGTCTCCGTCGCCTATAAATACCCCTTCGTGGAAGATTTATGAGGGTTTTTTTTTCTGAAGTTTGATTTCTTTAAGTAGCATTTCTTTTGAGAGGATTTCTGAAGTGAAGAATAAGGAAGGGTTTAAGGGTCTGTTGGCTCGTTGGGGAATTTGAGATTGTCTTGTTCGTGATTGCTCCTGTGTCTCGGATTTTTCTAAGGTAAGTTCCTTTTACTTTCCTCTCTTCTTTGGCCATCTAATATGACATTTGCTTTTGGATTTCTCTCACACCTCTGTTTAGAGAATTAAGAGTTAGAGATGGAATTCTTATTGACAGATATACTGTTGCTTGCTATCTGTTTTATTTTGAATCAGCAGAATATGCATTTTGTTTTGGATCTCTTCCATGGAAATGAACTTGAGATATTTTCATTGTGCTTTAGTCGATCCATATTTTCCTTCTCTCTCGAGAAGAATAAATAAGATGGGTCATGCTTTTCTGTCTAAAACTCATCCCGAAAACGATTCTTGCGATTCGAAGACTCGGTTTAATTGGTGTTTCGAGTTGATGTACTTCTTGAAGGAAAATCTTCTTCCTATTCTTCCTGCTCCCTCTCTGCTTCTTCTGCTTCTTCTTCTTCCTTTCTTAGTCATTCCATGAAACATATGTGCTCATGTGGCTATACTGAATAACCGAGGAAATGAACTTAAAAGTAATATACAATATATGTTTACTGATTCTTGTTGAAGCTGGAAGTTTTTTTGTGAGGGAGAGGTGAGAGTTAGTTAATTTTCTGAATAGTTTATGAAGTGTATTTGGCTCTGGAATGAGGCTTGTCCCTTAAAATTATGAAGCATGGTTTTCATGGATGTTTGACTTGATACAGAAGTTCCATCTCTTTAATTTCTTGAAATTACATGAGTCGCCACTTTTGTGAAATTAATTTTAGTGAGGTTTGTGAAGTGAGTTTGCTAAGTGCTTTTTTGTTTGAGAAGTTTGCTCACTTAAAAGATCAATTAAAATAATCTTGAGAAAACATCAATTTTCTCTTTGAATGGTGTAAGAATAAAAGTTTATGTGCCACCTTGGAATTACAATAGCCTCTTGATATTTTGAAATACATGTATGTTTATCTCGAATTACTCATTCAATTTGATGATGAATGAAATACAAGGAAAAGAAATTAGTAAACTCTTGACATTCGAATTACATGACCTTGATTTGAAATTGCTTCACGTTTACAAATGAGGGATCAAATATTGAAGAATTAAAAATATATGAAGGTTGAGTGGTATGCATGTAAATATACCCTTTGTTTCTTTTATTTGGCTGTATGCAGGACTTAAGCCATATGTTACATATATGGTTATTGTGGGTGATCTTTATTCTTGAAGTCCTCTTCATTATTCATTCAAAAGATTTTTCTGAAAACGATTTTTGGTTTAAAATTAATAAACATCTGATTAGGGCCTTTTCTTAATCTTCTACGTACCTGAACTGTTTGCTTGTATTTTGAGAGAATGTTTATGAATTATAGCCTGAAATTGGTGTTGGATTTTTTTTTACTGAATTAAAAAAGCTTGGAAGATCTCCTCTACCTTGGTTTTACCAAGGCCAAATTTGGGATTGTATGTATAGAAAAGTCGAAGTTAATTTATTTAAATTACTTACTCTAGCATGTTCAAATGAGCTTTTCGGGTTCCATGATATTGGGACATTTCCTGCGTTTTGATTTAGTAAGTCTAAACTTTGGAATTTTTTGGACTTTTTTTCCTGCAATTACCTGCTGAAGTATGATTTAAAAAAGAAAAAAAAAAGGAATTGTCATTGTGGTGTTTTCTGAAACCGGGATTTGGAAATGTTGAATGATCTTTTACTTTGGTGCACTAAAGCTGAATTTTAGAATTTTGATAATTTCTTCTAATTTGGTTGCTGAAATCAAATTTCAGAACATGATGTTTAAGAGGATTGCCTTACTTTGCTTGAACGACTATTTATGAGCAAATTTATTGGTTCTTTTGGTTTGCTGAAATTAAAATTGATGATATATTTTGCTCATTTGTTAGTATTGTTGGATCTCCCCTGCACTTGCTGAAGTAGAACTTTTTTTTTTTGGAGAATATATACATATTTCCTTACCTTGGCTTGGATGAGCAAAATTCTGGAATTGGAATAATTATGTGTTTCATTTGTGATGTCTGAGATGATAGAGAGTAAATGAGCTTGACTTGTGCGATAACTTTTTATGTTTGAGAGGCATTTATCTGTTTGAGTGATAGTACGATATATATATATGATAGTATTAAAAAAAAAATTGATATTCCTTCAAGATGGTTCGCTCTTACGATTCTCTCATTTATTATTGAGGAAGCTTGCGGAGAAGTGCAAAGATTTAAAAAAAAAAAGATTGGTGGAAACCCTCATTCATATTACAGGTTTTTGAAATGGTTGAAATGGTTTATTTAAATAATTCATGATTTGGATTAGCTCAAATTACAGATTTCAAATTTTTTTTTTTTATATATACATATGAAAAGGTATGCTACTCATATTCTTCATATATACATGACATTGGAATAATTGTTTCTTTTGGTCTTATGAAATGAAGCATCTACGACTATTGAAATACATATGGAATATCAAAGTGGGTCAATAAGTTGGAAATGCGGGGTACAAGCAATGATGCATACTCGAATAATCGTGCTTTTATAGCCGAGACAAATAATAAAAAATCAATACTCAGAGATAGATGCCCATTTTACTTCGAGTTAGGTAGTTCTAATCCCTACTTTTAAGAAATCCGTGAACCGATAACAGATACTACGACGTCAGATATTACACTGACATAGTAATAGACACTACAACGATAGATACTACACCCTTACGACAATAAACACCTTGCTTGCACAACAGATACTACATTGCACTTGCACGATAATACTACACTGCACCCATACGATAACAAATACTACACTAACCCATCAAATCAAATGTCACACACATAGTGCAACACATATCACATTACACACATACTGCAACACATATTACCTCACACACATGTTACATCAAACACATACAATACATCAAACACATACAACACATCAGACACATCATATCAAACATAACACATATAATTATCAAATTCACCACACACATACACCACATATTAAACATCAAACACTGCATACTATGCACTAGTTAATGCACATTACACATCACATATTAAATACCACACACAAACACCATATATTAAACATTACACACACACATCACATGTTAAATATCACACATACACACATACCATTTACCAAATCACACACACTACACACTACCCAATAAACACTACACACCATGCACTAATTAATACACATTACACGCCACAGACCAGATACTACATACCAGATATTACACTGGTAAAGAAGTCAGATACTTCAATAACAGATACTTCACTCTCAAGGAATTCAGATATTACAAAACTGGTTCACTCACTAATTAAGTGGTAGGGACTAGGCTAGCCTACTCTAGGGTGATTTGCTGGTGACTTAATTTGAGATTGATAGAGACTTCCACACTTCGTGTTGCCTGTGGGATCGAGATAAAAAGGAAGTCTACAGACTGAGCCTATCCTCAAATAGAATTCTTATTCCCCCACTTTGATATTTTATATGTTTATGGCTAAACTTGATTGTATAGTTGCTTGTAGCTATTAGCCTGCTTCTGAGGCATCGACGGAGTTGGCCAGGTACACATTTATTTATTGTACAGTTTATTTACTTCATTTATTACATGCATACTTACCTGTATTCATACTTTTCTTTTATGCTTGCCCTTAGGATAGGCCATCTAGGGCATGGTTAGTTTATTTTCATTACATATGTTTATTTTTTATTATTGCTTCTCTTGCATACCTGTACTTGCCCCTAGGATAGTGCCATCTAGTGGCATGGTTAGTTTCTTTTTATTACACATGTTTGTTTTTAATTATCGTTTCTCTTGCATACCGTACTTGCCCCTAGGATGAGCCCTTTAGGGCATGTTTGTTTTTCTTTTCTTTACACACATTTTCCCTTATATATGCCCCTAGGATAGGCCGTTCAAGGCATGGTTTTCTCCTTTCTCTCCTATCTCTATTCTTTCTCGAGACGAGACGACAGAGGACGAATGAAGGATCTTCGATCGGATTTCCGTAGATTTAAATAACATCTATAGGACGTTGAGGTCTTCGTTTGATACGACGTAAACCCTCACACTATCTTTTAGGATCGAGTACGATCGTATATCGTACGATACAAGTCCTAAACCGTTTAGAGATTCCGAGGTAGTCGTTTGACACGACATAAATCCTCCTATTTCTTTGGGTTATTTGCATATGATGTGCGGACATAAGCCCCAAATATCTAAATAATTTACAAGATCGAAACATAAAATATAACTTCACTTTCAAAGATATAAAGCCCAATCATAGGATAGTTTGAGATGTCACCGAAGCTCTTTCGGCATCTTCGACATCTCCTACTTTTCATACCTTTGGATTCCGAAAATAACTGTTCCACATTGAACCATTCCCTTTGATTTACCTACAACCAATCATGGAAACCTAAACGTTGAAATTCTTGAAGACGAAGCCCATGATCCTTATCGAGAGTTTTCTTAGGTGACTTGGGTTGCCTAAGATGTAATTAACTATAGGGGCTTGCCTCTATAGGGAATTAGGAACCCGTATTAATCTAAACCTCCGCCTAATCCGTGCATTAGACAGTGGAATTTGTCGGCTATAAAATACGCAGACCAAAATAGAGTCATAAACTTTTAAGTTTAGATAGTTAAGCCTACTAACAAGTGGTACGCTCATCTTTTGGGATGATGTGTCACTTGTGGTATCGTGCTCAACTATTTAAACTATTTGATATGAGATCTATCTGGTCTCTTTATTTTCAAAAATCAAATAATATATCACCATTTTCAAAAATCAAAATAAAATACTTTACATATTACATTAAATTTAAACTTTAAAATTTTATTTTCAAAATAGTAAAAGGAAAAATTAGGCGACAGTCACCTAATATAGTTATGAAGCGCCATCGTGGCTAACATTATGTGCACTTGTTTCAGAAACGGATAAGGTGACATATCTTGCAGTATGACCTTTTTGTTCTTCTAAACTCCAAAAGTCCTCTCAATGACGCCTCACAAGGATGAATGTCTTTTGTTGAACACCTCATTTCTGTTTCTTGTAACATTACTGACTCTTGCAAAATCTGGTATATGATACCTGGTGTCAGGGTAGGGTTTAAGATACTCTCGCTACAATGGGCAACCAGCATCCACCAAATAACACTTTCTTGAAATATGATCAACCTTCAGTTAAGCATAAAAAAAAATTGGAGTGATATTGGTATGCAACGTACCTTGCAGAGGGTGAGAGAAGTTGTCATCTGAATTCCTCGTTGCACTCTTAAAAATTCTACTATCGTGAGCGCTACCCTCCCAATCAGGCATTACAAATGTAAAGGACATTTTGAAATCATATACTACCATGATATTTTGCGTTGGTGTTCCAAAACGGCCGATAAATGTAAATGTCTCGTTGTTTGGAATCCTTGCATCAATGTGCGTTCCATCAATTGCGCATATGTAATCCTAAACAAAAAACTCCAATCATTTAATTACTGAATTCATATAGAATGATATATCATGCAAGTATCAATCCGTACCTTGAAAAATGTCATGTAACGAGCATCACGTTGAATCTCCTTTGGCGTTCGTGCAAAAGTTGGATCTGTGGGTTGTATGATGTGTTGTGATAGGCTCATAAGAGCACTCAACCCTACTGAAACATACTTGCTTATTATCTCCGACGAGTGCTGGAAGCGTTCCATTGCCTCGCGCACTGACTCGTTCTGTGATAATATGTAAAGTGTGATGTCCAACACCTCACGGTCAGTTGTTTTAGATTACCCGTGGAGTCCATGAGATGTTATTTGTTCTGCTAGAAGGTCATTGAAAACATCCTGCGACAAGCGGAAGATGTTTCTAAATCTTGTTAGGTGTCCTGTAAGCATTTCTCCCATCCATTTGTCCCCAATTAGAGATGATGTGTAACAGGGTGAGCGATCGATGTATGTATTATAGTAATTGATAAGTAAATTTGTAGCTGCATTTCTCCTTCTGCATCGTGCTTCCTCTGGGTCCATGATGATCTAAACTTTACATGTTCGAGCAAATGCATTTAGTATCAATAAAAGAAAACGCGTTCACTAAAATCACTAAAATCAATATTGGGATACAAATGTTCGAAGCAACCACAAATGAAATATAAATGTCCAAGACCAAATAACATAGAATAACAATTCCAAATCACAAGTTCCATTGATAATAATAATATCGTGTATATGCTACTCGTTGCTCTGTACTAACTACTAAGTGCAACAGAGAAGTCTCTATGGACATAATCACGGAGGAGGCCGAGAGCAAAGTAGAAAAGGTCAGGGTCCCCTGAAAGTTTTGGATCTGCTTCAAGAAGTCCAACTACCTCAATAACATAAGTGTTTTGAACTCTTTGGGGGGCATGATTAGATGACTCGACAAGGTATGAAAGCTCGTTTCTTATAGATGCAGCTTCAGTCTTTCTCTTGCTTTCGGAACAACGTCACTTTATACGGTTGGTGAAGTGAATTTCAGGTGGATCAACGCAGTGGAATTCTTTTGAATCATTTGATAAAGTAACTACCACATTCTTAGGGGTTTGACCAAAACCTGTCTGGCTAGGCATACATGCATATTTCCTTGTAGCAACTACCCCACCAAATATCCGGTCTGATTTTTCCTCAAATTCGGGTTATATTCCCGCCATTTTAAACTTCTTCGCAGCTGCCACAACCTGGAGGATAAAGTGAAAGATATTCAGTTAAAATGAATATACTGAATGACATCAGATATATTGAATGAAAATTATCTCACCGCAAGCCTTTCTCGCCACCACTTCTATGGAGCATCAACCGTTCGCTTCACCGGATCTCATCCCAATCCGGTCGAGCCTCGCTTCAAATCCTTCCAATATTTTCAGTCTTTTTTAAGCTGGTCCTATTTATTCTTAAGCCGCCGTCTTTCGTATTCCATGCATGTAGCCTCCTTGAATTTTGTAATTAGTTTTGTCAACCTTCCTTATTAAAAAAGGTGTTCGACCAATTTTCCTTTTTAATTTCTATTAGGCAGAGGTTGCAAAATATTACTTTTGTTTCCTTCTCCTAAAATGCAGGAGTAGCAACCACTTTATTTTTATTAGTCATACTATTAATACGACAAAGATAAATATTCAAAATGAATTGAATTAACAAATGACAACATTGCTACTAAAAATAAAGCATGGAGAGATATATATTGCAATAAACTAAACAATAAAATTAAGCACAGAAGGACACAACAATTTATGTGGTTTGGTCAAATTGACCTACATCCACGGAAAATGAATCATATATCTTTATTATGCCAATAGAAATTAGATACATAGCTTCTAAACTACAATGAATCCTTACCGTAACTGACAAGAAAAAAATCAAAAAATAAGTAAAGTTGCATATAACATCCAATCAGGTTACATACAACATAAAAAAAGTAAGGTAAATCAGCTACACTGATAAGGCAAATTATCCAACTTGGGTAATGCAGTTGCACGAAAATAGTTACCCGAGCATAGCTTCTATTCCACCCATTCATAATTGGGGAAAAAAAGTTCAGGACACCGGTTCCAAAATTTGGTATGGCTAAAAATCAAATAGGTTCGGCATACCCGAGCATATCTTCTAATGGCTAAAAAGGGCTTATCACATAACAGTAGTGCCATCCAGCAGAAAGAAGGGGATCCGAGCATATCTTCTAACAGTAACCCTTTCCCTAATGGAATTGCAATAATCATTGTCTCTAAACTACCCATCCTACATTTCATTAATCAGAAAACCATCAGGTAGGATGAAGTAAATATGCCCAGAAGAAACAGATGAAATTGAAGGGTAAGAAGAAGAAACAGAAAAATACATCCAATAGCAGCTGTAGCATTGATACTTAAGATTCTTACAGATTCCAAGTCACTTATGTACGAAGCAGATAAGTGAAACCGACCGACTTTACACTCACTGTATATGCACGAACTTATGAACTTATATTTATTTATATATATAATAATTTTGTAGTTATAATTTCAAACGCAAGTGTACGTATAGTTTCAAGAAATACATGGCTCTATTGGAGTCTTGATTATCGATCCCACATGGAAGATTAAGGGGAAATTAATTGAAGGAAATAGATTTTCAAATTAAAAGTAATTATAATTTTTATTTCTTTTCAAAATTCTGACTAAGTTTAATGAAATTTCTACTAAATGTAAGTAAAGCAGCAATAAAGTAAAGATTAATGCAAGTATAAATAAAACAACTTTCTCATTTTCAACTAATCCAAGATTTTTCAGAATAATTATCATTTGTAAGAACTTAAGATTATGGTATTACTCCAAATAGAAGCATCCATATTTTTTACATTCGCTCGATAGTATAAAGAACATTGGCTAATCTAATAAGAAAGTTCTTTTAGAAGTTTTATATGGCCAACAACTTAGAAAATCTACAAATCTCATATCATTCTCCTTAATATAAATCATATCCTCAATCCATGCATCTTTAAATGAGTATACATGTAAACTACATGATGATATAGAACTGTAAAATACTAACTTATGTGAGAAATATAAAATAATATATGAAGTTTATAGAAGAAAGGGGAATGCAATGAACACAATCTTGCACTAGTTCTAATTGCCTCACCAACCTTGCCACGACATACATTAATGCATGCCACCCAGTTCCTATGTAATTACAAATCAAACACATATGCTTTGCTTTTAACATTTATAACACCAAAAAACTCATATTTCATCAAAAATACCACTTTTTCAACTTTCCAAACGTAAATACATCTTCTCGTGCATATGTAAGATGGAAAATATGTACAAAATGAAGTACATGTGTGTTATATATGTAAATAGGTAAGGATTGAATTGTTTGTATGTAAATCTTCCTATTTTGTATGTATATCTTCCTAGTTTTTTATCAGAAGCCTAAAGATTAAATTTGGAAGAGTAAAGATTACGTATGACTACAGAAGCCTAAAGATCACACTGAACCCTAAAGCAATTAGCTTGCCACAGAGAACCAGTGATGCTTTCAAGACCACAGAGAACCAATGATGCTTTCAACACCACATCAATTATCTTACCACAGAGAACCCTAAATTCAAGACCACGCATGACTACTACTTTGCTATTCACAACTTCAAAGACAAACGCAGCTCCAAATACACCATAGCTAACAACAACACATCTCATAACTACACACCAACAGATCTAACGTCTGAAAATAAATTTCTTACCCTGGCTGTGAGGAGATCACGAAAACAAGAAGAGTAAGAGAAGAATGATAATAGAAAGATGATCAGGAACCGTCATCGGCCGGAGAAGGGAAGGGGACGGAAGAAAATCACGGGGTCTTCTTTTTCGGGGTAGGGCTTCACAAATTGGGCAGAGGGGTAAAAGCTGTATCGAGGAAGCATGGCTGCGGCAGTATATCTGCTGCCCGCTTTCGAGCCGATAAACAGAAAATCGCGGTGTCACCGCCGTGAAAAATGGTAAGAAAACCAAATTTTTGCGGCGCTGTGTCACGCGCATGCGTCCCCCCCGCCCCCTCCCCCCTCCCCCCTCCATATGCACCCTAAGTGTATTTGAATCATTAGTTAAGTAAATGAGCTGGATAATAACGAATTTCTTAAACTTAAAAATAAATAAGGTGAACATGAACAACCCATTATTCTGTCATGTTTGACTCAATTTGAATTGAAATAAATAATTATATTTAGTTGCTATGTCATCAAATAATTACATCATCTGGTACAAATCTTGAAGCTTGACACGATTTCAAAGCAATCTTTTGAGCAAGAAATGTTTAAACCTTGATAAAAAGTCATCCAGAGCTCAGATTTCAACAAATTTATACTCCAAATGATTGGCTCGACGAGCCAGACCCAATTGTACTAACATTGATCAAATCTGAACCAAATTAAACCCAAATCAAGTCGTTAAACTCTATTTGGAAGTTTTTTGGGCTTACATTTTGCTTTAAACTTGGATAAAATTTGGATTGCCACTTGGGCAATCCAATTTTTCATTTTACTTTAAACTTTCATTTCAACAAAATTTTTTTGTTTTCTCACGACAAATTTTTGCGTAGAAAGTTCTATTGATAGCAAGCGTCAGAGAAGATCTCCATCATGCTCCTTGAAGTCAAGCCCAAGAGGCAAGGCTCGATGGGAAGATTCAGAACTCCTGGAGTCGAACCCAAGTGGCAAGACTCAATGGAAAGCTAACATGCCCCTAGAAGTCAGGTCTAAGAGGTAAGACTAGATGGGAAGATCCAATACCCCTCGAAGTCGAGCCTAGGAGGGAAGACTTCATGGAAAGCTACCATGGCCTTAGAAGTCAAGACCAATAGGTAAGACTCGATAGGAAGATCTGGTATCCCTGGTAGTTAAGCCCAAAAGGCAGGACTCGATGGAAAGCTACCATACCCCTAAAAGTCAAGCCCAAGAGGCAAGATTTGATAGGAAGATACGATACTCCTAGAAGTCGAGTCCTTAGGGAAAGATTCAATGGAAAGCGACCATGCCCCTCGAAGACTAACCCAAAAGGCAAGACTCGATGAGAAAATATGGTAATCCTAGAAGTCAAGCGTAAGAGGTAAGACTTGATTGAAAGCTACCATGTCTCTGGAAGGAAAGCCCAAGTGGCAAGTCTCGATGGAAAACTAGTAATGGATAGGGTTCTCACTAGAATGACTCTAAGAGAGAAAGTAGTTGACCGAGTCATCGCTCAAACATCTAAGAAGGCTACAAGCCTCAGAATGCATCGATACATCAAAGACCTCATAATGCTACAAGTCTCAAGAGACACAGGTACATCAAAGACCTCAAAGACTTATAAGCCCCATTAGACACATGTAGATTAAAAACCTCAAAAGGCTACGAGCCCCAGAAAGCACTGCTCATTTCAAGCTCCTAAAAGTCATAAGCTTGAGAGGGCACAAGCCTCAGTAGATACATGTTGAGAGGATACAAATCTCAAAAGATACATATTTAAAAAGGTATGTGATTTTTTTATATATAAAGTGCACGTGCTAACTTTGATTGCAAATTTTCGCAAGTTTGAGAAGCCAAAAATACTCAGAAAGTACAAATCTCAGAAAAGGTCAACCTATTTGTTGAGGAATTAGGGTAAAGTAAACGCAAGAATCGACATAAAAAAAGAAGAAAGCACAGAAATTTAATGATGTTCGACAATTTTCTAATTTTTTCAGGAGCAGAGAGGCACCTTTCTTTGCTTTCACAAAAAGAGTACAAATCCTCTTTTAAGCATACAAGATAGCATATATATAACCATAGCATATAATATATAATTACAAAATTACCCCTGTACCATACCGCGGGTACGTTGCCCTCGCACCCCCAACTCACATAACAAAATTCTCCCTAATTGGATAGATGCTTCTGCTCGACTCCGCTCGCGAGCTCTGCTACTCTAGTTTACTTCGCTCACTCGCTCCACTCCGTTGGCTCGTTCCGCTCCACCGGCTCGCTCGCTCGTTCCTCTCTGTTGGCTCGCTCCGCTCCGCTAGCTCACTTCGTTCCACTCTAGCATCTGTCCCTTATCTAACATATAAGCCATTCCTAACAAATTTGCAACCTAGAGGTTGGGTAACAATATCCCATTATTGGGGAAAAAGCATCTAAGAAGGGACAACTCCGGCTCAAAAAAAAGATAAAAGAAACCTTAGGAGCAACGTCCAAATTTTATCTCAGAAAAAACATACAGATTGACACATCAACACGGTGTACAAATGTTGCATCATGCAATTAAAAGGCTATAAAGACCAACATATATTTGTACAAGGGCTACAACAAATCAATACATCTTTGAATGGAGTCAGCATTGCTTCCCAGAAATTTCATTACTTCTACTAATCTTTAGGATTTCTTCAGATATCACCACCACAGAAGCATGAAAATTTTCCCCACACAGCGTGGTAGGAAAAATCCAACATTTCTACATTTCCACGAGAATGCACACCAGCAACAAGAAAGATTATCTCATTGATCGTATGCTACGTAGGATGGGGACAATTTTCTTATGTGCCACTACAAGAATGAGGATCCTGGACGTCTTGCAAGGTAGGGTTAGAGATAACCAGGCATCGCAACTCATCACAGATGATATCAACAAAAGCTACAGTAAGGCGGAGCGGTGTCAGGTGAGCTGAATGAGACGAATAAGTGAAACTTGTGATGTTAAGAAGAGTAGCATCCTCTCGGAGGGAGAATTGCTTCATCACCTTAAGAGAACCCAAAGAGTGGGGTATTTCTTGTTAAATGTTGAACTGGTGGTAAGTAAGTTCCATTGGGTTGCGCTTATGTCTCCCTGCGTAGAAGTTGTAGATCTTCAGTTGAGATGCCTCCATCCTACATAATCGATCTTCCATAGAAGGACCTAAGGCACCTTCGCCAGTGAAATGATGCCTTTTAGAGTGGGAGGATCTAGAGATCTGATGCCCTTCACTTCATGACTTCCTTCTGGATTCATCAGTGTTGGAGCGAGATGCTTCACTGTTGTGAGTGTTGTGCCTAGTGGCCATGTAGTGAACCTTGCAAGCACTTAGGTGGTTGAATTGTAGTTTCCCAAAAATGACGCCAAACTGTGGTGTGCTAGAAAGTTTGTGGCGGGAGAGTGTGGACTGTTGTCTTAGCGTTGCACGAGAATTCAACACACAGTTTGATGAACGAAACAACCAATTGAGAAGCCATAAGTTTTCACATGGAAAACCTGTAAAGGAAAAAAAATCATTGGATCTGACCGAGTTGTAAAAAATCCATTATTAGTTGAAGATTACAGAGACCCCTTGTTCTATAGGCGGTAAAGGGTTACAAAGTCACTCGAGTTACAATGTTGACGTGCTGATGAACTTGTTGCAAGGAACGGGCGATAACCAGTATTATTCGGCAGCGGCCAGCAGGTGATGGTCGACGGCAGTCGATAGCGGTCAAAGGCAGTTTACGGTGGTCTACAGCGGCAAGAGTGATGCTGGACTTCAGCTTCTAAAAAATTCAAGCTCCTCTTCCTCCCTCTTTATGAGAGATATATGGCTCTATTTATAAAGTTTCTAATGCAATTATTGCAAGACTATGAAGTTCCACTTTAATTGAACGGTTCGGAGAGGTTCTCTCAATTGAACGACGTATGATGGATATTTGAGAACCATAATGATATCAGAATTGAGTGATCTTGGGCTCGTTGGATTCGTGTTGTTGAGACACTCGATTTGACTATGAACTTGTGGGATTCGACATCCATTTGATTTTTCACATGTGCCTGGAAAACTACCAAGCATGGTTTAACGACTTGATTAAGGATTGATTTGGTTCAAATTGAATCAATGCTGGCACCAGTGGGTCTGCTTCATCGAGCCAGTCAGTTGGATTATAAGTTTGTTAAAATCTGAGGTCTGGATTACTCTTTATTAAGGTTTGATCATTTCTTGCTTAAAAGATTACTTCGAGAACCATACATGCTTCAAGATCGCACAAAATAATAGAATTTATTGATGACATATCAATTACATATAATTTCTTATTTCAATTAAAAACATAAACATGATCAAAAAAGGACTATAGATATTCAATTTATGTATTTTTTAGCTTAAGAAAATTTATTCCTGGTCGACTCGCTTTCTTAACTAATAATTCAAATACAAACAACTTGATGCTTTTTAACTAAGTCTGCACGTCATAAATCTTTCTTCGTCAAGGTATTATTTGTGCCCAAAATTAAGTCATACTTTTCCAGACTCCGTTGACGGTTATGCAGCACGTGATTTTACTGTTCACTTGCCTAAAAATTAATACGGAGCACAAAATAATTCACCCCGATTTGGGAACATGTTATTTTTTAAAACTTTTAATCATAATATGTTAATATAAAAATATAAAAAATATATAATAAACAAAGCTTACAATTTAAAATATTTTATTTTCATATCTTAAAAGTGTTACAGACTTACAATTTATAATTCATAGTTACAACTAAGATATAATGAAATGAAATAATAAGGTCAAAATTAATATTTAATAAATTAGTTCTCTTAAAGGCCTTGGAAGCATTCGAAAGTCAAGTTTATAGCCCTCAATTTTCCGACTTCAAATTCTCAAGATTCTGACTCCAAAACTTGAAATAATTAATAAGTAATTTTCTTACATTTAAGTATTTTGAAAATAAATGAAAGGGTATTATATTATAATTTAATTATTTTTATCTTTTAAACTTTATCTAATAATTTATTTATATTGAAATATAAAATTTATCACATGAGATAATGGCCATAAGGGAAATTAACATCCTCTTAAAAAGAGAAATATGAAAATTATTATAATAGTATAATTTATAAATATTATTCATAATTGTCTTCCAAGAATATAGAAGACAAAAGATGTCATAAAACTTCTTTTGTAAGAACATTCATTATCTTCTACATTCTTATTACATCTATTTTAATTGATTAATTCCATAATATATCACCATTATTATTATTATTATTTTTTAATAAGCCTAGAGGAAATTTTATTTAAAAAATAAAGACAATAGGAGCACTAGTAACACAAACATAAAGATCAATAAAAAATTATTATTAATACAAATCTAAGGAATATCAAAACAATTTCCTTTCAGCAGATTGACCCACAATTTTATATTATGATTTTTTCAATTTAATTGAAACGACGCCAAAAACTTGACCCCGCTATTTATATGTATAGAATTGTAATTGTTTATGTTGTGGATGCTACGCAAGTATACGTATCGTATCAAGTAATACGAGGCTCTAGTGGAGTCCCGGTTATCGATCCCACAAGTGAAAGAGAAAATTAAATAACAACTAATTTAAAATAATAATAATAATTTTTAAAATAGTATACGAAAATTTGGAATTCTAAATTTGAGCGCAATAAAGTAAACTAAGTATTTTAATTAGTGTAACTTAACTAAGTAGAAAATTAATACGTATTAAAAGTGCGAAATTAAACTAATTGCTAAATAAGTCTTAACTATTCGAAAAGTATCTTTCCCTTATTTAGAAATTTAAGTGATTGATGAATTTAAATAGATAATTTTAAGGTATTGTGACAAATAGGAGCATTCCTATTCTTTACCCTTTGGTCCGGTGTAAAAAATATCGACTAATCCTATGTTTGATCATCGAATATGCGGCTAGCTAGGAGGATACCGACCGCCACTTCGTAGCTCCCACGTTCCCTCGCCCGAGGCTAACATCTACACTTCACTCAAACAATAGGACCGAATTGAATATTTTAATCAGTCACACTAAAATGCTCAATTCTACGCCCAATGATATTATTTCCTATTTATTTGCACCCTCCTTCCAAGGCTTTTGAATTCCCGAATATCAGATGTAATTTTTACTATAGTTGATAATCAACATATTTTAACAAATCAAATGGCCAGTTTGAAAGTAAATTAAGTTTTAAGTAAAAATTATCACAATTTATTAATATATATAAAAGTATCTCTATTTTAATTTCATCAAGTCACTTAATTTCATAAACAGGGAGAAAGACTAATAAACTACTCATAATGCATGGGAACTAAACTAAGCATGGATTTCATTTAAAGTTAAAAACAATAAATACAAATACTTATCTCGATTTATCCCCAAACGTACTCCTCGTAGTTCCTTTCGACTCTTCCTTTCAAGTACAACACGACTCACTAATTACTCACTAAACTCACTAAAGACTCACTAAAGACACACAACTGCACACAAAACTAGACAAAAGACTAAAAGATTGCACTTAGAACACAAAAGACTGCACAAAAGACTCAAAAGACTGCACACTAAAGACTGATTTTCAGCCTCTATATATAGAGGCAAGCAAAGGACCAAGAGGTGCGTAAGCATCCCTTCAAAAAGTGTCCAGGTTCAATGTATCTGTGCCATTTGAACTACCTCGCCGTCGGCGACAAACTACCTCGCTGTCGGTGAGGCTTCGAAGATCTTCAAACCGCTCTAGCTCATTGTCAGCGGGCTCGGGCTCGCTGTCAGCGAGACAGTTATAAATTCTTCAAAATTTTCTTCTTGTAACCTCGCCGTCGGCGGGCTCGATCTCGCCGTCGGCGACTCAACACAAATTGCATGATTTTGCTCCAAATTCGCTCCTTTTTATGATTTTTGCTTTTATCACCTAAATTATTCATTCCTGCAACAAAATAAAGAAAATACCCTTCTTTAAAGTGCAATTTCATCAAAAATAGGTATGAATTTCTTAATAAATTTTTCAGCTATCAAAATCCCCCAAACTTACTTATTACTTGTCCTCAAGTAATTTTTAGTACTTACATAAAAATAATGAGTTTTATAATAAGATTTTTCAATTTAAATAAACTATGAATTAGATTAATTAATATCATAATGAAGTTAAACAAAAATAATTCATGTAATTTAATTAATCTTATAGAAATAAATTATTTAGTTATCGAGTCTAAGATTTCTAGTTTCACTATTCATTTCGGAATGACTATATTTAAAAGAATAACTACTTAAGATATTCATATGATAAGAAATTCAAGAAAACACTATTAGGTAAAATTCTAATCCATAAATATAAGTTTGGAAATATCTAAGTTTTTCCCTTTAGGTTAATTCAAATGAAGCCAATTTTTGATAAGGCATCTCCTCAAGCTTCTCCTTATTTTTCTTTTTCTTTTTCTTTTTCTTTTTCTTTTTCTTTTTTTTTTTATTTTTATTTTGAGGATTACTGTATCTGGAGAGCCTGTTAATAATTTTGAACTTCATTTTCATCTTCCTAAATTTGAAACTTAGGAATATTTCTTTGCTTATATATACTTCATAGTTTTTACTTTATTGATTTTCAATATTTTCTTTTTCACTTGAATACTTAAGAATTTTAATTTTAGAATATAGTTTTCCTTACCAAAAATAGTTTACTATATTCTTATTCCCTTTAACCAAATAGTTTATTCTATTTAATTAATTAAAGTACTAGAAATATTTCATTTAACCTTTTATAATAATTAAAAAATAATAATTCATATTAAATCAAATTGAAAAATTTGCTATAAAAATCATTTTTATAATAATTTGAAAATAGGAATTGAAAACAAGTTAATAACTAAATTTGTATTTTACTCCCCCCCAAACTTAAATTTTTATATCTATTCTAAATAATGAAAAAGGGAAAGTAAATAAATCATACCTTTGAAGTTTAGGTATTTCTTTTCTTTGAAATTTTTGCGAGCTTTTTTTTTCATTTTTCATTGAACCCGTATCGTTAGTATTCTCCATATATATATAACAATTTAAAGAAAATGCAGGGATAAAATCTAAGATAATTTTTAACTATAACAATTAAAATTAACTCTACACTACACATATGAATTACTAACATATTAGAAACAATTTAACTAACAGATTAACAATTTTACAACTTAAAACAATACAGAATAAAATAAAAACATACTAAAGAAAACTATCATCCTATTTAACATAAAAACAAATGTAATTAACTAACACAAAAACAAAAACTAAACTACTACAACAATTCAAGCAAATAATCTAACAAACATCCAATGTCTCAAAACATAAAGTACTGAATATTACAAATATATAAAGTCTTCAGAATAACTTAACATCAAACAAATAAAACATATAAAGTCCTAATCTTCAATATTAAAGTCCCAGGTTATATCATCTCCTCCCTGATCTGTAGGCTGAGAAGACTGAGCAGGATGATACTGTGAATATCGGGGGCACTCAGGAAAGACAACATCTAAATCACCACTCCTATAGCGACGCTCAGCTTCATAGTATGCAATCTCGTATTCCGAATGTCGCTGGAGATATTCACTATCATAATCGTGTCTTCTCTCCAAGCCTCCAATCCTTTGTTCTATATGCTCAAATCTTCTTTCCATATTTTCTCCAAATAACTCAAAACTCTTTCTACTCAGGGTTAATTCATTCATCAGATCTTGAAGGGTAGGGGTGGTAGACTCAGGAGGTTCATAGCTAGTAGAGGGTATATCTCTACCGAACCGAGTGAAATAACTTCTCACTCCCGATCTCCAACTTTCGTGGGATTCATATTTCTTTATATTAGCTCGAGTTAGGGGTTTCATAGGCTCTATACATTCCTCATCATCTCTTGCCTCTACCCTGGATAATTGGCAAAGTGCATAGATAAGACCAGGATGTCCTAATCCTCCTCCACTTTCATTTTTAGCGATGGCTAATATGTTTTTATATATAACACTTCCCACATTAATACTCTTCCGGTTCCGAATACGAAATTCGGAACCGCTTCATCTCTTGTTACCTCACTATGATGGTAGGTAGGTAACAAAGTAGAGCAAATAAAATAATGTCAGGCTTTTGATGTTGCATTTAGCATAGAAAGAGGGAAGTTTACCCGTTCTCGCTGCTTTATCTTCCAGACTCCTTTCCCATCAGTGAGAAAGTCAATCACCTCTTCTAATGGTCCTTCCATAGTTCCAAAAGTTTCATATTCGCTCCAGGTGTCTTGAACTTCATAATATGCGTTTATTCTAGCAATATTGAAATCTACGAAAAATCCTCTAACTTTAACCGTGCATCTTCGCTCGTGTTAAGTTTGTATAAAATTCCTTTACAACTTCTACGATACTGCTTCGTTGGCAACGAAACGAAGTTTTCCCATCCTCGCTCCTTTATAACTCGCTCTACTTCTCCTCCTGGATTCTTGAATACTCGATCCGCAATGCACTTTCTTCCTTGTATATTTTCAAAATATTTTGCTCGTGCTCGTGCATTGATGAATCGGTTTTCGTCGAACTCTACTCGACGTTTTTGTCGTGGAGCCATTTTTTAATCTGTGAAATTTACAAAATTTTAACTAAACTCCAAAATATTACTAATAAGGCTTCCCACAACAACTAAAATCCATTTAAATCGATTTCAATGAAATTCTTCCAAGTATTTTCTTCACATTTCAAAAATTTTCAAAATATCCCAAAGTAGAAGAAATCAATGGTGAAAATCAAAAATTTTTGCATAGGAGTGAAGCTCTTACCGGGGGAGATGAAATCCGGTGTCAAAAAGTGTTGAAATCGCTTCAAATCCAAGATCTCTCAAGCCCTAGGTCGGTTTTTTCAAAAATTTTAGGAAGGGGATGATGAATAGTGTCGGTTGACCGGTCAAATATAGGTCTTTTTGCGTTCTCGCTGTCAGCGAGATTTTTCTCGCCGTCAGCGAGCTAATTAATTCCATAAGGCAAAAGTTTCGGGAAAAATCCGCCGTCGGCGAGAAATTCTTCATTGTCGGCGGGATTTTTCTCGCCGTCGGCGAGGTCCTAAAAATTTCAATTTTTGAATTTCGTCAATCATTTTCAACCTCGATTTGCCTTATATTATATTTCCGATCATATCATTTATTAATTTAATATGAAGATTAGCTACTTATACACAAACAAATTCACACAACACAACAAATTAACTTTAATATTGAAATCCATGAGACATACAAACTAACATAATTTAAAACTCTATAATCAAACTTCAAACTTCAATCCTTACTACCAATCAGCATCGCAAACCACTCCACGACACACTAAATGCTGATACAAAACTATGACACATATCTCAACTAAGTTTGAGATATTCAAGTCATCACTCCACACATAATAAAATCTAAATCAAATTAAATAACATAAATACAAACATACTTATGAAAATCTTTACTACTACTCTTCGAGGTCGAATCTTCATCTTCTCGATATTTCCTATATGACGATGATGTACAAATAAGTTATAGAAAGGCTCTGAAGGGAAATTCCGAAGCGATTCTTCGGTTGATCCAACCCTTCGTCTCGGCAAATGAAGAAAGCTAGCTTCCAAGTGTCCAGAATGATCGAAGTGTTCCTTCATCCTCCGAATCAATGTGATCAAATAAATCAGATATATTGTCGATTAAATCTCTCACATTCGTAGTTCTTTCTCCATTCCATTAATTTTCTTCATAAGTAACTCCGTTTTATCCGAAATAGGCCTTGCTATAGGATTATTCCGTGAAGCTCTATCGAGAGATAAATGTAATGTCTTCATTATTGTCTAAAGTAGGGAACATATACCGTAGGATCAAGCGGCTTCCAAGGTAACGGAACCTTTTCCCAAGCTTCATAAGAAACTCAGTATCGATCGCATAATGCAAAAATAGTAGATGGGTGTCCTAGTCCGTGAACCGACCCATGCACAATTAAACTCAATGCGGACTTAACAATTATTGATCCAACATCAATAGAGCAATCCAATTTGAATACAATAATTCAATATAGCGCATTCCTTTGAAACTTTGTTTACCCTCATAGTAGGTAACAATTTAGATGAGATGAAAAAGTGCCGGTGCTTTGAGACGGGATTCAAAAGTGATGCAGAGAAACTAACATACCCGTCTTCGCGCATTTCCCAATCTTCCGGTTCATCAGTCAGATATTGAAATATCTCATTCATATTATATCGAGAAGGCACAAAATTTGAATAGTGACATACCGGGGTGTTTTCTATAGAGAAAAATTCATTTACTCTTGATGGAGTAAACGTAACCCATCTTCCTCGGACGTAGATATTCCAATTGTTGATCGCATGTAAGTTAGAGTAGAACTCTTTCACAACTGGAATAACAACAGCAGACGTAGTGTAACAAAATACCTCCCAGTGCCGCTGTGCGATCGTTTCTTCTATCTTAGTAGTGGAATTCTCTAATCCTCGATTGACAAATCCCGTTCCTTGATAACTCTTTTCTTTACCAAAACCTTGTTGAAGATCAGCTGCGCTTCCGTACTCACAAATTTCCTCCGGTTAAACACTCCAGATTTAGAGGAATCTAAGAATTTGGAGGCCATTATGGTGAATGGAATGAATTCTAGTGAAGAAGGCAGACTTAGAATGGTTTAAGAATGGGTTTTCACAAAGGAATTGGTGTTGAAACCGTCCAGATCAGCATTTAAAGTATATATAACTCATTTTTATAACTTCCTCGCTGTCGGCGGGAGGTTTCTCGCCGTCGGCGACTTAGTTATAAAAACTGCCTTTCAGGATCTCGCTGTCGGCGGGCTCGTTTCTCGCTGTCAGCGAGCTTATAAATAAACTAAATCTAATTAAGCGCGAACCTCGCTGTCGGCGAGTATCGACCTCGCCGTCAGCGAGATTTCAAAATAATGTCCAATTTTCGCTCTAAATCAAATAATTTCTTTTCTCATCATAATGGTTCGAATATGTGATGATTCTTAATAATAATTGAGTAGTAAAGTTTCAATAATATAAACTAACTATTAAGATACAATAAAAATAGATAACTAATATGGGTTGCCTCCCATAAAGCGCTTGGTTTAACGTCGTCGACCCGACCTAATTTCAATTATTAATCGAGTCGACTAAGCATTAAAACCTCTTTATAGTTAGGTCTTATACCTTCGAAATATGGTTTTAATCTATGTTCATTAACTTTAAATTTATGTCCAGCTTTTGGATCTTTGCTTTCTACAGATTCCGTATGAAAATATTTGAGTTATGGTGAAAGGTCCTAACCATCGAGACTTCAATTTTCCAGAAATAATTTCAATCTAGTATTATATAGCAAAACTTCCTGTCCTGGTTCAAAATTTCTCTGATTAATCTTCCGATCATGCCATAATTTCATCTTTTCTTTATAAATCCGATCATTATCATACAATTCATTTCTTAATTCTCCCAATTCATTTAATTGCAACAATCTTTTCTCACCAGCTTCCTTCATATTATAATTAAATTCTTTAATCGCCCAATATGCTTTATGTTCTAATTCAACTGGTAAGTGACATGTTTTTCCATATATAAGCCTGTAAGGAGTCATTCCAATCGGAGTTTTATAAGCAAGTCCTATAAGCCCATAATGCAGTTGTCTAATCTAATAGACCAATCTAACCTATTCGGGTTTACGGATTTTTCTAAAATACGTTTAATCTCACGATTAGATACTTCACTAATCCGCTAGTACGTGGATGATAAGCAGTGGATATCTTATGAGTAATATTGTATTTTTCTACTAGTTTGTGAATGTATTTATTTCTAAAATGAGTTCCTCCGTCAGTGATAATCACTCTCGGCATTCCAAATCTAGTAAAAATATTTTTCATCAGAAAATTTGAAACACTCTTAGCATCACACCTAGGTAAAGCTTGTGCCTCAATCCATTTGGAAACATAATCAACAGCTACTAATATATATGAGTTTCCAAATGGATAAAAATCCAATGGACCTAAACATTCATAAGGAAAGCAAAGATTTTTTTATATATATAAAATAAATAAAAGCCAATGATATATTTTCCTTTTAGTGCAGTAATTCCAAAGTTCCATAGAATCCATCTCAATTTCAATGGTAGACCAACCACATTTAATAGCTAAAAAAGGAGCTACAATAACAGCTTCAACTTCTGCACAAAGAGGATTATCAGCAACAACAGGAGCAGAAAACCAAAGCAAACATGGTCATAGAAAATTACAGCACACCCCACCAATACCATCACATAAATTGTTCAAATTACCATCAATATTAATTTTCAAATTGCCTCTCAAAGGTTTTTTTTCATAAAATCAAATTAGTAGCAAGTTTACAATAAGAATGAATCACAATATTAAACTTATCAAACATCCTCACATCCAAACCCAAAGGATTCTTCATCTTACCAAATTAAAGCATTTGATACGTATAATTTCTAATAAAAGTAAAGCAAGAAAACTAAGAAATTAAATTATCTTTATATTTAGATTCATTTCTAGCAAAGAAAAGATACCAGCAAACAACAATAGGAATAGAAGAAAAGAACATACCTCCACCACCTAGTTTCTAGAAGTTAAAGAAACCAACAATCGAAAAATTGGTTACATCACTCAACTTCTTGTCCCAAAAAGTAAATACATTAGACCAAACTTCATAAGAATAATTGCAAGTAATAAAAATGTGTTCTAAATTTCTTCATGTTGGTTGCAAAGATAACATTTAGAAGGAATTCGCAAACCCTTCAATATAAGAATATCATCAGTTGGTAGAATTTGATGAAAAAGCCGACAACTGAAAAAAAGAAAGAGAAGGCTTTAAAAAACAATTCCAAACCCATGCTAAATCTAAACCAGTAGAAATCGGTAGAGCTTTAGCAAAGGTATTAGAAATTGAATTACTACCTTGACCTTTGATTTAATTTTATCAATATCATGAATAATAGGAATCTTACCAATAACAATAGCCTCCTCATGACCAACCAATCTGCAAGCTTACTTAAGTCTCAATTATCATTATTCCAGCAACTACTAAAAATAATATTGACATCGAAAGTGCCTAAGTAAAAATTAGCTAAAGGAGCATCTCCTAACCACCAAAAACTACAATCACCTTTACTAACATCCCAACAAAAAAGTCTTTAGTAATTATGCCAACCTTAATCATTTCTTTCCAAATAAAGGAATCAGAAAGATTAGGAGTAATAAAAAGAGGATGAGACTTGCCATAGTATTTATGCTTCATCAAAGAGGACCAACTAAACTGAAACCACAGTTTCATAAAACTTATATGCAAAGAATTAGAAATATTTATAGGAATGGGTCAAGATGCAATTACATTTTTTACTCTTGAAGTACATAAGTATGGCGGGGATCTGTATGTCTATACATAAATATGACTTGTGGAGTCCTTGTATATGGTCAGGCAGCTGTCAATCCATGTGGTCGTAAGGCCGGCCGACTGCTTGCTGGGAATCCATGTCAACCGCTTTGAAACAAGAGGATTTATTTTACAGTCTTGGTGTATCTGGGTTGAAAGGTGCAGGTTCATCTTTATGGACCTAGTTTGATGGATTCTTCAAGAATGAACTTCTCGTTTTTCCATCTGAGTCAGATCGTCTTCCTGGTACGTATTGGTTGGCTGGCCAAGCATGTGATATTGGGTCATCTTTTGGTGGGCCCCACATGGTCTGTCTAAAATGGCATTGGACACGATTGACACTTTGACTATGATAAATTTTACATTTTCCTCAGAATGAATGCCTTCTTCCCCCAATATAATGGAGAGGGATGAATCTACATGTTTTCTTCCTTTCTCCGGAGAATCCATACAAAGGTCCAGAGGTCTAAGCCAATTGATTTATGGCAAGCCCTATTATGTCGAAGATAGTTTAGAATAGAATATTCATAAAGCTTCTGGTATCAATCAAGAAACTTTCGATTTGGAAACCCTCTATGATGGTAATGACCACGATGGCTTCATTGAAAGGATTATCTCTATTTGACAGATTTGTATTTGTGAAGATAATCAGCGGATGTGCCAATGTTGGCCGTCAAGCATACTCAACAGATCAAATGTGTCTGTCTAACCTTTTTCAAGCTAGATCTCTATGTGGCTTCAAGTTCATCACCCTAAAGATGGTGGGTACAAATCCTTGGATCTGGACAACTCTATTGTAAGTTGGTTCATTGCCCTTCTTGTGGCAGGTGCTTTACCTTGTCTCTGAGTTTGCACCTCAAGAGCAACAAATTCTTTCAATTTTCCAGCCCTGATAAGTTCTTCAATAATGCTGCAAAGATGGAGACATTCTTTAGTATTGTGCCTATGATTCTGATGGTACTTGCAATATCGATTAGGGTCACGGGACTGTGCATTGTTTTTTAAGCTAAAATGCTACCTAAAGTTTTCCTTACCCAGTACGGCTTTCACAATTTAAGCCACGGACAACCTCAAATATGTAATTTCTGTTGGTGGAGAAGGGAGACAGGGCTTCATTTGATCGATTTATGGTTTTTAGGAAAATAACCTTGACATTCTATTTCAACGTTATGACTGTGGGTTTCTTTTGCATCTATCTCAATGTCTTTCCTTGATAGAGTTTTCGAACCTCTCCAACCAAGGCGCTCTTCGGTATGACATTCTTCATCAGCAGTCAGATCCTGTAAGGATGATTTTGTGTGAATGTGCTTATTCCTGAGTTCCAAGAGCTTAGCTAATGTCATTGGTTTTCTAAAGTTAAGATCCTAACAGAATGGGCCCTCATGCAAACCTTCAACCAATGTTACCAAATAATGTATGTCTAAATTTTCTTGTTGAAAATGTAAGATGAAACTTATGGAGCTTTCTGTGGACATTTGACGTATCCTCAGAAGAGCTTGCAAATTTTTTATGACTTTAGCGTGCTCGCGAACTGAGCAATGAACATCTGCTTGAATTTTTCTAAAGAAGTAATCATCCATGTAGATAAGTGGTTAAATCATCGAGCTAGTTCTTTTAATGTCATCTGGAGTAGACAAGATTTCATTGTGTCGTTTACTTTGAGCAAGTAGAAGGTTAACTCGAAAGAAGCAAAGTGATCCGCATGATCACACTTTCCTTTATAAGTCTCTAAAGCTGGAATCATAAATTCCTTGTTTTTTTATATTCTAAAATTCCTCTTAAGAGCAACCCTTTTGCAACTGCATCTCTTTTGTTTCTTCTTCTTTTTCCTTCATCATTAAAGAAAGGCTTTCGTTTGCTTGATGGCCTTTCTTCTGTTTCGTCAGTCAGTGAATCCGACAAGGTCCTTCGTCTAGGTTCCTCTTATGTATCAATTCCGAACTCCTCCTGGTCTGAGGAACTCTTCTCATAATGGTGTGCTTGCACTTGCTTGAGTGTCGAGGCGAGTGCTCTTCTGGCCCTTCCCCTTAGTATGTTTGAATTTGCACATTTTCTCCGGGATGAGTTGACCTCTCTGGTTGTAGGATTCCCCATTGTCGTATCTTAGTTTGAGGTACTCTTTGTTGTGGTGTTTCTGGAGGTAATACTTCGAGGTGTTGTTCCTCTGTTGCTCTTGGAGGGTTATGGTGTACTACAATATTCCTTCCATTTGGATGTTTTTCATGAGCCAATGGCCTGGAAGACCACTATGAGTTCTCATTCTAGAACGGCCTTGGGATGCTTCATGTAAGTCTTGCACCTCTTTCATCACCTGATTTCTCAACTCTTCCACTTGATGGTGCACATGTTCCCTGGTGACATCGATCATTCTCTCCTACAATCTTGAAAAGATGTAAAAGAGGATCTTGCTTTTCAAGATTTAAGTGTGATATTCATCTCACAACACTTTTTAATATGTTGAATCCTTTTTGGGACATTGGATCCCATATTATTTGTGATACCATACAATTCAATACAAGATCATGAAATTCTCTCGTGTAAAGAGGGAAAGGCATATAGAGATTACCACCCAACCCAAAAAAAAATAAAATCTCCCCCCACCTCGATATAAGTGGGTAGGGGGAATCTAAAAAGGCTAAGACTTTTTGCCCAGCGAGGCAATTTGATGCTAATGATGTGATGATGCCTTTATCTCGATCAATGTGTTTTGCTTCAAAATTGATGAATGTGTTTTTTGTTGATTAGACGCTACATCCAGATGGACCAGAGCATTTTGAACGATCAAAGATGATGTGGTCTTTTTCGTGAGCTGATTTGTTCAGAAATAATAAAAAAATGAGGAAACGATTTGATATGTTCAGATGATCAGTGGTATGTTTCTTTTAGTAAGAAAACCAGGATTCGCCACCTAGTATTTGAATATACTTCCTTTGGTACTTTCCACAAGGGAGATATTTACGTAGAATATTTTGCATGTTTCTGCAAGTTAAGGTATTATTTAAATAATAATGCTGTAAGAATTTCATATTCTATATAACTAAATGATATCTCAAAGATATCAAACTTGTTTATTAATTTCAACAAAATATTTTTGTTGAAACTATAAGCGGAAGCGAAATAGGATCATACATACCTCCAGCCATAGCATACACGTGCAAAGGCGAACTCTCTGCTTACACGGTAAAGTTGTGTTATAGATCTTCTAAACTTTTCTCACTCACAACCCGATGGTGAGGAAACAAAATTATGAGGAGCAAGCTTAGAGACCAAAACATTAAGCGTCACATCTATTTATAGGCTCTGCCCATCATAGAGATCTACAGTCACGATCCCATCATAGAGATCAACGGATGTGAGCAGGGCATATGAAGGGTGGCATATGAAAGGGTTGAACTTGGACTTAATATGGACCACATTCTAAAATTCATTTCCCTTGAAAACATAATGGATTTATTTCTTTTGAAAACACAAAGGTTTCTAATGGGAATTGTAAATAATAAAAATAAATAAATAAATAAATAAATTAGGGAAATGAATGAAAATCCCAACATTCTCCCACTTGGTCCATATAGTTCAAAACACACCATATAGAGAAGCAAAATATATGAATCATGGCGATAGGTCCTCTTATAGTGAGTATTATCTTCCATGTATTACACTATATCAAGTCTCAATACTAACCCATATGACTTAATAAATAAATCATATGTCTATTTTAGGTCCAAACCAAATGATATTTCTCACAATAAACAAATATGTGCACAAAATCATATGAGAAAATATCAGTCGAATAAGAGTTTCATTAAAAATAAATAAATCACATTATGGAACCAAGTCCCATTCGCACTACATGATCCTTGAAATTCTTTGGTGGCATGCCTTTAGTCAAAGGATCAGCGAATCATCGACTCAGTCTTAATATGTTCAATGACCACTTTATTTTCCTTAACACGTTCTCTTATGGCTAAATATTTGATGTCGATGTGTTTACTTCGACTTCCACTTTTATTATTATTAGCCATAACATCTGCAAGTCGAGTTGTCACAGTACAACTTTAATGGCCTCGAAATAGAGTCCACGACTCTAAGCCCAGATATGAAACTCTTCAACCATACACCATGTGAGGTAGCCTCAAAACATGATACGAACTCAGCTTCCATAGTGGAAGTAGCAGTCAAGGTCTGCTTAGCACTTCTCCAAGATACAGCTCCACCAGCTGTTGACCTCATTTTTGATGAGGTCTTCTCTTCTTCTCTTTAGTACTTAGGATCTAGCCTTAGGCTTTTCCTTTGACTATCTTAGAGGATTAGAATTGAGACCCACCTTTTAGAAATTCAAACCACTTCTAAACTCCCTGCAAACCCCACAAACTTGACCGTAGACCCCTAATCACCTAGAGGTTGAAATCAAATGTGGAAGTTTAAAGGATGAGTTCCTATAGGACTTTTTGGCCTTAGGACTGCCCTGGGTGGCCTGGTCTGGTGAGGGGCTGACTTACACACACACTACACTTATACACTACACCTACACACTACACTTTCACACACCTCCTAAAAAAAAACACACCCATACCCGACTTGACCTCCTGACTCATGTAGGTGATTCACATGGATCGTCATTAACCCCTAAGCCCTCGGCTAAGAGGGTTAGGAACAACATAGTGAATGCCTCAAATGAGTCCCTTCATGGCTCATGTGGGCTTGATATGGCTTCATGGCTCAACCAAAATGATTTTATTCCACTTACATTCACCTAATCTTCCATTTTCCAAATTTTTAATTTTTGACTACAGGACCCTACACCCGCCAACCTACCCAAAGCCCTGAATAGCCCAAATTTCTCAAAAATTTCCAAATCACCCAAAATTCTCCAAAATCATTCCTAAACATTTTCTCCCCACTCAAATTGATCATCCATAACCAAAAATACCAAAAATTCCAAAAATACCTCCCGATACCCTCCAAATACCCAAAATACCCCTCTTAGCCAAAAACAGAAAATTCCCAGAAAATTCCAGAAAATCCCAAATATTCCCAATTTCATTTTGTTCAACTACACCATGAGCCAATTTTGTCAATTTACCCCACTTTTATCAAAATCCCCAATTTGACCCATTTTATTCCAAAGTAAACCCAATGTCAAACCTAACCTACCCAATTGACCTAAATTCTGGTCCAATTCAATTCTAAACTTCAATTCAACATCCCCAACACCAATATAGACCAAATCCAAGCTCAATTTGATTGACATTTGGATCCAATTTCACTTTTGGCCTTAAAGCCCAATTTGGACCCATGACCCAAACTTAACCCAAACTCACCCAATTCAACTCCAATTAACCCCAAATCTTTTCTAAATCTTCCTTAACATTCCCACAAACAAAACATTAACATGATTTGCCCAAAATTTAGATCCAAACCCCACTCAAATTCAACCCAAAGCTAAAAGGCCCATTTTCGACCTAAACCCAAACCTAACCCAAATGAGCCCAAACCCCAAAATCAAAGCCCAACCAAAGTCAAAACCTCTTTGAAACACTCCCATAAATATTTCTCAACATTAATTTTACATCAATTTCAACCCTAGCCCAACTTTGGCCCAAGTTAGCCCAATTTGACCTACATAGGCTCACTTACCAAATAAACCCAAATTCAAACCAATTCAACTCCAAATCACACCAAATTGACTCCAAGCCCTTCATAGAACATCCCTAAACCAATTATGACATTTATTTGACAAGGTCCTTCACAAAATCTTTACCCAAATGCCCATCCTAAAATCAAAAAGCCCCTTTCCCCTTAAACTTTCCTAAAAGCCCACTTCTTTCAAATTCAAAAGCCCAAATTCATCCAAAGCCCACATGGCACTTCCCCTCATCATCCATTTAATCAAAATTGTCCCTAAGTTCCAAAGTCATCAATTAAACAATTCCAAATCAAGCCCCATACAAATTCCCATCAAAATATCAAAGTTTTCTTAAATCCCTTTTTATGAAATCGACCCAAGCTTTTCCCAAGCCAAATGGAGCCAAGGATAAGCCATTCACAAGCCATATGAAGCCATGAAAGTTTGGCATGTGACCATGCCATTAATGGCAAAAGGAGGAGGTCCTTTAACCATCTCCTAAAAGTCATTAGCCTTAAGCATGTTTCCCTTAACCAAGATTTAATCCAAATATTCTTGGATAAGGACATCACCACCTCTTGACCAGCTAGCCTAACCGATCTTCTCGACCCAAGACCAGCCATGGGGAGGTGAACCCAACCCAAACCAATGGGTTGACCAATTTCAAGCCAAAGTGGCCTCTCCCCCATACCATTTTAATCCAAACACTTTACACATGTCCAAGCCCGATTGACTTCACCATTGCCAAGCCCCGACCTCCCCGGTCAAGATGGTGACCCATGCTCCGCGGCCACTCGCCTGGATCGCCGGAAAACACCATACCCGAGAGCTCACATGTGAGCCAACTTTGGAATTCCACCTTCGTCGAGCTGCCCCATGCCCAATGGCCACCATGGCCGTTCTTCCCATGACCGGAGCAGCTCGATCCCAACCTCGGCCATCCCCGGGAGGCTCTCCAGCCCACCTCTATTTAAACCCGACCCCTCACGGCCATGAGAAGAGAGTTGCACAAACCTTGCCGAAACTCGCCAAAATTGTTCCAAACCCTACTCCACACTTAGAGCGAGTTGATCCCAGGTGTCAATTTGCCCTAATCCCCACTCGATAAAACTCGATTTCCCAACCGAAATTCCACCCAAAACCAGGACACTTCTCCACAGTGAGCCAATCCCCAAATTGATTGGTTCTACACCTTCACCGGACCAAGGAAGGTGTCCACCGACAAAAGCCCCATCTCCGAGCCACCCGCTGCTCCGACCTCCAAGCTTTGTGATCGGATGTGGTCGAAGTCCAACCTAGACAATTCACTGCGACCGGGAGACTTCATCCGGAGCTTGCTAGGATCCAATCGAAGGTGCAACAACTCTCGGATCGAAGCCACACTTCTCCGAGCAAAGGTATGAGCTAATTCTTCATCCCGAGCTTCGGAGATTCTCCATTTCAAATGCTTTAATTTCAATGCATGATCACCGTATAGATGTGTTCGTCTCTTCAAGACGAATCCATAGAGCATAAGAACATGAAAATCCATTGAGTATCGAGTGAGATATTAGGGATTTAGTGTGGACGGCTCTCCGGTGAGGACACTTGGGGACGATGAACGGATGCCGTCCATTTAATACACGCGCGGACGGACGGCCAGGATCGCGTCGAATCAGAAGACGGAGCGATACAGCGGGCCCCGGGAGCGCTGACTCGGATGGCGGCTTCGAATGGGATCGCGACGCGTGTGCGTTCGGAGATGCCGAGGATGACGCGGCGCCGCGTGGATAAATAGAAAATTAGGGATATTTTCTATTTATTTAATTCCCTAAACTTCAAAAATTCATAACTTTGTGTAGGAAAATCAGAAAAATAAAATAAAAATACCCTCTTGCTCGAGTGAACGGAGGAGAATAATGTGGAAAAGAAATCATTTAATTTCATCAAGTATTTTATTTTTTATAATTTATTTACTCTCTGCATACATTTAATTCTCCATGCATGTATACAATTCACCATGGCATGAGACCATAGGGCTTTTGAAGCCTCTGAATTTGGGAACATTCCCTGAATTTTCCAAAGTCAGAGGCCATCCCTATGAAGAGTTATTGATTTTTCAAATTCATGTCACTGTTTTGAGTATTTTAATTCCAATAAATAGCATGTTGTGAAATAAATTCTAGAAAAATTTGGTGATGTTCCTTATGACTAGAGAACCCTAGGAAAAATAGGTTTTGAGTTAGTTCATTTTAGACAACCCTAATTGGCTTAAACACTCAAAATAGGTCTCTAATTAATTAGAGCTAACCATACATCAAATTGACTTCAAATCAATTCTCCATTGACCTGTAGGATCAGAAGAACCCACCATAAAAATTTGAGGTCAATTGGACTTGGTTAACCCTATTAATTGGGTTGATTAAGCCACTTAGTCATTTTAAACTTTAAAAATTCATAACTTTCAAAATATCTTTCAAAAACTCACCAAATTGGTTTTGGAGCCTCTCTGATATCAGGAGAATTTAAGAAAATTAAAATTTCAATTTTCTAAAAAAGTTGATTTTTAATATTATTTTAATATTTTTAATAATTAAAAAAATAATAAAAATCACAAAAATAATAAAATTCACCAAAATGTCATATTTTGAAATATAATCACTTAGGAACAAACCCCATATTTTTCTTAGGACTATTTAATGAGATACTAAATTTTAAAGCCCTAGGGTAATTTTAAAATTAAAAAAATGTATTTTCTAGCATTTTCACTAAAATAATTATAATAAATCAAAGAAAAATCAGAAAATTGTAAAATTTGGTTCTCTGGAATCCTTGATATCAGAGAGAATTTTACAAATTATAAAATTCATTTTTCAACTTATATTCTATTTTTAAATTAATTAATACTCCATAACTTAAAATAATTTTAATAAATAAAATATAATTCAAAAAATCACAAAAATTGGTCCAAGTGGTCATCTGGTCATTAGGAATGTCCCATAATTTTCTTAAGGACAGAAACTTTCCCTTGGTCATGTTATTAAATTTTCCTTGGAAATCTCTATTTTCTACCAAAAATAATTATATAAATAAATTAAATACAGAAAAATCACATTTTCTCCTCTCATGTCTTTATTGACATATGAGTGAAGTCACATAAAAATTTCAAGTTCATTTGAGTTCAATTTAGTGAGTTATGAAATTATTAAGCTTAAAGGGTAAAGTGGTAATTAAATTTTTTTTTAATCTTTAATTAAAACTTTAGGTTTAATAAAAAATTAACAAGTAAAATATTTGACCCTAATCTAATTTGGATGATTGAAATTTAATAATTGAAGGGTAGAAACCCATTAAGCAATTTAAAATGATTAAACTTTAATTAAATAATTGATTAAATTTGGAAGAATAATAAAATTGGAATTATTAAAATAGGGATATTATTAGGAAGAGATTTATTCTTTAATTTAAAAAATCCCTAAATTAATCATTTCATTAATGTTTAATTCCTAATTAAAATGATAATTCAAATTTAAAACATTAAAAGACTTAATCATTAAACTAAAATTAAATTATTGAACTCTTTTAAAATTTTAATTAAAATTAAAATGAATAAAATTAAATTAAAAAATTAAATTAAATCAAATTAAATAAAATTTAAAATTAAATTAAAAATTAAATTAAATTAAATTAAATTAAATTAAATTAATTAAATTAAATTAAATTAAATTAAATCAAATTAAAATAAAAAAAATTAAATTAAATCAAATTAATTTAATGTAACATCAAATCAAACTAAATTGAATTAAATTGAATTAAATTAAATTAAATTAAATTAAATTAAATTAAATTAAGTTGAATTAAATAACATCACCTAAGACATAAAGAAATAAGCCTAAAATAACTTGAACACTATTCCAAATTTAAACCCTTCGATTGAAATTAAGCTAAATCACAAACCATTTGAACACCAATTTACCCTCAAAAGCTTTAGTTATCATAACTCCTAACACGAATATTAAATGAAATGTTACTTCACTTATAGGACATTCAAATATCCTAGTTCACTGAGTAAGTTAACAAAACTTGAAAACCTCGGACGATCGATTCATTTACATAATTAAATTCATTTGGACTTAAAACAATCCTAGAAATATTGAAAAGATGTTTAAGATTCTTCTTAAGCACTTCCTCAATATGATAGGATATTTATAAGAACAATTGAACTTAATTGTTCTTTGATGAAGAAAATCATCTTCAAACCAAAAACACAAGGAACCTAGACGTCATAGGAAATGACTAGCTAAAGGATTAGGAATTTGGTAGAAAACCATAACCCTTACCTTAGCTTTACCTAGGAACTTGCTTAAATGTTCTAATCGTGTTTTAAGTGCAGCTTGGAATGATGGGAAGACCCTCCGAGTACGCTTTTATTTTATCGCAATTTACTTTCACTGCAATTTACTTTCTTGCAATTTACTTTATTGCAAATGCACTTTACTTTTCTTGCATGATAAAACAATCGTTGCATGAAAACCCACACATTTAGGATAGTCCCTAAAGCTGAAACCAAAACTAAGTTAAAAGTCATTGCAAGATAAAATTCACCGCCACAACATTTCAAAATATAAAGCAACTCAAAATTTAATCACAAACGGAACACAAAACTACAATTACAACCGAATTAAAACGTCCCGTTGGATGATCGGGAATACCTCGGATGATGTAACCTACGTGTTGCTAACGGGATTTCCACGGTCTAAATGAAAGTGTGGAACTCATTCAGTTGAGTTTAGCAAATTCATCCGGACTAAGTGAATCCGATAAAAATAATGATGCCGGAAGGATGGAACCGTGGGATCTTAACCGGTGTTGTTATAATCAAGCTTTAAGATTTGTTTTAATTAAAACACAAAAAACACTTGGAAATTAAGACTTCTCTAAACCAAAACACTTTTCTCATCCCCGATTTATGATTTCTAAAACTAAACCTCTGCAACAACAAGGAGCTCGGAGCATGGTGGGCGGCACGGCCATCGTCGTCAGCAAAACTTGAACCTACTTCGACAAAACTTTCCTAGAATTAAACAACAAAGCCATAGGACTTCGAGGTAGTTTGCACTAGTGCAACATAAATCCTCAACTCTTCGTTAGGCATTTGCATTGCAAATTAAGCCCTAACCGAGTCTTAGGATTCCGAGGTAGTCGTCCGATACGACATAAACCCTCATATCTTCCAGTGTATTTGTATGATCCTATCATATAAATATAAGCCCTAATTAATTAAAATTAGCAAGATTAAAACATTAAATAAACATTAGGACTTTCCTAAATCCAAGCCGAACAATAGGATAGTCGGGAGATTATCGAAGTTCACTTCGAATCCGTAATTTCTCCTACTTTTCTTCCTTTGAATTCCCAAAATAAAATGTTCCAAACTTGATCCATTCCGATTGAGATTCGAAAATTCGATCCTTTGAAAACTTAAACTTTGAAATTCTTGAGAGCGAATTATTGATTATTATCGAGAGTTTTCTTAGGTGATTCCCGTCACTTAAGATGTAATTAACTATAGGGGCTTGCCCTTATAGGGAATTTTAAAGAACCCGAGTAATATAAACCACTGTTTAATGTTTTCATATTAAGCGGGGGAATTTGTCGGCTTATAAAATTGGTTCGCGGACCAAACGGATGTCACAAATCTTCTAGTTTATTTAACCGAGCCCCACCATCAAGCGAGTGTGTCTATCCTTAGGGATAGATACACGGTTTGTGATGCGGTGCTCGTTTATATAAACTATTTGGGATGTGAGATCGGTTTGATTTCATATCTTAAAATCTTCAAATTTAAAATTATTTTCAAAATCAAATACTACTTTCTAAATTATATCTATATTTAAATTAAATTTAAAATTCGCCGACACCAGCTAGCATGAAAATATAACCAGATGTTGATCTTCTGGAATCAATGCAGCCAGCATAGTACGAATTGGAGTAGCCGATCACTTCCAATTTATCAGTTTGTTTGTATATAAACATGTCGTCCTTTGTACCTTGAAGATATCTCATCACTTTCTTTGCAGCTTTCCGATGGTCGATACACGGATTACTCGATATCTTCCCGACATTCCAACAACAAATGCAATGTCGGGTCGCGGTACAAACCCGAGCATACATAGAGGCTCGCCAACGGCTGAAGCGTATGGAATGTTCTTCATGTGTTCCCGTTCGAAATTATTTTTCGAACGCGACTCAAATCGAATCTATCGCCCTTCACAATAGGTGCTATACTTGGTGAACAATTCTTCATGTGACAACAAATGCAATGTCAGGTCTGGTACAAACCCGAGCATACATAGGGCTGCCAACGGCTGAAGCGTATGGAATGTTCTTCATGTGTTCCCGTTCGAAATTATTTTTCGAACATCGACTCAAATCGAATCTATCGCCCTTCACAATAGGTGCTATACTTGGTGAACAATTCTTCATGTGAAATCTTTCTAGAACTTTATTGATATAGGCCTCTTGAGACAAACCTAAAATACCTCGAGGTCTTTCCCTATGGATCTTAATGCCAATGACATAAGATGCCTCACCTATATCCTTTATATCAAAGTTCCCATAGAGGAATTGTTTCACTTCATAAAGTAAACCCTTATCGTTGGTTGCAAGTAAAATATCGTCCACATACAGTACAAGAAAACAAATTTTACTCCCACTAACCTTCTGGTATATACATTGATCCATGACGTTCTCTTGAAAACCAAATGAAGTAATAACTTCATGAAATTTCAAATACCACCGACGGGAGGCTTGTTTTAAACCGTACATGGATTTATTTAGCTTGCGGACCAAGTGTTCACCATTACTAGAGGAGAATCCTTCAGGTTGTTTCATGTAAATCTCTTCCTCTAGATCACCATTAAGGAATGTCGTTTTCACATCCATTTGATGTAACTCAAAATCAAAATGAGCTACCAACGCCATTATTACTCGGAGGGAATCCTTTTTAGATACAGGAGAAAATGTCTCCGTGTAGTCAATTCCTTCCTTTTGAGTGAACCCTTTGGCAACAAGTCTCGCCTTATGTCTCTCAATGTTGCCTTGCGAGTCTTTCTTTGTTTTAAAAACCCACTTACATCCAATGGTTTTACACCATTAGGCAACACAACGAGATCCTGGACTCGATTAGATGCCATAGAATCCAACTCGTCTTTCATGGCATTATGTCATAAGTCTCCTTAGAACTCATGGCTTGTGAAAACGTTTCAGGATCATTTTCGGCTCCAATGTTGTAGTCTGATTCTTGAAGATACACAACATAATCACTAGGTATGGCTGATTTTCTTTCTCTAGTAGATCTTCTTAATGTTGTTTCAACATTCTTTTCAAGTGCATGTTGATCAACAGGTTGTTCAACAATATCTTGTTGTTCCTCATTAACAACTTGATCTACTTGATCTTTATTAATAACTTGTGGAACTTCAGTAATTGGTTGTCTAACACTTGTTTGTCCTTGAGGAGTGTGAATGACAATCAATTTGTCACTTGATCTAGAGGTTGAGCTTTACAGTGATCCTTTTCAGAAACAATATCCTTAAATTGATCACTCCCACTGATCAAGTCATTCTCAAGAAATTTTGCATTTCTTGATTCCACAATCCTAGTGCTATGAGATGGACAATAGAATCTATACCCTTTAGACCTTTCAGCATATCCAATAAAATACCCACTAATGGTCCTTGCGTCTAACTTCTTTTCTTGTGGGTTGTAAATTCTTGCTTCAGGCGGGCATCCCCAAACGCGCATATGTCGCAAACTTGGTTTCCAACCTTTGAATAATTCAAAAGTCGTCTTTGGAACAGCCTTGGTTGGAACTCTGTTTAATATATACGCAGCCGTCTTTAGAGCTTCAGTCCACAAGAATTCAGGGAGTTTCGAGTTACTCCGCATACTTCTCACCATGTCCATTAAAGTTCGGTTTCTTCTTTCTGCCACACCATTCTGATCCGGAGAACCAGGCATAGTGTGTTGGGCAACAATCTCATGTTCTTGAAGAAACTTCACAAATGGACCAGGTGCTTGTCCACTCTCTATGTATCTTTCATATTACTCACCACCTCTATCTGACCTCACAATTTTAATTTGCTTTCCACATTGATTCTCTACTTCAGCCTTAAAGACTTTAAAGGCATCCAAAGCTTCATCCTTAGAATGAAGTAAGTAGAGATACATATATCGTGAATAATCGTCTATAAAGGTGATAAAGTATTTTGGACCAACTATATCCATGTCTGGACAACAAATATCTGTATGTATGATCTCCAATAGGTTTGTACTCCTCTTGGCACCCTTTTTAGACTTATTAGTTTGCTTACCCTTTATGCAATCTAAACAAGTCCCAAAGTTAGCAAAATCCAAAGTACAAAGTACCCCTTCATTTATCAAACTTTTAATTCTCTTAATGGAGATATGTCCTAATCTCCGGTACCACAACATAGAGGATTCCTCATTCACAACACATCGTTTTAACCCAACAGTAACATGCATAGAATTATAAGCAGCATCATTTTGCAATTCAATAGAATAAAGACCATCGAACAAAGTACCATAACCAATAACTTTAGATTCAAAAGATAAACTAAAACCAGAATCCAAGAAGTTAAAGGAAAAACCCAAAGGTACAAGTCTTGAAATAGAAATCAAATTCCTAGAAAAACTTGGAACATAAAAAGTTTTTTCCAAATGTAAAACAAAACCGCTGCTTAAAACCAAACTGCATGTGCTAATGGCTTCTACATGTGAACTCATCTTGCTTCCTGAATAGATGCATAGTTCATTTCCCATTGGCTTCCTTAGGTTTTGCATACCCTGCAAGGTATTAGAAACATGGATTGTAGAAAGTTGAGTACCTTTCTTGTCGAGCCAGTTCTTAAACTTAATGCAGTCTTTCTTCATGTGCCCCTTCTTCTTACAGAAGAAACACTTTGACTCTTTCTTTATGTCTGGCTGAGGAGGAATCTTGCCCTTTTCTTTATTTTTGGCTTGATCCCTCTTCCTCTTTCCTTGAGTAGTGAAATTCACCTTTTCACCCTCTTCCATTGCCAACCTACCTTCCTCTTGAACACACATGGTCAACGACTCGTTAATTAACCATTTGTCTTTATGTGTGTTATAAGAGATTTTGAAGGGTCCATATTGTTGGGGCAGAGTGTTTAGAATGAAATGAACAAGGAAAGATTCTGACATTTTAACTTCCAAAGTTTCAAGCTGAGCCGCTATGTCCCTCATGTGCATGATATGATCACGCACACCTTTAATTCCGGTGAGCTTCATGGATGAAAACTGCATAATTAAGGTGCTGGCCAAAGCCTTATCAGATGTAGCAAACTGCTCATCAATGGCTTTCAGAAGGTCCTTGACCTTATCATACTGCTCGACAGAACCACGAATACCAGCAGATATCTTAGTCTTTGGGTGTGTTTGGGAGAGATTATTTGTAGTTATGGCGTTTTCAAAATGCCATAAACCTGTTTGGCGCAGCTATTCCATCAGATTATTGCATAACACATTTCTTAATTTCTATTAGTCGCGGATCGCGGGATCCTACCCGCGATCCGCGATTCCAATTTGTGTTGGACGATATTTGCCCTCGCCCGTCTCCTTCCCTCCAGAACCCTAGGTCGCGGCGTGATCCCTCTCCCTCCCCGATCCCGGCACCCGTCTCCCTCGCAGATCCCGCAGCACCCGTCTCCCTCGCCGATCCCGCAGCAATCCGCTTCCTCCTTCCTTCGCCGGCTTCTCAGGTATGCGCCCGTCTCCCTCCCTCCATTAGGCGCTCTTTCTTCCTACGGTGAGACCGTCAGGGAAAATCGTTTGGGAGAGGAAAAAATGTGGTAGATGCCTACAAATTAACTCTTTTTAAGCTGAGAACGACATAATCATCTCCTCTTCTCCTTCCTCTCTGATCCGTCCTCCTCCCACTCCCCATCCCCAACGTCTCTCTCCCACACTAATCGGCCATAAATCTGATCTTTCTATTACTAGAATGTCGGCATATTTTTAGGTTGAGTGTTGTATTTTTTAAAAGGGGTCGCCTACAGAAGTTGTCGGCGAATTTTAAATTTAATTTAAATATATATATAATTTAGAAAGTAGTATTTGATTTTGAAAATAATTTTAAATTTGAAGATTTTAAGATATGAAATCAAACCGATCTCACATCCCAAATAGTTTATATAAACGAGCACCGCATCACAAACCGTGTATCTATCCCTAAGGATAAACACACTCGCTTGATGGTGGGGCTCGGTTAAATAAACTAGAAGATTTGTGTCATCCGTTTGGTCCGCGAACCAATTTTATAAGCCGACAAATTCCCTCGCTTAATATGAAAACATTAAACGGGGTTTATATTACTCGGGTTCTTTAAAATTCCCTATAAGGGCAAGCCCCTATAGTTAATTACATCTTAAGTGACGGGAATCACCTAAGAAAACTCTCGATAATAATCAATAATTCCGCTCTCAAGAATTTCAAAGTTTAAGTTTTCAAAGAATTGAATTTTTTGAATCTCGATAGGGAATGGATCGAGTTTGGAACATTTTATTTTGGGAATTCAAAGGAAGAAAAGTAGGAGAAATTACGGATTCGAAGCGAACTTCGGTAATCTCCCGACTATCCTATTGTTTGGCTTGGATTTAGGAAAGTCCTAATGTTCATTTAATGTTTTAATCTTGCCAATTTTAGTTAATTAGGGCTTATATTTATATGATAGAATCATACAAATAGCTCAGGAGATATGAGGGTTTATGTCGTATCGGACGACTACCTCGGAATCTCTAAGACCGGTTAGGGCTTAATTTGCGATGCAAATGCCTAACGAAGAGTTGAGGATTTATGTTACACTAGGCGAACTACCTCGAAGTCCTATGGCTTTGTTGTTTAATTCTAGGAAAGTTTCTGCTGAAGTGGGTTCAAGTTTTGCTGACGACGATGGCCGTGCTGCCCACCATGCTCCGAGCTCCTTGTTGTTGCAGAGGTTTAGTTTTAGAAGTCATAAATCAGGAGATGAGGGAAGTGTTTGGTTTAGAGAAGTCTTAATTTCCAAGTGTTTTTTGTGTTTTAATTAAAACAAATCTTAAAGTTGATTATAACAACACCGGTTAAGATCCCACGGTTCCATCCTTCCGGCATCATTATTTTTATCGGATTCACTTAGTCCGGATGAATTGCTAAACTCAATCGAATGAGTTCCACACTTTCATTTAGGCCGTGGGAAATCCCGTTAGCAACACGTAGGTTACATCATCCGAGGTATTCCCGATCATCCAACGGGACGTTTTAATTCGAGTTGTAATTGTAGTTTTGTGTTCTGTTTGTGATTAAATTTTGAGTTGTCTTATATTTTGAAATGTTGTGGAGGTGAATTTTATCTTGTAGTGTCTTTTAATTTAGTTATGGGTTTCAGTTTTAGGTACTATCCTAAAGGTGTGGGTTTTCATGCAACAGTTGTTTTATCATGCAAAAAAAAGTAAAGTGCATTTGCAATAAAGTAAATTGCAAGAAAGTAAATTGCAGGAAAGTAAATTGCGATAAAATAAAAGCGTACCTGGAGGGTCTTCCCGTCATCCCAAGTTGCACTTAAAACACAGTTAGAATATTTAAGCAAGTTCCTAGGTAAAAGCTAAGGTAAGGGTTAGGGTTTTCTACCAAATTCCTAATCCTATAGCTAGTCATTTCTATGACGTCTAGGTTCCTTGTGTTTTTAGTTTGAAGACGATTTTCTTCATCGAAGAACGATTAAGTTCGATTGTTCTTATAAATATCCTATCATATTGAGGAAGTGCTTAAGAAGAATCTTAAACATCTTTTCGATATTTCTAGGATTGTTTTAAGTCCAAGTGAATTTAGTTATGTAAATGAATCGATCGTCCGAGGTTTTCAAGTTTTGTTAACTTGCTCGATGAATCTAGGACATTTGAATGTCACTATAAGTGAAGTAACATTTCATTTAATATTACGTTTTAGGAGTTATGATAACTAAAGCTTTTGAGGGTAAATTGGTGTTCAAATGGTTTGTGATTCAAATTTAAGTTCGAATTGATGATTTAAGTTTGGAATAGTGTTCAAGTTATTTTAGATTTATTTTTGAGTTCTTTATGTCTTAGGTGATGTTATTTAATTCAACTTAATTTAATTTAATTTTTTTAATTTAATTTTTAATTTGATTTAATTTAATTCAATTTAGTTTGGTTTGATGTTACATTAAATTAATTTGATTTAATTTAATTTTTAATTTAATTTGATTTAATTTAATTTAATTTAATTTAATTTATTTAATTTAATTTAATTTTTAATTTAATTTAATTTAATTTAATTTAATTTTTTAATTTAATTTTTAATTTGATTTAATTTTTAATTTAATTTTATTTTTTAATTTAATTTAATTTAATTTAATTCATTTTAATTTTAATTAAAGAGTTCAATTATTTAATTTTAGTTTAATGATTAAGTCTTTCGATGTTTTAAATTTGAATTATCATTTTAATTAAGAATTAAACATTAATGAAATGATTAATTTAGGGATTTTTTAAATTAAAGAATAAATCTCTTCCTAATAATATCCCTATTTTAATAATTCCGATTTTATTATTCTTCCAAATTTAATCAATTATTTAATTAAAGTTTAATCATTTTAAATTGCTTAATGGGTTTCTACCCTTCAATTATTAAATTTCAATCATCCAAATCAGATTAGGATCAAATATTCTACTTGTTAATTTTTTATTAAACCTAAAGTTTTAATTAAGGATTAAAAAAAAATTTAATTACCACTTTACCCTTTAAGCTTAATAATTTCATAACTCACTAAATTGAACTCAAATGAACTTGAAATTTTTATGTGACTTCACTCATATGTCACTAAAGACATGAGAGGAGAAAATGTGATTTTTCTGTATTTAATTTATTTATATAATTATTTTTGGTAGAAAATAGAGATTTCCAAGGAAAATTTAATAACATGACCAAGGAAAAGTTTCTATCCTTAAGAAAATTATGGGACATTCCTAATGACCAGAGGACCACTTGGACCAAATTTTGTGATTTTTTGAATTATATTTTATTTATTAGAATTATTTTAAGTTCTGTAGTATTAATTAATTTAAAAATAAAATAAATGTTGAAAAATGAATTTTATGTTTTTCAAAAATCTCTCTGATATCAAGGAAACCAGAGAAGCATATTTTGCAATTTTCTGATTTTTCTATGATTTATTATAATTATTTTAGTGAAAATGCTAGAAAATACATTTTTTTAATTTTAAAATTACCCTAGAACTTTAAAAATTAATATCTCACCAAATAGGCCTAAGAAAAATATGGGGTTTGTTCCTAAGTGATTAAAATTCAAAATGTGACATTTTGGTGAATTTTATTATTTTTGTGATTTTTATTATTTTTTAATTATTAAAAATATTAAAATAATATTAAAAATCAACTTTTTTAGAAAATTGAAATTTTAATTTTCTTAAATTCCCCTGATATCAGAGAGGCTCTAAAACCAATTTGGTGAATTTTTGAAAGGTATTTTGAAAGTTATGAATTTTTAAAGTTTAAAATGACTAAATGGCTTAATCGACCCAATTAATAGGGCTAACCAAGTCCAATTGACTTCAAACTTTTATGGTGGGTTCCTCTGATCCTAAAGGTCAGTGGAGAATTGATTTCAAGTCAATTTGATCTATGGTTAACTCTAATTAATTAGAGACCTATTTTGAGTTTTTAAGCCAATTAGGGTTGTCTAAAATGAACTAACTCAAAACCTATTTTTCCTAGGGTTCTCTGGTCATAAGGAACATCACCAAATTTTCCTAGAATTTATTTCACAACATGCTATTTATTGGAATTAAAATACTCAAAACGGTGACATGAATTTGAAAAATCAATAACTCTTCATAGGGATGACCTCGACTTTGGAAAATTCGGGGAATGTTCCCAAATTCGAGATGCTTCAAAAACCACTATGGTCTCATGCCATGGTGAATTGTATACATGCATGGAGAATTAAATGTATGCAGAGAGTAAATAAATTATAAAAAATAAGATACTTGATGAAATTAAATGATTTCTTTTCCACATTATTCTCCTCCGTTCACTGAGACGAGGGTATTTTTATTTTATTTTTATGATTTTCCTACACAAAGTTATGAATTTTTGAAGTTTAGGGAATTAAATAAATAGAAAATACCCCTAATTTTCTACTTATCCACGCGGCGCCGCCGAAACATCAGCGCTCGAAGGGGTACGTGTCGCGCCGTGATTGGGCGCCGTCATCCGAGTCGGCCGTCCGGGGCCCGCCGTATCGTTCCGTCTCCTCATCCGGCGCGATCCCGGCCGTCCGTGCGCGCGTGTATTAAATGGACGGCATCCGTTCATCGTCCCCAAATGTCCTCACCCGAGAGCCGTCCACACTAAATCCCTAATATCTCACTCGATACTCGATGGATTTTCATGATCTTATGCTCTATGGATTCGTCTTGAAGAGACGAACACATCTATACGGTTACCATGCATTGAAATTAAAGCATTTGAAATGGAGAATCTCCGGAGGCTCGGGATGAAGAATTAGTTCATACCTTTGCTACGAGAGGTGAAGCCTCGATCGAGAGATGTTTGGCACGTTCGTTGGAGCTGCGGGAGGCTAGGGATGAAGCTACGGGGATGTGGTGAATTGCCTGAGTGTAGTTTCCACCAAGGCCGATCACAACCTTTGGAGTCCGGAACAAGCTGGGTGGCCCGGAGAGGGGCTTTCACTCTGGAAAACTTCTTCTCTTGGCTCGGTGAAGGTGTAGGTGAGTTTAATTTGATTTTGGTGAAGGATTCGAGAATGTCCTCGTTACGGCTCGAGAATTGAGCTTCAAAATTGAGCTCGATCGATGGGTATTGGAGCGAGGAGAACGGTGGGGATCAATTGCTCTAAGTTTAGAGGGGAGTGAGGAGTGATTTTGGCGAGTTTTGGTATGGTACGGTTCGACACCTCCTCGTGGCCGAGAGGTGGGGAGTTTAAATAGGCGAGGCTAGAGGGCCTCCGGGGGAGTTGAGGGGCGGGATCGATTCGCTCATGGCGAGTGAAGAACAGCTGCAATGGCCACTGGGCATGGGGCGGCTCGGCAGGTGAGAATTCCAAGCTTGGATTGACTTGGACCTCTCGGCCATGGAGTTTTCCGGCGGCGGGGTGGCTGGCCGGCGGGCAAGGGTCACCCTCGGGGTCGAGTGGGTCGGGGCTGGGTGTTTGTGCAAGCGAGTGGCAAATGCCGAGTGTAAAGGCTTTGATCCAAAGTAGAATGGGGCATGGCTAGTTTTTGGGTCTAAATGGGTCAACTCACCCATTTGGGCTTGGTGCACCCTTCAAGGTGGCTTTGGGTGCTTGTGGGGGATCAAAGGGATCGAGCTGGTTTGGCATGGAAAAGTCTCCATCCAAATATATTTGGATTAAATTTAGGTTTAGGTGAATCATGATTAAGGCTAATGAGCTTTAGGGATTAAGGAAAGGGGCCCTCCTTCCTACCCAATATGGTATGGTGACATGTAAAGAGGCTCTCATGGCTTCCATGTGGCTCATGCATGGCTTCATGGCTCACCTTTGGCTTGGGAAAAGTCAAGTCGATTTCATGTAAATGGATTTAAGAAAAATTTTGATATTTTGATGTGAATTTGTATGGGGCTTGATTTGGAATTGTTTGATGATGGAATTATAACTTAGGGAATGGCTTTGATTAAATGGATGGCAAATGGAAATGTCATGTGGGCTTTAGGGCCAATTTTGGGCTTTTGTATTTGGTGGAAATGAAGCTTTTAGGAAGGTTTAGGGAAGTGGGCTTTTAGGTTTGAAAATGAATTTATGGATAGAAATTTTGTAAAGAGGTTGGGCCAAATAATTGTTGAGTTTGGTTTAGGGATGTGTCATGAGTGGTTTGGAGTCAATTTGGTGTGATTTGGACTTGAATTGGTTTGAATTTGGGTTTAATTGGTAAGTGGGCCTATGTAGGTCAAATTGGGCTAACTTGGGCCAATGTTGGGCTAGAGTTGAAATTGATGTAAAATTAATGTTGGGAAATGTTTATGGGAGTGTTTCAAAGAGGTTTTGGCTTTGGTTAGGTTTTGATTTTGGGATTTGGGCTCATTTGGGCTAGGTTTGGGTTTAGGTCGAAAATGGGCCTTTTAGCTTGGGTTGAATTTGAGTGGGGTTTGGATCAAAATCTTGGGCAAATCATGTTAGTGTTTTGTTTATGGGGATGTTAAGGAAGGTTTAGAAAAGATTTGGGGTTAATTGGAGTTGAATTGGGTGAGTTTGGGCTAAGTTTGGGTCATGGGTCCAAATTGGGCTTTAAGGCCAAAAGTGAAATTGGATCCAAATTTCAATCAAATTGGGCTTGGATTTGGTCTAAATTGGTGTTGGGGATGTTGAATTGAAGTTTAGAATTGAATTGGACCAGAATTTGGGTCAATTGGGTAGGTTAGGTTTTGACATTGGGTTCACTTAGGGTTAAAATGTGTCAAATTGGGGGTTTTGACAAAAGTAGGGTAAATTGACAAAATTGGCCTATGGTGTAGTTGAACAAAATGAAATTGGGAACATTTGGGATTTTCTGGAATTTTCTGGGAATTTTCTGAATTTTTGGATTTTTGGCTAGGAGGGGTATTTTGGGTATTTGGAGGGTATTGGGAGGTATTTTTGGAATTTTTGATATTTTTGGGTATAGATGATCAATTTGAGTGATGTGGAAATGTTTGGGAATGATTTTGGAGAATTTTGGGTGATTTGGAAATTTTTGAGAAATTTGAGCTATTCGGGGCTTTGGGTAGGTTAGCGGGTGTAGGGTCCCGGGGGTCAAAAATTGAAATTTTGGAAAATTGAAGATTGGGTGGATGTAAGTGGAATGAAATCATTTTTGTTGAGCCATGAAGCCATATCAAGCCCACATGAGCCATGAAGGGACTCATTTGAGGCATTCACTATGTTGTTCCTAACCCTCTGCGCGAGGGCTTAGGGGTTAAGGACCATCCATGTGAATCACCTACATGAGTCAGGAGGTCAAGTCGGGTATGGGTGTGTTTTTAGGAAGTGTGTGAAAGTGTAGTGTGTAGGTGTAGTGTGTGTGCAAGTCGACCCTTCACCGGGCCGAGGCCACCTGAGGCGGTCCTAAGGCCAAAGAGTCCCATAGGAACTCATCCTTTAAACTTCCACATTTGATTTCAACCCTCTAGGTGATTAGGGGTCTACGGTCAAGTTTGTGGAGTTTGCAGGGAGTTTAGAAGTGGTTTGAATTTCTAAAAGGTGGGTCCCAATTCTAATCCTCTAAGATAGTCAAAGGAAAAGCCTAAGGCTAGATCCTAAGCACAAAAAGAAGAAGAGAAGACCTCATAAAAAATGAGGTCAACATAGAACCAACCAGTTTTACTTCAAATCCACAATCCGGCCTCTTCTTCATCCTTAATATCTTATAGGTTCGTTTGGGAGAGATTTTTTGTAGCTGTGGCAGGGATCATATTTGGATTGCTTTCAGTTTAAAATGATTTAAAATAAATTTTATCATTTTTGTTAAATCCATTAATTCAAAAGTTTCTAAAAAACTCTCAACAAGTCCTCAAAAAATGATAATGTTATTCACTTAAAATGTGTGAAAAACACACATTGTTTTGTATGGACTCATTTGATTGCTAGCAATGAACCATTATATTTGAATGTTTTGAAGTCTCTTAAATTTATATTTTAATTGAATGTAAATAGATATAAGAATTGATTTAAGATTCTTATAATGGCTTCAAAACTCTCTTTATAGTGATGGTATACATGTTATACAAATGAAAGCCAAGAATTTCTGGAACATAGAAAATGATATACATGTTGTTCAATGCTCATTATTTTAGCAAGCACTCTATGAAGTTGCTCAATGATACTTATTTTCTAGTGATCTACTTTAAAAAGTAGGTTTGTATGTTTTTATGCGATTTAAGAGGTTGTTTGGTTTTGGAATTCCAATGAGATTTTAGGACTTGATCTTTTTCATACAAGAATGCATAAAATAGGTTTGGTAAATTCTCAATTCAATATATCCGAGTCTTTGAAACTGTTAGGATTGCTTAATAATAAATGAAAGAAGACTTGGATTTATTTGCTAAGTAAGGGAAAATATGTGCCACGAATATATGAGCTTAACATAAAAGAGGAGTGACACAGATTCATGCGCTTCATACGAAAAGGGAAGTGCCACAAATTGCTCCCTCCTCCTACCTGCTATGATAAAATGCTCTAGACAATAGTTTCAAATTTTAAATTCTTTATATTTATGTGGTTGGATTTGCTAATTTTTATTTCATTACCTTTAATTATGCAAATATAATCGTTTATTAGCCGATATAGCTCCTACTTAAGCTCTAATGAACATATATGAATATCCTAACCATTATTTTTTGAATGAACGTTATTTAATATTTTTTTTGTCCATCTTACTTTTGATTAGTAAATGCTACTTCACAATTCTTATGTACTTATAATTAATATGCATGTTCTTTTTTTAAATTGAAAGATACCTTTTTGGCCACGTGCAAGCATGTATTATGTTTTCATTGATGATTCTCAAATATTTCATCCGTGTCTTCTACTAGTTACGATATGGCTAAAACCAAAGAAGGGTCTACATCAACAACGTGGGATAAAATTGTGACAAATATTTTTTGCAATCTCTGTGTTAATGAGATTGAAGCTGGAAATAGGTCATCATTTTGTTTTAGCAAAGAAGGATGGGCTAATATAGCCAATAAGTTTAATGAAATGATAGGACGAGACTACGATAGGTTGAAATTCAAGAACAAGTGGGATCAGCTAAAGAGGGACTGGAAGTTATGGAAGGATCTTAAAAGGGGATCAACATTTTTTTTCTACTAAAGAGCTAAAGTGGGATCAGCTAAAGAGCTAAAGATTTTATTTTTTAAAATAAGATTTTATATTTTAAAATAATTTTAGCAATAAAGAGGAGTAAAAACAATTTTTTTCTACAAACAGCTGCAAATAAGACGTTCTTAAAACGTAGAAACCAAACAGTTTAACAGCTTATTCATTTCAGGGGCATAATAGTCATTTATCCACAATCAGCTGCAAATAAGCTATTTTCCAAAGCTCAAACCAAACAGACAGACAGATTATCCGGATAAGCTGCTGATCAGCAGATTATCGGGATAATCTGCTTATCCTGATAATCTGGATAATCTGCAGCTGCGCCAAACAGACCCTTTATGAACATCACAGAGAGGCGATTGGATCGCTCCCATTTTTCATAAAGATTAACAGCATCCGGAATGCTGGTTTCAGTAATGGCAGGTGGTTCGTCTTTTCTTATAGCATAATCAATATCCATCCATCCTAAATGGAGAAGAATTCTCTCTTTCCACACTTTATAGTTATCTCCCTTTAATTCGGGAATATCACACTTAAAATCAGAAATGTTCGCAGGTTGAATAACTGCAAAATTTATCAAATATATATGCTCATTAAACAAAAATTTAAGACTTAAAAACAAAATGACATGTTAAATCAATGAATCTATTGACATAAAATTTGCTTGTGAGCTAAAATCCTACTCAATTAGATTCATTTAATAACTTTATGATAAAACTATCAAATTATGTTCCATTTATTAATTCCTGTGGGAAGATTAATAAATATAAGTTGATATTTCATCCTAATTAATCATACAAATATAACAAAATTCCTGTGGGTAGATTTCATTATATCTCATATGATTAATTACAACTAATGCTATAATATGATTCATGAACATAATATATAATTTTAATTAACTAAAGATGATGTGGCTATTCCTTAATTAATTAAAATTATATGAATCAACTATTATTAACCAACTCTTTATTAAGAGCTAAACATTTGCATATAATCATATATAATGCAAATAAAATGAATAACAATGCATAAATATTATTTAACATAATTTTGCATGTATAATAACCATAAATTTATACATAAAAATTTTCAAGAAATAAATAAATAATTTATGCATAAGAGTTATTCAACTTTAAACCAAACAAGTTCTTAATTATAATTTTAATATGAATAAATTATATACTTATATTATATGTTTAATTTAACACAAAAATTAAACATACAATTTAACAAAATAACTAAATATTTTAGACACATTAAAATACAAAAAAATGACTCATAATTAATTACAAAATCAATTATGTGTCAAACAGTTCATAAAATCATTTAGAACTTGATTACAACATGATTTCCTATTTATTTTAGATTAAAAACGTTATAATTCTAATGCTTTTAAAAAAAATAAAATAAAACTTTTTTTTCCAAAATTGGGCAACAAGCATGGACATTAACCTTATGTCCAACCATGATTTAAACTTGTATAACAATAATTAGATACATTAGAAATCAATGTTCTTAAGGATTTCTAATCATAACATAATCAATCAATTGTCCAGAATCGAAATCACGTATACGAGTATATAAACGAGTGAAACGGAGTAAGCGAGACGAGAGGTTAAGCTCGCTCTGATACCAAATGTAAGAATTTCATATTCTATATAACTAAATGATATCTCAAAGATATCAAACTTATTTATTAATTTCAACAAAATATATTTGTTGAAACTATAAGCGGAAGCGAAATAGGATCATACATACCTCCAGTCATAGCATACATGGGCAAAGGCGAACTCTCTGCTTACACGGTAAAGTTCTGTTATAGATCTTCTAAACTTTTCTCACTCACAACCCGATGGTGAGAAAATAAAATTATGAGGAGCAAGCTTAGGGACCAAAACATTAAGCATCACATTTACTTATAGGCTCTGCCCATCACAGAGATCTACGGTCATGATCCCATCATAGAGATCAACGGATGTGAGCAGGGCATATGAAGGGTGGCATATGAAAGGGTTGAACTTGGACTTAATATGGACCACATTCTAAAATTCATTTCCCTTGAAAATATAATGGATTTATTTCCCTTGAAAACACAAAGGTTTCTAATGGGAATTGTAAATAATAAAAATAAATAAATAAAATAATTAATTAGGGAAATGAATGAAAATCCCAACAAATGCCACATAGCCATCAGAGATTAAGACTTAACTTAATATTTAACTTTGCACATTCATTTTGATTGGATGACCATTGTTATGAGTCTATTTTTAGAGGAACTTTCCTGGTTTTGTTAGTAGTAGTTGTTAATTTTTAACTACTTTTTTAGCTTTAATCATAGGTTAGTTTGCCTACTGAGTATTTGAGGCTTCTAGAAAATTATTCATTACTTTATTCAGCATTTATTCTTAACATTAGTTTGGTTTTTGGTTTGATGTATAACCACATCTAGTTTACTTTTCCCAAACTCTATTTATTTTCAAATCTAACTCCTAAATTTTACTTTTTACATTTATACCACTCAAATCTTACATATAACATAAAAAATACTGCAATATTAACTTTCAAAATGTCAATGCACATTTTCATGCATGAGTAAGGTGGCATTGACATAAAAATTGAAGTTTAGAAGGCTAGATGTGTAAATACAAAAGAATTGATTGATTTGCATGTGAATTTTCCATAATGGCTTCAAACAAGTTGTTGATAAGGTTATGAATAATAGTAAGTAAACAAAATTAATTATAAGCTCGGACAACAAGTACAAGAAGAGAAAATTGGGTTATTAGACAGAACGCAAGAGACCGTATAATAATTCATGAGCTTATTAGGAGCAGTTAGGTTCACATGGAGAAAGTTCTTCATTTGATAATGACACTTTTCAACGTAATCATCATATTTCTTTTGTTAGATGACATACCTTAAAAGTTTTTTGGGCTTATTATTAGAAGAAAAATAAATATTGGAACGTAAGAAAGTGTCCTCCCAATAAGTGGAAGTAAGAAATTCTTTTTTACTCTTTCTTGGGTTTCTTATAAAAACCACACAAATAAAAAGCGTAATGTAACTCTTTTTGAATGGTTTTATATGTAGGGTTGACAATTGAGACCGGCTTGAAATTGGGAGCCGGAGTCGAGAGCTGCATAAGATGATGACTACATAGGTCATTGTTGGCATATGAACTGTAGTGATGAGCAATTGTCCTGTGGATGGGAAATGATTATTAGATTTTCCAAGTTACAATGTCGACTGATGGCTTCCGGCCAGTGACGGTCGACGGTGATTGGTGATGACTAATGACTGTCACCGACGGTTGACGAAATTCAGTGGTGGTTGACGGTGACAGTAGTGCTCTACAGTGTGGGGCGGTTGACAACGATCGACGGTGGTCAACGACAGTCAGTGGTGGCGGACGGCTACCGTCGTCGATCGCCGGCAGGATGGTGCTGCACTCGTTGGATTGTACGATGTTTAATGGACATTTGAGTGTCTTATCGATGTCATAATTGAGCAATCTTGGGTTCGTTGGATTCTTCTTGTGGAGACGCTCAATTCAACTATAAACTCGTCAGATTCGACATCTATTTGACCTTCCAAATACGTCTGGAAATCTTTCAAGTATGGTTTAATGACTTGATATGAACTTGATTTGACTTTGGATTAACTTTGATATCATTAGGTCCGTCTCATCGAGCCAGTCAGGTTGACTATAAGTTTGCTGAAATCGGAGCTCTGAAAGATTTTTTTATCAAGATTTGAACGTTTTTTGCTCAAAATATCGTCTCGGGATCCGTGTCATGTCTAGAGATTCGTGCGGATGATGAAAATTTATTGGTGGCGTACCAGTTCCCTCCCTATTTTTGGTTAGATCAATGTCGTTGTCCGAAAATATTAAAATTCATAATGCTTTGTATTTATAATGATATTGTTAATATTTTATTAAATATTTGAATGTTATGCCTGTAAATATATAGATTTTGGTAATAAAATTTAAATATAAAAATTCCGTGGCTTGTATGTTAATTTTTGTCAATTATATATATTTATGTATAAACGAATTATATAAATAAAAGAATTATTTATATATATATTTATAAATAAATATGCACTTATTCATAAAGAATACTTAAATCTTAAACATTTAAACAAATCTGTGATTAGTTTCAGTTTCTGTTATGACTTAAGTTGATAATATATATATATAGAATTTAAACGTGTACAATGAGTCACAACAATACGGATTTCCATTCAGATAAACATCTACGTTCATGCCCCTAAATTAAAGCTTTTCTTCTTATTAATATTATTACTATTATATTTTATAGTATAAATTTTCATTTTATTTTTTATTTTTTATTTTTTTCTTTTAATGAATGAGGGAATTTTCAAAGGATTATGAACATATTTTTTTTTTAATTAATGAAGGAATTTGAAAGACCAAAAATAGGAAAAGATTTTTCTTATTTTAATGACTGAAATTAATTTCATGTCATAAATGCAGATTGTATTTTGAGCCTATAAATAGGCCAAGGAGAGGAGAAAGAAGGTGGAGTCTCCATCCTTGCCTAGCAGGAGATCCGAGACTTTCACAAGAAAAGAAAGTCGTCTTGCGTGGCGGTGAAGAGTTGCGGCGAAGAGTTGCAGTGAATAGTTGCAGCGAAGAGTTGTGGTACAAATGCGAAGAGTGCAGAGTTGTGGCGAATGATTACAGTGCAGAGTTACGGTTGAACGATATTAACCCGTAACGGACAGTCATATGAAAATCCACTGATGATGGTTGACCTATCCTAGGTTGTTCGTCTGAGCTTTTGCTTAATGACCGAACTTGTTTTGAAATAGGTCGAAGAAAGTTCACCAACGATTTTTGACATATCTGAGGCTGAATATTGAAGTTTTTGCTTGACAGCTGTAGCCTGTAATGGAAGATGTCACAGGAAGTCCATCAATGAATTATGACCTATCTAAGGCTGTATATTGAAGCTTTTGCTTGACGACGAGAGCCTGTAATGGAAGAGGTCGAAAAAAATCCACAAATAATTTTTGACCTATATGAGGCTGTATGTCGAAGCTTTTTATTGATGACGGTAGCCTATAATAGGGGAGATCAAAGGGAATCCACCAAGGATTTTTGACCTATCTGAGGTTATATGTAGAAGCTTTTGTTTGACGATGGTAGCCTGTAATGGATAAGGTCGAAGGGAATCTACCAAGGATTTTAACCTATCTGAGGCTGTATGTCGAAGCATTTGCTTCACGACGGTAGCCTGTAATGGAAGAGGTTGAATCGACTTCCCTTGGGATCGATTATACCAAGAATGAGGTGTCAGAGATGCTTTGCGTTTCTCGAGACTAGGGCGTAGATCACAATGAACCGTATGTTTTCATAGAAATATGATTGCAGTCATACTCGAGAAAAATGTTCGACAACTTGTTAGTTCTCGCCTTTGAATCTTTTGTCCCCCCAACAGGAGTATTTTCTATGTGAGCTTGTCAAACAATACATGTTTTGTGCCTTGAAGAGATCAGCTTCTTAATCAAGTTGAGGAGGAACTCCACTATGAAGACGAGGCGTTATGGAAGCGTTATTTGCATTGAAGAATGCCCCCAGTCCAGGAGCGATTATTGTAGACTTGTAATATGAATGAAATATGGGATGACCTTCCCACCACATTCGGCCCAGGACATTAACATGAACGACCATTTCGAGACTACGGTGAAGATTTCCCCCCACATCAAAGAATGCTCCAGGGAAGATCTTTAAGATGCAAAGAAGATTGCTTTGACAGTTTGATGAAATACATCATTGGGAAAGGAAGTAAAGACACAGTGTCTTAGAGTTGTAGATAATGGCGAATGGGACTTCAGTTCCCACAGACGACGCCAAATTGATGCGTGCTGGAAAATTCGTGATGGTAGAGTAATGGATTTTCTTCTTAGCGTTGCACGATAATTCAACACACACTCAGGTAAAAGAAGAGAAGTAAACATTAGGAGACATCTCGATTTTTACGTGGAAAACCCTTGAAAGGGAGAAAAACCATGGGGCCTAGCCCAGTTAAAATAATCCACTATGAATGATGAGTACACAGGTTCATTTTTCTTCTAATCAAAGAAGATAAAGTTACAAAGTTGTATAACTATAATCTGGCTTTAATTCTTGGTGACATCAGGTTGCAGAGTCATTGCTGATTGTTGTGGAGGTAGTAATCCATTGTGAGAGTTGTAGATGGTTTCCCTAGAAGCGTTGATTGGTCAGAGAAGCCATAGTAAGCAATTGTGAGAGCAGAGGAGCACGTAGGCCGTAGTGGGCAAGTATGAATGACGTACATAGGCCGCGGGGGCCTGTGTTGGAAGCTGCATGAGTTATGAACCACGTAGACCGTTGGGGCAAGTATAAATGATATCTGTAAGCTGTAGAGGACTGAGTCGAGAGCTGCATGAGCTTTGAACCACGTACGTCGGAGGGAGTATGAATGACATCTATAACCCGTGGGAGCTGGAGTCGCGAGCTGCATGACCTGATGACCCTCGATCCGCAGCAATGCACCAAAAACATAGTTTGCAATCGCCAAACAATGCAGTAATATATGCTATCAAAAATATGTTATGGTCAATACTTTGACTTAAATAATAATAGCGGCTAGTGTATATAAATATAATTTTATTGAAAATATTTTACACACTAGGAGTACTACGCAAGTATACGTATCTTATCAAGTAATATAGAGCTTTAAATTAAGACCCCAGTATCAATCCCACGAGGAGGATTATAGATTTTGCTTTTAAATATTTTGATTTTATTTTTTTGTATTTCTTTTAAAGTTAAAAAGTTAATATTTAATTTACTAGATGCAAAAATAAAACTGTAATAAAGTAATGATTGATGTAAATAAAATAAGCAAACAACTTTCTTCCTTTCAATTAATCCAAGATTTTTTTTAGATAATGTAATATTTGTGTAGAATATAAATTTATGGTATTGTGCCAAATAGAAGTATTCATATTCTTTACCTTCGCTCGATAATATAAAGAACATTGACTAATCTATAGATCAGGTCTGGATGTATTGTTAGTAGAATGGGTTAATCTAGGCTCACACTACTTAGATGTCCAGTAGGTGGCTATGGTCGGCCCTACTAGTGACCCTTTCCTTCTCTATAAACCAAATTACAAGAATTTAGCTCGTCACTCTAAAAAACTTATCAATTCTACATCCATTAAATATTATCTTCCTATTTATTTGCACTTCGCCTTTAATAACCCGCGCAAGGCCTTCGACTACCCAAGGATTCATGTGATATCTACTAGTTAAGAATTCATCTCCTTCTAGGTCTCAAAACTCTTCGACAGATTTTAACAATTTAAATGGCCAATTTAAATAGTAAATTAAGATTCAATATTATTATTAATTTAAATAGGAAATTAATATCATCACAATGTTTAATATATATATATATATATATATATATATATATAGTTTTTAATTCTCCAATAAATGTTATATTATCTTATTTTTCTTTTCATAATTGAAAGAAGAAAGTAAAGTAACTACTCAGAACACATTGAATTTAAATAACAAAACATATAAATAAAACTTTGAATCAAAATACAAATACTTATCTCAAGTGTTTCTCCAACTGAACCTTTGAATCCTTCTGACTCTAAAGTAAATAGACTTCAAAAGCAATGACTCTTCAAATACTCTCAATACAAACTCACTAAGAAACTATAAATATGGCCCTTAAAATATTTCTCTAATCTCTCTAAATATAACTATAGGATCTCTCTCTAATTTTAGGCTATGTGGGGCGTGGGGCTAAGTTGGGCGTTTTTCTCTGAAGGAGTAGCCTTCTATTTATAGGCTTCAAGAGTTGCCTTGAAGCACCTCTTCAAAATGTGTCCAGGTTCAATGAATCTTCTAGAAGGTGTGTCTGGTGCCTAGGCACCGGAATCGCCGGGCTCCGCGTCCAGTTCTTCGCACCTCTTCACTTTGGATCGCACCTCTTCGCGATCCTAACCGTTTCCAAGCGTCCAAATACAATGTATCACATGTCCTATAATCCAGAAATAACTGCCAATATTTTAGATGGTCCAATAACCGCTCACACCGTCGAAATAACCGTCCAAAAGTCATGAAAAATCTTACAGAATTCTGTATAGAACTGGCGCTTAGGCGCAGGATTCAGGCGCCTAGGCGCCAGGCCAATTATTTTGACAATTTTGCATTTTAGCTCCATTTTTGCTCCTTTTTGCTCCTTTTTCATCTTTTTTCTTTCTTAAACATTTTTGCATCACCTACATCCAAAACAGAAAAATACCTTTCATTAGAGCATAATATCCTTAAGAATTTGATAAAAATCAAGGCATAAAAATATGTATTTTTTTCATGGATCACCTGATGACCATGTAATTCGTTGGGGCAAGTATGAATGACATTTGTAGGCTGCGGGAACCGGAGTCGAAAGCTACACGAGCTGAGAACCACGTAGATCATTGTGGCAAGTATGAATGCATCCGCAGGCAACAAAGGCCTGAGTCGGGAGCTGCACGAGCTGATGACCATGTAGGTTATTAGGGCAAGTATGAATGACGTTCGTAGGCCGCGGGGTCCGAATTCGGGAGCTGCACGAGATGTCAACTACGTAGGTTGTTGTGGCAAGTATGAATGACAACCGTAGGCCGCGGGGGTTAGAGTCGGGAGCTGCACAAGCTGATGACCATGTAGGTCGTTAGGGCAAGTATGAATAACATTCGTAGGCTGCGGGGGTCGGAGCCGGGAACTACACGAGCTGTGAACCACGTAGGTCGTTGTGGCTAGTATGAATGACATCCGTAGGTCTCGGGGCCGAGTTGAGAGCTGCACGAGCTGATGACCACATAGGTCATTATTGACACATGAACAGTAGTGATGACAAATTGTCTCGCAGATGGGAAAGGGTTATTAGATTTTCCAAGTTACAACATCGACTAATAACTTCCGGTCAGTGGCGGTTGATCCCGGACAAATATATGTGCTTACAATTTTGATATGAAAATTATGATTTTATAATATGGGATACTATGCAATTATACGTCTCGTTTATCAAGTAATATAGGACTTTCTGATTAAGCCCCGACATATCAAACCCACAGGGAAATGTAAGAACTTTTTAAGGAAATAAAAAATTATATTTTTACTTTTTAAATGACTTTTGAAAGTATGTTTTGATTTGTAAAGTTTGAAAGTTGTTTTTGGTATTTTTGATAAAAAACTAAGCAGGAAATGAAAATTATCAGAACTTTAAAACACGATATAAAACACTAGGATATAAAATAAATTTTTATTTCCCTTATAAAACAGTAATAATTATGAAAGTATTGTTGTGGAAGTATTTAAATGTGTTGTGATAAATAAGAGCAAATTTAATATTTACCCTTTCCATAAAGAACATTGGTTAATTTGAAATTTTAAAATTTTAAAAGTGGTTAAGCAGGGAAGATATCAGCTCTCACTCTAGAGTTCCCTCGATTCCTTCCACCTAGGGGCTACTTCTCATAACAAAATTTAAAATATCAAAACAAATTAGGGGGTTTTATCCTCGTCACTCTAAAGTCCAGTTAATTTTACTCCCCATTAAAAACATATCTCCTAATATATTTGCATTCGATTATACGGATTACTGATTCTCACTCATATAATTGCATGTGATTTTTACAAATTGTTGTTTGAGACAATACTGCATTGGATCTTACATAATCTCACAATAAATTTTAACATCTTAATTAGCCAAATTAAGAAGTAAATTAAGTTCATGGAATTAAATCTTCACAATTTATTCCAACTTTAAACACTTATACATTTCACAATAATCCTACATAATTTAATTACTTCTTCATTTATAAAAGAATAATATAAAGAAAACTACTCAGAACTCATGGAGAAAACACAAACACACGTTGATTTGAAAATTGAAATCATAATGAAAACACAACAAGTTTTAATTAAAAACTAAATAAAAACAGAAGTAAACTCTTATCTGAAAATCCTCTCCACAAGAGTCCGGAAGTTCATTTGAAACTTGACTTTCTAATAAAACACTCCTCAGAGTGGGTCGCCCAACTCTGATGACTCAGAAACAGACTTCAGACTTCAATAAAAAATAAATAAAATGAAGGAAGAGAATTTGTGAGAAGAAGGCTTCACTCCAACCCCTTTCTCTTTTCTTACTCTCTACTTACTCTAAAAGACTTTAAAAACTATAAACAGTAAAAGACAAAAAGTAAAACTACAAGAGGACTCTAAAACTAGAAGAGGGCTCTCTAAAACTAATTCCAAGTCTTCATTATATAATTTTCGAAAAGGTATCTTCGTGTCTCTTCAAATCATGTCCAGATTCAACGTATCCACCAAAAGATGCATCCCTTTATTCAAATTTGCCGCCCATGGGAAGTTAAGGAAGTTAACACGAAAAGTTGCTTCAAACACCACTTAAAATTAGCGCCAAAAATGAAGAAAATTCAATTTTTAACTGTGGCGCCTAAGCGCCGACCAGGCGGCGCTTAGCTGCCAGTGTCCAATTTTTCATTTTTTTCATTTTTTTGCTCCAAATTTGATCCAATTTTGCTCATTTCATCATAATCACTCATTTTCATCATACCTGCAAGAAAAACACAAAATACCTTCCATTAAAGTGTAATATCATCAAAAATAGGTATAAAAATGTGTATAAAACTACTATATATTTTAGGTGTATCAAAATCCCCCAAACTTATAATGTTACTTGTCCTCAAGTGACTCTTAATCACATAGAAAATTTTAGCATGCAAATTATGTAATGAGTTTCTTAGGAAGGTAATAAAATTTTGTGCTAGAAATGGAATAGTCCAATTTAGAAAAAATTTCAGTAATTAAGACCAACCTAAAGTTTAGAAACTTCTTAGGTAAAGGATAACGTAAAATATAGGTTTCTATCTAATTCAGAAATACTTATAGATTTTTCAAAATATAAGATTTGCACACTTATTTTTCTCACTTAAAAATTTTTATTTGAAAATAATTTTACTTACTATATTATAACCTTAAGCTTTAAATTTTCTCAGAACTTATATCTTATACTTTAGGTATGGAATCAATTTTTGATTAGGCCCTTAAATCCTCAAGCTTCTCCTCCCTTTTCACATACTTTTTTATTTTATTTTATTTTATTTTATTTTTTTGTAATGCAATGATTATTGTATCTGAATAGGCCTTTAATGATTTTGAATTCCACCCATTCATTTAAAATAAAGGTCTAATATACATCTTTCACTTAAAAATCATAATAATAGTATTTGAAAAATACTCCTCAATAAAAGAAATTTAAGCTTTAAAGAATAAAAATCAAATCTTTTATTTATCCTAAAATACATCATTTCTTACTAAAGATAGTTGAACTACATTTAACACTTCTTTACTAAGAATATTTTAACTTTAAATTTTTCATTATTACTATAAATTTTAGCTAAATTCTCTTATTCATTTCTATATTCAAAATTTTGTTCCCCTAATATAACTTCATATACATAATTGTTTTCAATCAAAAATCAAATTAATTTTAAGTATTCTTGAGAACAAATAAAATTTTAGGTTTTTGAAAAATTTTCTGTTTTTAAAATTCCCCCCCAAACTTTAATTTTTAGTTAGGATAAAACATTTAAGCATAAGAAATGATACATAGGTGAGAATTAAAAACAAAAATTACATGCTTGCAGGAATCTTAATATTCTAAATATGCAAGTATAACAATTTAAAAACAGTAGTAAAAAGAAATTAAATTCATTTTTTTTAAATTTTTATAAAAAGAAAAGTAAAAATTTCAAAAGACTTCTATTGTAGTGGAGGTTTTCAAAGCAAATACACACCAACTGAAAATAACTGAAATCACACTAATACTAGATAACAAATGGTAGTAGTAGAAATTGAAAAGTTTTAAACATGCAGTTTTTAAATAATAGTTTTTAATAGTATTCCATATTTTCCTAACAGTTTTGGAATTAAAGTACACACTATAAAAACTCTGACACAACATACACATTAAAACATTTACAACTACACATATATCACACAAAGCAACATATAGAATATCAATCCAACAAAGTTACATCTGAATATGCATAAAAAATAATCCAACTACAATCAGCATACTACCAGAGTTCACACCACAAACACAACATCAAAAATAAAACACAAGACACAACATACATCAGTACATCAACAGAAACCCAGTAACACAAAAAAAACAAATCTACTAATCATCCTCATCATCATCATCATCTTGCTCGTTCCAATCTCTGGATGGCACAAAAGGTATATAGAATGGATGAGGGGGCATCTCAGCACTCAGATCACCTCTAATCAATCTATCCAAATAATGCTGATAATTCTCCTCATATTCATCATGTTTTACAATATATCTTTCCATATTATCCATCTTATCATCCATGTCTCTAACATGCTCACGAGTAAGACTCACCTTCTTCAAAATCTTTCTTAACAAACTAGTCTGTGAATCACTAGATGATGAAGCTCGCGAAGTAGTAACGTGAGAAGTAGAAGCAGCAGAAGCAAAAGCAGAAACAGTAGAAGCCCTACCAAATTCTCCTCCCTAGCCAAACTCTGAATGTACAGTGTAAGCTCCAACGTTTACACTGGTAATTGGTTTCAAAGGCTGAAGAACCTCTTCCCAAGTTTCAAATTTCACACCAGACCACTCACATAATGAATGAATCAAGGATGGAAATCTCATACTTGCATTAGTGGTAGATCTGGCACAATTCAAAATATAATCATAAATGATTGCTCCAATATCTATAGGCTTCTCTTGCTGAATGTAATAGTTCAACACAGCTCTTTCCCTTGTAACTTCACTAGTATGACTTGAAGGCAACAGCTTAGATGAGATAAAATAATGCCATGCTTTATAAGTGTCATTTAACTTAGAGGCCTAAAAATTGACTCTTCTATCATTAGTTATTTTCCATAATTCTCTTCCATCAGTCAGAAATGCCATTATCTCATTTAACTCTCCCTTAGTAGGATGATAGTTAGAATAAAAACAAAACATATTAGGAGGCAGTCCATAAAAGATATTGATTACCTCAGATGAAAAATCAACTTCTTGCCTCCTCACCATCACCAAGTTCTCTTCTGCTGCAGGTAAGTTCGCATAAAACTCTCTGACCACAGAAACAACAGCAACAACAGAGAAGCAACAGTAATTCTCCTAATTCCTTCTAGAAATCATCTCTTCAATAACTTCTCTTAGCTTACTGAACACATGCTCAGGAATCAATTTACGTGGCTGTAGTGCGTCGACGTGTCGTTCCTCAGCCCTTGCACTAACAAACTTGTCAGAATTAAATCTTGTCTTCTCTCTTGCATACTTTAACTTTGGAGCCATCTCTAAAGATTCACGAAAAAATTCACCATAAATTCAAAAATAAAACAAAACTTGCTAAATTAACTTCCAAAAGTAATTTCCACTAAATCCAAGAAATTTCTCATCATTTTCCTCAAATTTTCACCATGAATAGTGATTTTAGGATTTTCCAAAATGTACTCAAAATACATGGTGAAAATAAAAAAAAATTTACTTAGGAGTAGTGCTCTTACCTTAAGGAATCCAAATCTAACAATTTTTGTTGAGATCGGCTTTCAAATGATCAAATATATTGATACCCTACGCTCCTTTTTCGGAAAAATTAGAGGTTGAAGACAGTAGTCGTAGTTAAAAATGGCGCTCTTCGGGTTTTTAACTGCTGAAAATCAATTTTCGCGAACCGACGCCTAAGTGCGAGGCCTTCGGCGCTTAGCCGCGAAATCTGGCGCTTAGCTACCAATGCCCAGATTTTCACAATTAAGAAAAGGCACTAAACCACTTAGTTAATCACCCTTAATCTTCTTAAAATAATTGTCTCTTCCCCATAAATCTCTCAATACTCCAATTTCAAATTTTAATATCCATCGATTCCAATCAAGTTTCACACAAACACAAGCTTATATTCATTAAAAACAAACCACACTTAATACAAACTAAAAATTTCTATCCAAACACTTTGGATGAAATTCCCTAGATACAAATGGACTCAATAATCATAATGATAGGTTTACATCACTAAGATGTAACAATCACACATTAAAGTGCAACAGAACACAAACATAAAACATTAAACACTAAAACATCAAACACATAAAACATAAGATACACAAAACAAACCACAAGATCAAACTAACATTTAATTCCACTCTCTAGTAGGTGGAATATATTCAGAACCACTATTATTTCCATTTGACCCTTCTGGAATATAAATATGATAGAACGGACGATGATTGAACACTCTTACATCTTCTTCTTCTAACCACTTGTTCTTCAGGAACTTCGCCTTATCTGCTTCTTCCACGTGACTTGTATGACTGAATTGCATCTTGAGTTACCATCCCATATGCTCCAAATGTGTGTTAGTTTCATTAATCTTTGCTTCGATTGAAGTCACTCGGGCTTCGATCTTTGCTCTTTTTTGCAATTCCTTGAATACTAACGGCGATAAATCCATTGAATAACTCTTTAGCACTGTCACTAATAAACTTACTCTTGTCAGAATCCTCTTTCTTCTTGATCTCATTCTCCCAGGAAGACATTATGCACTCAAAACACTCCTCTTAAGACTCAAGAATGAAAATAGGACTTGGGGCAAGTATTTCTCTTAATCTAGGGCCTTTTTATAGACTTTAGAAGTGCATAAACCGCCCTTAAACGTTTTAAAATTCTAAAATAACTTCTAAATCCACTTCCCGACGATCTAGCCTTCTAGAACCTCATTTATCACATGCTTTGTAACTCCAGCGCTTAAGCACCAACTATGCGGCGCTGAGCCACCAGTGCTCAATTTAGCACAGGTCTACCAAATGTCCAAAATTTCATTACGTCTCCTCTAAGTCATAAAATAAGGTCAAATAAACACTACTATAACATAGAAACTCCAAAATACTACCACCAAAACACAAAAACAAACCAAACAAAGCACACAAAGCAAACATAAAGTAAAGCATACCGATAACTATGGGTTGCCTCCCAAAAGCGTTTGGTTTAACGTCTTCAGCCTGACATACCTAGAACTCATTCTGAGTGAATCATCATCAGATTCTTATTAGATTTAAGTTGATCGACTGAAAAATAAGGTTTAAATCTGTGACCGTTAACTTTAAATATTTTTCCAGTCATAGGATCTTGAATATCTATAGCTCTATAGAAATAAACTTTTATCACAATAAATGGACCCATCCACCTGAACTTAAGTTTTCCAGAAAAAATTCTCAATCTGACATTAGACAGCAAAACTTTCTGTCCTGACACAAGATTTTTAGTAAGAATCTTCCGATCATGCCATAACTTCATCTTTTCCTTATAAATCTTAGCATTTTCATAAGATTCATTCTTTGTCTCTATAAGCTAATTTAATTGCAATAATCTCTTCCCAGCAGCATCTTTCAAATTACAATTGAACTCTTTAATAGCCCAATATGCTTTATGCTCAAGTTCAATAGGCAAATGACAAGCTTTTTCAAAAATCAGCTTATATGGGGACATTCCTATAAGGTTTCTATAGGAAATCATATAGGCCCATAAAGCATAATCCAGTTTGATTGATCAATCCTTTTTGTTTGGATTAACAGTCTTTTCCAATATTCTTTTAATTTCATGATTGGATAATTCAGCCAAACCACTTGTCTGAGGATGATAAGCAGGAGCAATGCGATGATTTATATGATATTTCTTTGCTAACTTCTCAATAATAGCATTTTTAAAATGACTTCCCCCATCAGTTATGATTACTCTTGGTATTTCAAATCTACAAAATATATTATTTCTTAAAAACTTTGCAACACTTTGAGCATCACATCGAGGTAAAGCAATTGCTTCATTCCATTTGGAAACATAGTCTACTGCTATCAAAATATAAACATTTTTCAAAAGATGGTGTAAATTAACCCATGAAATCTAATCCCCAAACATCAAATATTTCAACTTCCAACATATAATTGAGGGGCATCTCATTTATTCTAGAAATATTGCCTACATGCTGACATCTATCACTATTTTTAATATAAGCATTCACATCCTTAAAAATTGTAGGCCAATAAAATCCAGATTGTAAGATTTTATATGCAGTTCTTTCAACTCCAAAATGTCTCACATAATCAGAATCATGACATTTTTGAATAATTTCATAAGTCTCTTTCAAAGGTATACATCTTCAAATTATAAAATCATTTCCTTGTTATAAAAATGGGTCATCCCAAAAATAAGTCTTAGCATCAGACATAAATTTTTTTTTATTGGTATGTAAAACCATATCGTATAATATTAATGACACTAAAGTGAATAATTTTTCATCAGGAAAATGTTCATTAATTTCTTTAGTATCACAGAGAGATTTTTCATTTTCAAGCTTGGACAAATGATCAGCAATTTGATTATCAGAACCCTTCCTATCTACTATCTCAAAATCAAATTCTTGCAAAAGAAGAATCCATCTAATTAATATCGGCTTCACATCCTTCTTCTTCATTAAATATTTAATAGTAGAATGATCAGTATGCACCACACATTTAGTTCTTATTAAATATGATCGAAATTTATCAAAGGCAAATACTATAGCTAATAAATTTTTCTCAGTAGTGTTATAATTAATTTGAGCATCATTAAGAGTTTTACTAGCATAATAAATAACTTTGAAAATTTTATCATATTTCTGACCCAAAACAGCACCAATAGCATAATCACTAGCATCACACATTAATTCAAAAAGTTTTTCCCAATTTGGTCAAATTATAATAGGTGTAGTGATTAATTTTTATTTTAATGTTTCAAACGGTTTTAGGCAATCATCATCAAAATAAAAAATTGCATCCTTTTCCAGTAAACGGCGTAAAGGTTTTGTAATCTTTGAAAAGTCTTTGATGTAAAGCCTGTAGAATCCAGCATGACCCAGAAAACTTCTAATTCCCCTTACATTGGTCTAACAAGGTAAATTTAGAGATAACTTGAATTTTTGCAGGATCTACCTCCAAACCTCTTTCTGAAATCCGATGTCCCAATACAATTCCTCCTGCTACCATAAATTGACATTTTTCCCAGTTAAGGACTAAATTAGTTTCTTCATAGCGTTTTAGAACTTTAGACAAATGTTCTAAACATGATTTAAATGAAATTCAAAACACTGAAAATTCATCCATAAAACTTCAATCCCTTTTTCAATTAAATCACAGAAAATAGCCATCATACATCTCTGAAATGTAGCAGGGGCATTACATAAACCGAAGGGCATTCTTCTAAAAGCTAATGTACCATAAGGGCTGGTAAACGTAGTTTTCTCTTGATCCTCAAAAGTATTTTGAATTTGGTGGTAACCAATATATCCATTCATAAAACATAAGTATTTATGCCCAGCTAATCTATCTAGCATCTGATCCAGAAATGAGAGTGGAAAATGATCTTTCCTTGTGGCAAGATTTAATTTTCTATAATCAATGCATATTCGCCACCCTGTAACTTGTCTTGTTAGAATCATTTCATTGTTTTCATTAACAGTCACAGTTACTCCTCCTTTCTTAGGAACACAGTGAATAGGACAACCCATGCATTATCCGAAATAAGGTAGATAATTCCAGCATCCAACCAATTCTAAATTTCTTTCTTAACAACATCTTTCATGATAGGATTTAATCTCCTTTGGGGATCAGCCCTAGGTTTACAATTATCTTCCATAAGAATTTTGTGCATACAAATTGAAGGACTGATTCCTTTAATATCAGCAATTGTCCATCCAAAGGCTTTCTTGTACTTCTTCAAAATTTCAAGCAAACTATCTTCTTCTTTTTCAGTCAATTGAGATGAAATTATAATAGGCAAGGTTGAGGACTCACCCAAAAAACATACTTCAAATGATTAGGAAGCATTTTTAACTCAAGTTCAGGAGGTTTTTCATTTGATGGACCATAAGATTCATCTTTTTCAGTAATATCCAACAATTCAAAATTTTCATGAACATAATTTAATTCTTCCTTATAAAAATTTTCAGAATGATGTAACTCCTCTTCTTGTTTATGTTCTAATTATTCTCTTTTAGATTTTTCTTTATAAGTTGACTTAAAATGACATTAACTCAATTATCTGATAACATCCATCCTATAACATTCATCATATTTATCTCTTACAGGATATTTCATCGATTTCAAAATAATGAATGTAACAGTTTGATCATTAACCCTTGTCGTTAATTCCCCTTTTTGCACATCTATAATTGCTCTGCCTGTGGCTAGGAAATGTCTTACAGGATATCTCTTTATCTTCCTCCATATCAAGCACAATGAAATCAACATGAAAGATAAATTGATCCACTTTAACCAAAACATCTTCTATAACTCCTTTTGGATATGTGATCGAACGATCTGCTAATTTCAGAGTTACAGTAGTTGGGGTTATTCCTATTCCCAGTCTTTTGAATATTGATAGAGGCATAAGGTTAATGCTTGCACCCAAATCACATAAAGCTTTTCCATAGAATCTGTCTCTGATTGCCATGGAATTGTGAAACTACCAGGATCTTTAAACTTTTCGAGAAGTTTCTTCTGAATTATTGCACTGCACTCCTCACTAAGTGCAACTGTCTCATTATCTTCAAACTTCCACTTTCTGTTGAGAATATCCTTCATAAATTTCACATAACTCGGCATTTGTTCCAAGGCTTCAGCAAATGGAATATTAAAGGTAAGCTTCTTAAATATCTCCAAGAATTTTGAAAATTTCTTATCCAACTTTTATTGACGAAGTCTCTAAGGAAATGGAGGTGGTGGCTTTTCCAAATCAACCTTAGGTGGAGAAATTGGTCTTTCCTAACCTTTTGGAGCGTCCTCTTTTGGTTCTTCAATCTCTTCTTTCTCTACTTCAGTTTCTTTCTGAACTCTAGCTTCCAATTCTCTTCCACTTCTCAGTTGAATTGCTTTTACATGCACTTTATTCTTATCTCTTGGATTTACTTTAGTCTTACTTGGAAGCATTACTTGGGATCTATTACTTAATGAATTTGCAATTTGCCCCAATTGATTTTCAATATTTCTGATGGTTGCTCATTGAATTTGCAATTGATTTCCCATATGTGACACCACTTCTTCAATAGACAACTTCTTCTCCTTTAATTGTAAAGGATTGTTAAAACCTGGAGGACAGGTTAGTCTACAATTATTATTTTCTTGGTTGTTCCAGTTCCCCAATGGGTTTACTTGGTAGTTCCCCCATTGTTGATAAATACCATCCTGATTATTGGCATTCCAGTTAAAGTTTGGATGGTTCTTCAAACTTGTGTTATAATAATTGGAATATGGGTTATTAGGCTTTCTTATAGCATTCAAAGTTTCTGGTGAAGAATAAGAATCAACCATTTAGCCTAAAATTTTCTTCAATCATGGAATTTGGCTGAGAAAAATTCATCCCAAATTGGTCTATATTCCTTGAAATTATAGTAACTTGATTTGCTAACATTGCAAAAGCATCATTTTCATGAACACTAGCTACCTTTCTAGGATTTAACCTTTTAGAAGGCCATTAAAAATTATTAGTAGTCATTTCTTTAATTAAAGCATAATTATTAGAAAACTGTTTAGACGTTAATGATCCACCATCAGCAGCATCGATAATTGATTTAAAAGATCCAACTAATCCATTGTAAAATATTTGAATTATTAACCAATCTGGTATCGAATGATGAGGACATTTCTTGAGGAGATCTTTAAATCTTTTCCATGCTTCATATATTGATTCACCTTCAAACTGACAAAAAGATGTAATATCATTTCTCAACTTCGTGGTCTTCGATGGTGGAAAATATTTAACAAGGTATTTTTGGGCAAAATCACCCCAAGTTCTGATAGATCTAGGTGCTAACGAATTTAAGCATATCTTAGCTTTATCCCTTAGTGAGAAAGGAAAAAGTCTGAGTCTAATAGCATCATCTGAAACACCATCATATTTTAAAGTAGCACACAACTCTAGAAAATTAGCAAGATGCAAATTAGGATCTTCAGTTGTTGCTCCCCCAAACTGATTATTAGACACCATTTGGATAATAACAGGTTTAAGTTCAAAGGAATTAACAGCTACAGCAGAGTATTGAATACTACCATGAAGTTCATCCACTGTAGGCTTAACATAATCTTTTAAAGGTCTGAATTCTTGATGGATGCCAACATTTTGATTTTGATGATTTGTCATTTCTTGAATATTTTTATCTTTTTCTATATTTTTAATTTTTTTGATTTTTCTGATAGTTCTTTCTAATTCAGAATCGTGAGGCACAAGTCTCTCAGAACCTGAACTACGCATACAACAATACAATAAAACAAAACACACACTAACAAAAACAAAGAAAAGTAAAAAATTTAAATTTTTCTTAATTTTCTTTAAAAATGCAGTTTTAATTAATTTCCCCGGCAACAGCGCCAAAAAATTGCATCCCACGCCGAATAAATGTGCTTACGATTTAGATATGAAAATTATGATTTTATAATATGGGATACTACGCAGGTATATGTATCGTTTATCAAGTAATATAGGACTTCCTGATTAAGCCCCGAGCTATCGAACTCACAGGGAAATGTAAAAACTTTTTAAAGAAATAGGAAAATTATATTTTTGTTTTTTAAATGACTTTTGAAAGTATGTTTTCATTTGTAAAGTTTGAAAGTTATTTTTTGTATTTTTGATAAAAAGTTAAGCAGGAAATGAAAACTATCAGAACTTTAAAACACGATATAAAATACTAGGAACTAAAATATCGTTTTCTTTCTCTTATAAAGCAGTAATAATTATGAAAGTATTGTTGTGGAAGTATTTAAATGTGTTGTGACAAATAGGAGCAAATTTATTCTTTACCCTTACTTGGTTCTATAAAGATCATTGGTTAATTTGAAATTTTAAAATTTTGAAAGTGGTTAGACAGGGAAGATACCAGCTCTCACTCTAGAGTTCCCTCGATTCCCTCCACTTGGGGGCTAACTTTTCATAACAAATTTTTAAATATCAAACCAAATTATGGGGCTATAGTCTGTCACTCTAAAATCCTTTAATTTTACTCCCCATTAAAAACATATCTCCTAATATATTTGCATTCAATTATATGGATTACAATTCTCACCCATATAATTACATGTGATTTTTACCAATTGTTGTTTGAGACAAAACTACATTAGATCTTACATAATCTCACAAAAAATTTTAACATCTTAACTACCCAAATTAAGAAGTTAATTAAGTTTATGGAATTAAATCTTCACAACTTATTCCAACTTTAAACACTTATACATTCCACAACAATCGTACATAATTTAATTACTTCTTCATTTAAGAAAGAAAAAGATAAAGAAAACTACTCAGAACTCATGGAGAAAACACAAGCACACATTGATTTGAAAATAGAAATCATAATGAAAACACAACAAGTTTTAATTAAAAACTAAATAAAAACAGAAGTAAACACTTATCTGAAAATCATCTCCACAAGACTCCGGAAGTTCTTTTGAAACTTGACTTTCCACTAAAACACTCGTCATAGTGGGTTGCCCAACTCTGATGACTTAGAAACGGGCTTCAGACTTCAATAAAAACTAAATAAAAGGAAGGAAGACAATTGGTGAGAAGAAGACTTCACTCTAACCTCTTTCTCCTTTTTTACTCTCTACTAACTCTAAAAGTCTTTAAAAACTATAAACAATAAAAGACAAAAAGTAAAACTAGAAGAGGACTCTGAAACCAGAAGAGGGCTCTCTGAAACTAATTTCAAGTCTTCATTATATAATTTTCCAAAAGGTACATTGGTGTCTCTTCAAATCATGTCCAGATTCAACGTAACCACCAAAAGATGTATCTCTTTATTCAAATTTGCCACTCATGGGAAGTTAAGGAAGTTACCACCAAAATTTTCTTCAAACACCCCATGATATTGGCGCCAAAAATGAAGAAAATTCGATTTTTAGCTATGGCGCTTAAGCGCCAACCAGGCGTCGCTTAGCCGCCAGTGTCCAATTTTTTATTTTTTCATTTTTTTACTCCAAATTTGATCCAATTTTGCTCCTTTCATCATATTCACTCAATTTCATCATACCTGCAAGAAAAACACAAAATATCTTTTATTAAAGTGCAATATCATCAAAAATAGTTATAAAAATGTGCATAAAAATACTATATATTTTAGGTGCATCTGTGGTCGACGGTGATTAATGATGATTAATGACTGTCAGCGGTGGTTGATGAAGTTCAGTGGTAGTTGACGGTGACAGTTGTGCGCGATGGTGTGGGGGCAGTTGACGTCAATTGACGGTGGTCAACGATAGTCGACGGTGGCCGACAGCTATCGGCGGCGATCGACGATGAGATGGTGTTAGACTTCAACTCCTTATCAGAGCTTCAAGTTCTCTCTGAAGCTTCCAGCCCCTCCCTCATGAGAGAAGTGGGGCTCTATTTATAGTGTTCTGAGTGTAATTAATGCATGAATATGAACTATTTTGATCGAACAGTCCGGAGAGCTTCCTCCAATAATACAATGTTTAATGGACATTTGAGTGTCTTATCGAAGTCAGAATTGAGCAATCTTAGGCTCGTTGGATTCGTCTTGTCGAGACGCTCAATTCGATTATGAACTTGATAGATTCGACATCTATTTGACCTTCCAAATAAGTTTGGAAATCTTCCAAGTGTGGTTTAATGACTTGATCTGGGCTTGATTTGACTCGGATTGGATTAACTTTGATATCATTAGGTCCGTCTCATCGAGCCATTCAGGTTGACTATAAGTTTTGCTGAAATCGAAGGTCTTGAGTTTATCAATATTTGAATGTTTCTTGCTCAAAATATCGTCTCAGGATCCGTGTCAAGTTCAGAGACGGATGATAAAAATTTGTTGGTGGCATATCAATTTACTCTTTAGAACATTAACAACGATACGAACATCCACTTCATTAGGACAAGTTCGGTCTTAGCTCATTCAACTTATTTGAGGGAGATTTATTTATAAAAAGAATATAAAACGACATATAAATGATATGTTGGTGACTCTGAGTTTCCTTAAAAAGAAACAAAAACACGTGCTTCTCCCCTAACCTCCCTCCCCACCGGTAGGAGGTGAGAAGTTTGTTTAGAAGTACCCACTATATAAGGGTCAAGAACAACTCTTTGCTCATTTGTTGGCTACGCCTCCAGAGGTAACTCGAAAGCAAGTTCTCGACCATACTCTCCCTCAGGGCGACGGATTATTCGATCCGCGTCATCTTCATCTTGGTAGTTTTTTCTATCGTGCAATGTTTCTTCATGGAGAAACCTCCCGCTGCCATCAAGTATCCCTCAGCCGAGCGACCATTGTTTGAATCTGAGGATCCTACATCAACCACAGGTTCAAAGTTCCTTAGCTCATGCACAATATGTTTTCTTGGTCGTTCGATCTTAGAAACGAACTTTGCCAACTTCTTCATGGCCTGAAGCACCAACACCTGAGCCTCCTCACTAATGGGCTTAGGGAGCTTTCCACCCTTCATACTCGACACCGTTGAGGAGTTGAAAGATGAACATGAAAGAATGATTGTATGATATGTCTCCACATCTCATTTATAATGACTTTGACACGTAAATCAAGAAGTAGTCAATTATTGCGTATTAAATAGACATGAATACAATGAACTCATTAAAAAAAATCTAGATGATGTTTATGCTTAACACCGCTATCTCTATCAAGTAGCAAGAGAATCTAAGAAATTTTAATATGTATAACAAAAGTGTGTCCACACGAATTTCAAAGACTTCTCACTGTTGGAGGAAGAGGCAATGTGGACCTATGGGGCCTGCCTAGGAATACCCGAGACAGCACACCCTGCCGACTGACTCTTGTGTACTGAGAGGATGAAATTCTCCAATCAAATAAGAGTGGATCATCTCTTAAAGAATCCATCTAACCAAATTCACGCACATGATCTAGCGCCCTCCATGTTGGACTAATCGAGAAGACGAAATAGATAGTTCGGTCACAAGATAGTTGGCCCCGATCCTCAGTAAGTGACCTCTTGACCTAATGGCCACCAGACTAAATGGCAGCATGACCTAATGGCTGCCCGACCTAATGGCAGCCCGACCTAGGGACCTCCTTCTTCAATAGACTCCTGACATATTGGCCACCAAACCTAATAGCTGCTTGCTTGGCCTAAAAAGGTCGAGCAAAAGTCTCTTGCGAACAACCAGCTCTTTCAAGTCGAGTGTCCATGAGCTCCCCGGGCCATATATATGTATAAACTAAAATACCTCCGTCATACCTATAAATACTAGGGGTACAATATGTAATTGTACGACCCCTCATTCCTATAAATAGGAGGTATATTTCTCGAATAAGGGTTATGCAAATTTAGCTATTCAATGCTTTACTATTATTCTTTGTGCTCTTTCTCTCTCTCTCCCTTCAGCGCTCTTTTATTTAGGCATATCTCTTGAAAAGTTTTGGATTTAGCAGTTACAAACTTACAATTTATAATTCATAGTTACAACTAAGATAAAATGAAATGAAATATAAATGTAAAAATAAAACATAACGAATTGCTTCTCTTAAAAGCGTTGGAAGCACTCGAAATTCATATTTAGTCCCATATTTTCGATTTCAAATTCCCTAAATTCTAACTCCAAAGCTTAAGAAATAATTTATAAGTTATTGTTTTTTATATTTAAGTATTCTGATAATAATTTAAATGATATTATATAATAATCTAATTATTTTATCTTTTAAATTTAATTATATTATCAAAGAATTTATTTATATTGAAATATATAATTTTTCACATGAAATAAAGTCCATAAATAGAGAAATTAACATCGTCTAAATAAGACAAATATGAAAAATATTATAACAGTATATTTATAAATATCATTCAAAATTGTTTTTTCAAGAATATAGAAGACAATAGAAGTTACAAAAGCTCTTTTGTAAGAACATTCATTATCATCTACGTTCTTAATATATCTATTTTTAATTAATTAATTTCATGAGATATCTCATTAAAAATTAATTCATGCAAGTTTTTCTAAGTAAGAAGAACGTATTAGAAACCTAGTTGTCTCCTTCCAAAATGCTCCTTTCTTTCAACTTGGCTTTACTTATAACAAATTTTTTCTTATACCCAATAACTAATAGATTATTAAAAACAAAAATCATTATGGCCAACCATAAATATATATATTATTATACATGTTATTCAACCACCCATCGTACCACACAATTTGAAAGTGAAGATCTTTGACTTTATATAAAATATTATTATTTTAAAAGCAAAATACATCTTTTTGTACTTTCATAAATCTCTATTTTTCCTCTACTCTTTACTGATGTTAGATATTTGAATACGATATAATCAGTTACTTCTTTATTTATTTTTTGTCCATTGTAGTTGACAGTATAATTTATTATCGTGAGGTTCGAGAACTCTGAACATTGCCCTGTTCACATTTCCCGAATATATATATATATATATATATATATATATATATATATATATATATATATATATATATTATACTCAGTTTCTGAATTAATGACTGCTTCGATGAAATAATGCATATAAAATCATTATGGTGAGTAAATATTCATTAAAAGGATTGGCTCATTCAATATTTACAAATATCTAAAAACATAACTTCGTCGTTAATCGATCGAGGCATTTTAAATATATACATTTATTTCTTTAAAATATATTTTATTTAATAATATTTATAAAATAATCAAAGAAACAGATGTAAGCAAATACATTATAATAATAAACGGGAGTTTACATAAATACCACCCATTTCCTATGTATTTACTTATCTAACACCTAAACTATAATTTTAACATTTCTACCGCCCAAAATTTTCATATCACATCAAGAAATATAGTCCATGCATAATTAACGTGGCATGTATATTCAGGATATGTAAATACATAAGAGTTAAGGGGTATGTATAAAATCTTTCAGAAATTAAATATAGTATTAAAATCCATAAATTAAATACCAAATACCAATATATAATTCGTATTTTGTTTTATATTTATTAGAATGAAAAAAAAATTAAAAATCATTTCATTGAGTTTCGGCAGATTAAGGCGGCGTTTGGAAACAGCTTAATAGGCGGTGGCGTTTTGATAAAGTTTACGGTCCTGTTTGAATACTCCGTTCGGAGCCTGCTTTATCCCACCGCCGATACCGCGCGTAATAAAATTATACAGGGAGTCGGAAGCAGTCGGCCTACTGCTTATCGCGCGGTATACATTTCTTTTTCCTTGGGTGCCCTTCTTCTGCTCGTAGCGCGTCGCCCTCGCCGTCTCGCACGCCCCGTCGAGCGCCATCGCAGATCTGCTCCCAGTCGGCCCCGTCTGCTGCTTACCCATCGCCCTCTTCGCGTCTACCCGTGTGGTGCTCTACGCGTCGGCCCCATCCCAGATCTGCATCCCAGATAGAAGATCGAAGGTAACCATCTCTGTCGCCCAGATCCGCTGTCCATCGAAGGTAACCATCCCAGTCGCAGAAAGGAGACGCGATCTCTTGCTCGTGCTCGCCCTCTCCGACTCCTCCTACTTCTCCGATTCCTGATTTCCCTCCCCGAGTCCATCGCACAGTTCAAGGTAATGATCTTAAATCACTGCCTTCTCTTCCTGCATTGACTTTGAACTTTTTTTAATAATTCTTCTGTTTAGTATACTTTGAACTTTTTTTAATGAATGCTTCAATTTAACGTACTCTCACCTATTGTAATATGAAAAACATCCCAGATTGTATGAACAGGCTTTTTAGCATACTTGCTCCTATTTCAACAATTTTTTTTGGTAAGTTTTATATGCAAATACATAATAATTGTCTGTTATATATGTAAATGCCTTATTTAATTTTTTTAATCTGTCTTAAATATTTGCAGGAAGATGAGCTACAGGTCTGCGAGTAAAGTCCGAGCAAATACTTATGTCGTCGCGGCTTGCCAACCATAATACTCACGTCACGTCGGGAACATTCGTTACGGGCGAATGTTCTACGGATGCCCTCGGTGGGGACAAGGATTAGAAGATTGCGAGTTCTTGAGTGGTTTGACAATACGTACGTAACTACATTATCCCGTACGAACACCGTTGCTCGGGGATCCATGGTATCACAAGTTCAAGACATTGCTTCTAGCTCGGCTGCTTCCATACAGACAAGTTTACGCACAGTTCCGTGGTGTCGAACAAGAGAACAATCATCGTGACATGCTTCTTGCATCATAAAATGAATGTCGTCATTTTTCTCCTTATAATTTTATCCCGCTTACTTCTTTTTTATTTAGGTTTCGTGAAACTTACTATTAGGTGTGGTCTCTATGTTTTTTGTATTTAGGTTTCGTATTATACTTGTATTTTATTTGGATGTTTGTTAGTTATGTAAATGTACTGTTGTATTTTGAGAACCTTTCATTAATATGTCACTTGTAGTTCAACTTATTAGCAAAAATATGGCTCATAGTCAACGTATCATGTGAATTAAAGTTTTATATTTGGCGCAAATCAGATATTTTTATTAACTTTAAAGCTTGTGCTCGGCTTATATTTAACTTGATTGATTCAGAAAATTATAAATTTGAATATTTGTTTGAATACAATAAAAAAATAAATATAAAGTATTTATAATAATATATATTTAATTATTGAATTCAAATGATCCATAATATGCTGAACACATTCAAACAAAAGTCTGTTATTATTTGGGTTATTTAGAAATCAAGTTAAATAAAATTGTTCGTCTTCTGCTTAGTTTCTTAAGGAACAAATTGAATACACTTGAAAGGGATTGGTTAGTGAGGTGAGTACGACAGTCATACATAAGAATTGCATTGTATATAAGTAAATATTTAAATAAAAAATTTTACAAATATTAAAAATATTTATCGTTAAATTTTAAATAAGATTTTATACTTAATAAAATTTTATTAAGAAAAAATGAGCATAAATTGTTATTTTTCTACAAACAATCGCATATAAGTTAGTTTTCAAACCGCAGAAACCAAACAATTCAACAAATTTATTCATTACTAAGGGCATAAGAGTCATTTATCCATAAACGATTCTTAATCACTTGTTTTCAAAACGCTCAAAACAAACAGACAGACGAACTATTCGAATCAGTACAGCATCCGAATAAGCGAACTTATTTGATTAAGCTGACTACCATTCAGCTGCCCCAAACAGACCCTAAGTATTGATTTTAATAATTACAAACCGGCTCTCCAATGAAAACATGCGTTCCGTGAAACTATTAATTGTAATAAACTAAGTACAATTTGAGATTTTTTTAAAATTTTTGTTTTTGATTTTGATTTTGATTTTTTATTATTTTGATTTAAATTAAAATATGCTTGATTTATATAATCATTTTTTAAAAATACTGAAAATAAATTTTTTATATTTTTATTATTTTTAAATGTAATTTGATTTGTTTTTAAAAATCAAATAAAACAATATAAAAATTAAATCAACAAAAATAAGAAACAAAAGTGAAGTCAAACAGCCCCTTCATTTTTAAATGGTTAATACTATTAAATTTCATATTTCCTTATTTGTATTTTTCTTAATATTTTATTTATTTAATTTTTAAAATATATTTTAATAGTTTTAATTATAGTGACATAAAACGCATATCCATTGTTATATTTTTTTATGGCTCACATTTATTTTAATAACTTATGAGATTTATTTTGATAACTTAAGTTATTAATTTTCTTAACTCATAACTTACGTCTTAAATAATGATAACTTATGATATTTATTTTGATAACATAAGTTATTAATTTTCTTAACTCATAACTTATGTCATAACTTATGACAACTCATGATATTTATTTTTGTAACTCAAATAACCCCTAAAATAAATAAATGTTACTAACTTATGTCATTGATTTCAATAATAAAAATCAATTAATTTATTAAATTGTCATAAATTCTATTGGTTAGTAACCCCCATGATGGATGGTGGTTAAATAGTGCAATAAATTGTGAATGGGTCGTCTCTCTACCCAACACACCACGTACATTTCCCTCCATCAGAAAGTACAAAAAATTTTTAAGGGATTAGAGTGAGAAACTCCATCTCTTCAAGATCAATTTTTTTTAAGATCAAATTTCTTCGTCATGGATACATGTATGCATTATTTTATTATAGATATGTAAAAATCATGAATTTAAAAGATCTTGGTTATTATGTATTTTAAATTTGGAATTTATGTCATAAAGTTCAAATATGAATTTCTTACGTGTGGTCTCAGAGCCTTGATTACTAAATTTATGATTTTTCATATAATTTTATTTATGTTAATTGTATTAAATTTCCGCTGCGAATTAGATCTTGAATTATACCACTAAAGTAAATTGATGTGATTGAAATTATTATTTATTTGATGTCGATGTTATGTTTAATTTGTTAGTCACCAAAGTGACCAAATTAGTAAGTTTAATAGACGTCAAATTAAATAAATTCAATTATGCATGAGTTTGTGATGCTTCTTGTGAAATAATTTAATATTTTATCACGAAAATATTGAAATTCATTGATTATAAAATATTTCTGGATCGCCCAAAGGTTGATCTTTTGTTTTATAATCTTTGAATATAATTGTAGTCTATTTATATACTTAGTTAAGATATGTTTATATATCCAAAGATAATAAACATATCTAATTTGAGTATAAACAATTATCAATTATTAAATTTAAGTTAAGCATCAATTATGTTTATTATCGTGTATTGTTATATCACCCAAAGGAGATTTCAATACACTATTATTATTATAATTATTATTTTAATCTGATTTTTATATGAATATCTATATAAGTTTAATGTTTGAAGCATTAATGTGCGAGCATGTTTTATTCATTTGTAGTAACTATTTTTGTTTCTCTTCATTCGCAAACTACATATGTTCAAACATTCAATGAGCTTAATTTCCCTGAATGGCGTGAACAAGTCCTGTTTCACCTTGGTGCTCTGGATCTTGATTTAGCACTCACGACTGAGAAACCCCCTGATCTTACAGATTCTAGCAGTGCTGAGCAAGTATCTTTCTATAAAGCTTAGAAAAAATCGAACAGATTGAGCTTGATGTTTATGCGAATGACTGTAGCAAACAACATTAAGTGTACATTTTCTAACACTAAAAGTGCTACGGAATTTATGAAATTTGCTGAGAATTGTTCTCAGTCTGACTTTGCTGATAAGTCTCTTGCTGGGATACTATTTAGTACATTAACCAACATGAAATTTGATGGTTCTCGTACTATGCATGTGCATGCCGTTGAAATGACGAACATAACAGCAAGACTTACGACCCTGAGAATGGAGGTGAATGAAAATTTCCTTGTGCAATTTATCATTAACTCCTTGTCTCCTGAGTATGGTCCATTTCACATGAACTACAACACTATGAAAGATAAGTGCAATGTGAATGAACTACAATGTATGCTCATTCAAGAGAAAGCAAGGCTTAAGAAAAGAGCAAATCACTTCATTAATCTTATGGGTCACCAAAGAAGAGTTGTAAAGAAACCTGGAAAGAAGAATGGAAAGGGCAAGCAAGAACCACTAAAGATTAATGTGTCTTCTGCCCTAATTCACAAAGAGGAACATAAAGGAATTAAGTTTCACTTTTGCAGAAAGTCTAGACACTATCAAAATGAGTGTCAAAAGTGCAAAGACTGGTTCGAAAAGAAAGGTAAACATTGTGTTTCTGTATGTTTCGAATCAAATTTCGCAGAAGTTCCTTATAATACCTGGTGTATTGATTCTAGTTGTACCACTCATGTTTCTAATACGATGCAGGGATTCCTTAAAAGCCAAATCATAAACCCAAATGAAAAGTTTGTCTTCAAGGGAAACCGAGTCAAAGCACTAGTTGAAGCCATTGGAACCTACCGTTTAATTTTAGATATTGAACATCATTTAGACCTTTTTCAAACACTTTATGTCCATTCTGTTTCTCGTAATTTGATTTCATTGTCTAAACTTGATTCTAATTGATACTCCTTTAAATTTAGAAATTGTTGTTTCATTTTACTTAAACACAATCATCTCATAGGTTCTGGTATTCTTTGTGATGGTCTATATAAGCTTAAACTTGATAACCTTTTCGCTGAGACTCTGATAACTTTGCATCATAATATTGGTACTAAACGTGGTTTTATGATTGAAAATTCAGCTTATTTGTGGCATAAACGTTTGGGTCATATATCTAAAGAAAGAATTGAAAGATTAGTAAAAAAATGAAATTCTTAATGAATTGGATTTTACTGATCTTGGCCTCTGTGTGGATTGTATTAAAGGAAAGCACACAAACCACATACTTAAGAAAGCTGCCACAAGAAGCACACAGCTCCTTGAAATTATACACACCGATATTTGTGGACCTTTTGATGTTCCATCTTTTGGTGGAGAAAAATATTGTATCACCTTTATTGATGACTTTCCCGTTATGGTTATGTCTATTTATTGCAACAAAAATCTCAAGTTATAGATGTCTTAAAGGTGTATATAACTGAGGTTGAGAGAAAATTAGACAGAAAAGTGAAAATTATCAGGTCTGATAGAGGCGGTGAATACTATGGAAGTTACAGTGAATCTGGACAATGTCCAGGTCCATTTGCTAAATTCCTTCAAACTAATGACATATGTGCTCAATACACTATGCCACTAACACCATAACAAAATGGTGTTGCAGAAAGACGAAATCGTACTCTAATAGAAATGGTTAGGAGTATGATGAGTAATTCTTCTTTACCCTCATCATTGTGGATGCATGCCTTAAAGACTGTTGCATATTTGTTAAACAGGATTCCTAGTAAAGCAGTTCCAAAGACTCTTTTGAACTGTGGACAGGAAGGAAACCTAGTTTAAGGCACCTCCGTGTTTGGGGTTGTCCGGCAGAAATAAGGATATACAATCCACATGAAAAGAAACTGGACTCAAGAACGATCAGTGGTTTTTTAATTGGTTATCCAGAAAAATCTAAAGGGTAGAGATTTTATTGTCCTAACCATAGTACAAGAATCATTGATGCTGGAAATGCTAAGTTCATTGAAAATGGTGAAGTTAGTGGAAGTTTGGAACCACGTAAAGTGGAGATCCAAGAAATTGGGGTTCAAGTTCCTTTACCCAAAATTTCTTCTCAAGTTGTTATTCCTACAATTGTTGAACAGTTTGACAACTTGCAGAAACAACAAATAAATGATCAAACACCCAACAATGAAACTATCACTAATGAAGTTGTTTTAGATGAACCACATGAAGTAGCACCTAGAAAGTCTCAAAGACAAAAATGGTCTGCTATTTCTGATGATTATGTGGCTTATCTACATGAGTCTAAATTTGACTTAAGAGTCAATGAAGATCTAGTTTCATTTTCACAAGCCATAGAAAGTGCAAATTCTTCTAAATGGTTAGATGCAATGAAAGATGAGTTGAAATCGATGGAACACAACAAAGTCTGGGATATCGTTGAATTGCCTGAAGGTTGTAAAAGAGTCGGGTGTAAATGGGTCTTCAAGACTAAGCGCGACTCAAATGGTAATATTGAACGATATAAAGCCAGACTTGTTGCCAAAGGTTTCACTCAGAAAGATGACATCGACTATAAAGAAACATTTTCTCCGGTTTCTAAGAAAGATTCATTTAGAATTATCATGGCCCTAGTAGCTCATTTTGATTTGGAGTTACACCAAATGAATGTGAAAACTGCATTTCTGAATGAGAATTTAGATGAAGAGGTCTACATGAGTCAACCTGAAGAATTTTCAGTTGAAGGAAAAGAACACATGGTGTGTAAACTTAAGAAATCAGTATACGGACTTAAGCAAGCTTCTCGACAATGGTATCTTAAGTTCAATGATACCATCACGTCCTTTGGATTTAAAGAAAACACTGTTGATCGGTGTATATACCTAAAGGTCAGTGGGCGCAAGATCATATTTCTCATTCTGTATATTGATGACATCTTGCTGGCTACTAATGATCTTGGTTTATTATATGAAACCAAGAATTTTCTCTCTAAGAACTTTAAAATGAAAGATATGAATGAGGCATCCTATGTGATTGGAATTGAAATATTTCGTGAAAGATCACAAGGATTGTTAGGGTTATCTCAAAAAACATATATCGAAAGAGTTCTTAAGAGATTCAATATGGAAGGGTGTTCAGCAAGTGTTGCTCCAATTCAAAAAGGACATAAATTTAGCCTTATGCAGTGTCCAAAGAATGATTTGGAACGTAAACAAATGAAACAAATTCCTTATGCTTCTATTGTTGGAAGCTTAATGTATGCTCAGACTTGTACCATACCAGACATCAGTTTTGTTATCGAGATGCTGGGCAGGTATCAAAGTAATCCAGGAATAGATCATTGGAAAGCTGCAAAGAAAGTTTTGAGGTATCTATAAGGAACGAAGGACCACATGCTCACTTATAGAAGATCTAAAGATCTTGAAGTGATAGGATATTCAGATTCAGATTTTGTTGGATGTGTTGATACCAGAAAATCAATATTTGGTTATCTATTCCTTTTGGCTGAAGGAGCGATCTCATGGAAAAGTGCGAAGCAGACTATCATAGCTGCTTCCACTATGGAAGCTGATTTTGTGGCTTGCTTCGAAGCTACAATTCAGAGTTTATGGCTACGGAATTTTATTTCAAGACTTGAGATTGTCGACAGTATTGTCAAGCCATTGAAAATTTATTATGATAACTCTGCAGCAGTCTTCATTTCTAAAAACGACAAGTATTCCAAAGGTGCTAAACACATAGAATTAAAATATCTTGTCGTTAAAGAAGAAGTTCAGAAACATAGGGTGTCAATTGAGCATATTAGCACCAATCTCATGATTGCAGATCCTTTAACGAAAGGGTTGCCACCGAAGACATTTAACGAACATGTCAAGAGAATGGGCATTACCAAAACCCTTTATTAGTTTTATGCTCTTCGTATTTTGACACATTGAGCTCAATTTTTCTTGTTTCTGATATTTATAAATCTTGTTTTTATCGTTAGTGTACACTTTATGTTGCATGATGTTCAACAAGATTTGTCTTCTAATAGACATTATGGGATCATGATGTTAATTCTCATTATGCTAAGTATATAATTGATATTGTGATATATGGAAGGGACTGTGTCGATAAATTGATACACAACCGTCATGATTCATATTAATTTCATACTTATCAAATAAATTATGATTTAACCAATATAAAGAATGATTTATCTTACAATATGTTATGCATTATTAAAATTAAGTGAGCAAGTGAGAGAATGTTATATTTTTTATGGCTTGCATTTATTTTAATAACTTATAAGATTTATTTTGATAACTTAAGTTATTAATTTTTTTAACTCATAACTTACGTCATAAATTATGACAACTTATAATATTTATTTTGATAACTTAAGTTATTAATTTTCTTAACTCATAACTTACATTATAAATTATGACAACTTATAATATTTATTTTGATAACTTAAGTTGTTTATTTTCTTAACTCATAACTTATGTCATAACTTATGACAACTCATGATATTTATTTTTGTAACTCAAATAACCCCTAAAATAAATAAATGTTACTAACTTATGTCATTGATTTTAAAAATAAAAATAAATTAATTTATTAAATTGTCATAAATCTTATTGGTTAGTAACCCCCTGATGGATGGTGGTTAAATAGAGCATGAAATTGAGAATGAGTCATCTCTCTACCCAACATACCACGTATATTTCCCTCCATCAGAAAGTACAGAAAATTTTAAGGGATCAGAGAGAGAAACTCCATCTCTTCAGAATCAATTTTTTTTCAAGATCAAATTTCTTCGTCATGAATACATGTATGCATTATTTTATTATAGAAATGTAAAAATCATGAATTTAAAAGATCTTGGTTATTAAGTATTTTAAATTTGGAATTTGTGTCATAAAGTTCAAACATGAATTTCTTACATCCATGTCCTATATTTTTAATAATAAAACTATCTCGTGACATAGGTCAACTCTCTATCATCTTCGTTGGGTAGTTGGTTAATAAAATAAAGGACTTCTTTTGAAAAATGTAAATTAAATAATCGTTGAAGTTGTGTAAAGTAAATATATGTTATGTGTATAATTAATTTTGTACCAATTTGTTGCCAACTTCTCAAAGTGATTATGATGTCAATGAAATTTTTCTTAATATCAACAAATATATGGCCAAATTGTTGCTGGTTTCAACTTAATACAGTAATTCGAAAAAACAATAATTAATTTTTTTTAAAGCAAATTTACAGGTAGACCTTAGTCTATAAAAAAAGATGGCACTCATTCCATCCTATGGATAAAAGCTCAAAGCTTCTAAAAACAATTAATTAAAAACTTCATATAGCTTCAATAAACAATATTGAATATTTTATTTTTGGGGAATTTACATACCTACCACTCAATTCCTATGTATTTACAAATATAACGACTAAACTTTATTTTTTACAATTACACCACTCAATTCCTTTGTATTTATATACATACCACTCAATGCAGTGCACCAAAGCATTCATGTCCTTTAGATAATAATGTTTGTTCACTAAGCTTTCAAGGGGGTGCTCAATGCAGTGCACTTAGCATTTATGTAAAACATTAAGTGATGTATAACCGCATTGTGCTGAGCTAAGTATGCTAGCTAGAGATAATTTTTAAGCTAAATATAGTTATTTTATACGAATTATAATGAGGATAAAATTTTCTATAAGATGACTGTTTTTAATAAAATATATATAAACATGATTATTATATATATATATATATATAAACATGACTGTTTTTAATAAAATATTTTTATGCAATTTTTATTTTTTATGAATGTAAACATTATTAAATAAGTTATTTTCTTAAAGAGATTTTTGTTGATTTAATAAACCCAATTATAATAAAAATGCAATATTCAATTTTTAAATTTAATCAACATGGTTTGCATTTGATGCCTGGGAAATAGTTTGTTAAATTTTCTATTTGTGACTCACATTTATTTTTATAATTTATCATATTTATTTTAATAACTTAAGTTATTTACTTTTATAACTCAGGATAACTAAAGTTATTTATTTTTATAACTCATAATAACTTAAGTTATTTATTTTTTAAAGTCATAACTTATGTCATAATAAATGATAACTTAAGTTATTCATTTTTATAACTCATGAAAACTTAATTATTTATTTAATAACTTATGTCATAACTTATATCATAACTTATGATGACTTATGATATTATTTTGTAACTCATGTAACCCCTAAAATGAATAGAGGTTACTAACATATGTCATTGATTTTAATAATAAAAACCAATTAATTCATTAAATTGTCATAAATCATATTAGTTAGTAACCTCATTGATGGATTGTGGTTAAATATATCATAATTCAGAGAATGAGTCATCTCTCTTTCTAACACACCCTGTACATTTCCCTCCATCATAAAATATAGAAAGTTTCAAGGGATTAGAGAGAGAAACTCTATATCTTCAAGATCAAATTTCTTCAAGATCAAATTTTATCATCATAAATACAGTTATATGTTATTTTATTATATATATGTAAAAATCATGAATTTAAAAGATTTTGGTTATTATGTATTTTTAGAATTTGTTTAATAAAGTTCAAACATAAATTCCTAACATAGTTGACCCACCCAAATTTTGGTCAGGGCAAATCATGATTCAAATAAAATTATTTATTCAATTTTATAAAATTAAATTTATTTTGGTATGTTTGCAAAATAGATTGATAGGATTAAATTCTAATAAAAATGATGATACTGTAGTAGGATGTTAGAAAATGGGGTTAATACATATGAATGTGTAAGCATAATGACTACAATAATGAAAAACATACTAGTAAATACCTGCATGAATACAGTGGCAATAAGTAGTGAGTAGCTTGGCCTCCAAATGACTACGAATCCATTACTATTTTTCAAACACAAAAGTATAGGGGTCAACTCACATGCACAAAATTAAATAAAAAATTCGCTTGAAAGTTAGTAATTGTCTAACAAGTGTCTTCAAGGAATTTCATATACATAGTGGTTTTGAATTTTTTTTTGGTTTAAAAAGTATAATGAGGCAATCATGGCTATGAAGGTCAAGCTTGCATGCCTAAACATGCATCTTCTAAGTGTGCAAAAGGGATCCTAAATTAATGGTTTGATGAAATAATCTTTATGTTTGATGCATGCAAGAAAATTCACCGGTAGTAAAGTAGCAGATTATCGTCTTAGCGTTTCACGAAGATTCAACACACACTTAAAAGAGAGAAAACAACTACTAATGACACCAGAAGTTTTTGCGTGGAAAACCCGGAAAGGAAAAAATCACGGGGACTGACACGGCTGAAGAGTTCTACTATATAAAGATGATTACAGTTGCAACCACTTGTCCCATAGTTGGGAAAGGGTTACAGGGTTTTCTATATTACAACATCAACTAGCGGTGACAGATAGCGATTTGTAGCATTCAGTCGGTGGTAGTCGACGATTGTTGGCGGTGATCGACAGTGGTCGGTGGTGGTTGGCGACTTAAAAAGTGATTGACTGCGGTCGGTAGTTGTCGATAGCAGTCGTCGGTGGTCGATGATGGCAGGAGTGGTGTTGGATTTCAGTTTCTTTTCAAAGCTTCAAGTTCTTTCTCAAGTCTCAAGTTCTCATCCCCCTCATGAGAGGGGTGGGGCTCTATTTATAGAGTTCTGGATATAATTAATGTAGGAATATGAACTACTTTGATCGGACGGTCTGGAGAGCTTCAATCGATCAGATGGTGTTTGATGAACATTTGAGTGCCTTATTGATGCCAAAATTGAGTGATCTTGGGCTTGTTGGATTCTTTTCGTCAAGACACTTAATTTGACCATAGACTCGTCAGAATCGACATTCATTTAGGAGGCGTTTGGGGCAGCTTATTGAGGGCAGTTGCGTTTTGATTAAGTCGGAGCCATGTTTGAATAACACGTTACGACCTGCTTAATCCCACCGCCCATACCGCGCTTAATAATTTTATCCTCTGGAGTCGAAAGCGAGGCGGTGTTTAGCTTATCGCGCGGTTTCGAGTTTATTTTCCAAGGGTGCCCTTCGCTCGCTCGTGCGCGTCCCCCTCCCCTCTCGCAATCACCGGTGAGCACCATCCCGGATCCGCTCGGAGAATCGGGGAGATCGTTGAGCACCACCGCGGATCTCGTTCCCTGTTCGGCCAGATCGCGAGTTCTTGCCTCCGTTGTACTCCTCACCCGAGATCCACCGTATTTCACCGATCTTTCTTCCACGGTAGGAGATCGAAGGTAAATTTCCTCCGCGAGTACTCCTTCCTGTCACTCATATTCTTCACGAGAAATTTGTTTCCATTTCGCGACCAATCGAGGGTACGAGTTTTGGATCTAGGTTTTGGATTTATCGATTTCCGTTGTATTGCTTTGTTTTCTTCACCACCAAAAGAAGAAACAAATAAAATTCATGCTTGTACTTGTGCGAGCTCTTGCATTGTTTTAAATTAGTTATAAATTTATTTGATTACAATATTTGGTTGCACGTGGTTAGAAGAAATCAATAATAGTTTTAAACTTTACCTTCAATCTTCCTCGAAACACCATGATTTTATTGTTCTCGTACAAAAGATGTGAAAACAAAACCATCTTTTCCAAAAACATGTTTTGTAACTACAAGAAATCGGGAGTCCTTAGAATTTAGATTGGATTTTTGGACATTAATTATGTAATTATTTTGCATTTGATTTGGTGCGGCGAGCCCTAATTCCATCTCGTTATCGGTTCACATCATCTCATAGCCATCATTATCAGGATTTTCTTGGAATCATTAATAAGTGGATCCATTGCTTTTCCTTTCTTATTCAAGGCGTTGATCATTTTCAGCTTTATCATTTTATTAGATTTTAATGCTTATGTAGTAATTTGATATTATGATATTTTCCCATATTTTTGCTGCGGATGAGCATTAGCATATGAAGTTTGTATTTATTCGCTAAAATAAACTGTCGTCCATAATATAATATGTGTTTTTCTAAGTTTTGGATCGAAGGTAACTATTGGATGTTATGTATGCAAAATAGAATTCATGCTTGTACTGTGCAGCTATTGCATTGTTTTATTAGCAATGGTTAGGAAAAATGAGGCCGATACTCTCGACGATATGGGATAAGGAGGGTACGAACATTTTCTCGCAAGCATCCGCATCAATGAGATTGGCGCCGGTAATAGGCCATCCACCCATTTCGATAAGGAAGGTTGGTGAATATAGCTCGGAAGTTCAAAGAGCGAGAAAGGTAGAGATTACGAAAAAGTACAATTTAAAAACAAATGGGATCAATTGAAGAAAGATTGGAAATTGTGGAAGGGGTCGAAGCATGGATATACGGGGTTCGAGTGGGATCCCGCTAAACGGACAATCAATGCTTCGGATGCTTGGTGGGCCGAGAAAATTGAGGTGAGATTTTCTTGTTTGCAAAATTGTTACTCCATTTCTCATTGATTATAATATTTTTTGATTAAGTTATTATGTCCCTAAACCCCGATCTCAACGTTCATTACGTGACGATGCCGGCATTGAAAAAATTCAAACGAACGGAATTGAACCGCGAGTTGGAAGAAAAATTGGACATAATGTTTAGAGGGGTGGTGGCTACGGGGAATTATGCGATCGGCCACTAGTCAGACAGGGTTTACTGGAATTCCAGAGGATTCCGCACCAGCTCCAGTGTATGTTGACCATGAAATACATAGTGTCAACCAAATGGAGATGGGTGAGTCAAGCTCACAGCCGAAGAGGCCCAGACAGGGGAGAAAGAAGAAAGAAAAGGACAGTATTCTGTTGGATAAGCTCGACCATCTCATTGACGCGTTTGGAGCACCACCGCCAGCTCCAGCTCACGATTGCGTTATCTTAGAAAGTATTCGGATTTTGTCTTCTATCCCTGAGGTGGTTGCAGACAGACAATTCTATGCAATTTGTATGAAAAAACTGGAGGACCCAACACGCAGACAGATATTCATGGCGATGGAACCAGATATGCGCGTCGAATATCTGCGTGTTATTAGGGATGACTGAGCTTATTTATGTTTTTCTTGTCTTCTGTATTGTACTCTTTAATGTTGTGTACGCAGCTGTTATTTGAACTTATGTTTTCTTGATAACTGTACTTCTTCATGACTGAACTCAAAAGCTAATTAGTAGCGTTTTATGCATTTGGAGTTTTATTTTAATTGTAGCTGGTTTGATATGTCTAATTTCTTCCTTGTTCTAGCATGAATACACAACACGAACGTCGTAAGAGAATGGCATTGGCTGCAGCTATTGCCATAAAATTGCTGGAGTATTATCGATCAAGCAGCCTTCGTTTACCCCGTATGACCTCCACCTATGTCGGGGACAAATGGGTTGGTGAGATACTTTCGGGACATCCAATTTGTTTCAGCAACATATTTAGAATGTCTGTCCCGATATTTTTAGATCTACTTCACGAGTTATCTCTAAACCATGGACTTCAAGGTTCTTCAAGAACATCACGAAGAGAGGTACTGGCCATAACCTTATATATTTTGTCACAGAATGAATCGGTTAGAGCTGCCATGGAGAGGTTTCAGCATTCATCCGAGACTATCAGTCGCTATTTCTCCAAAGGCATAGAAGCACTTGCTAGTCTAGCTACTAAAATCGTCGAGCCAGAGGATCCATCATTTGCTCATACCCCAGTTCAAATTTTAAATGATCCCGTTACATGCCTTATTTCAAGGTAATTTTTATTTTCTTTACGTACATACAAAAAAAAATTCTTCTAACATATGCAGAACAGAACTGCATAGGTGCAATTGATGGTACTCACGTACATGCTCGAGTAGCCAGTAAGGATAAGGTGGCTTTCATTGGTCGAAGTGGTTCACCAACTCAAAATGTCATGGCGGTATGTGACTTCAACATGTGTTTCACGTATGTTATGGCGGGCTGGGAAGGGAGTGCACATGACAATCGAATTTTCTCGTACGCCACTCCAAAAAGATCGCTGGGTTTTCCGCAACCGCCTCCAGGCAAGATATGATTTTTAATAGTCTTACTTATATGTGCTTATTGTGCATAACAATAACTATCATAACGAGGAAATACTATTTGGTAGATGCTCGGATACCCTATGCGGAGAGGGTATTTAAAGCCATACCTGCATACGAAATACCACATCCCGGATTTTGAGCATTCTAGTGGCGTCGCCTCAGGCGAAAAGAAATGTTCAACAAGCGGCACTCTTCTTTGCGCGGTGTGATCGAAAGAACATTCGGCGTTTGGAAGAACAAATGGGTCATCCTGCGCGATATGCCTCCGTACACATATCAAAGCGAGACACACATCGTAATTGCTACGATGGCGCTTCACAATTTCATTAGACGGCATCCCTCTCGGTACGATACGGATTTCAACATGGTCGACGGCGACGAGAGTCATATCCCCTCGATGAATACGATTCTCATCTTGGGGATTCTACTCTGAGGACGTCATACGGTATGAAGAATTTGTTACACGGGATGCGGAAGGTGCATCGGAGATGGTCGATTTGAGGGAGCGTATCACGGATGCGATATGCGACTCCTGAACTCGATTTTATGTGACTTTGTATTGATTTTGTTTCAATATCTTAAGTATGTGAAATATAATACCACTTTATATTTCAATAGTTGAATGAACCTTTGAATTTAACCTAAAAATTGATCATCTTTTTGTTTATTGAAAAGATTATCAAAATATGTCACCCACATATGTTGAATATATTCTTATAAGAAAAATACTTTCTGATTACTGCCTGTGTAATGTTGAGCTTTCAATTGCTCTATAATGGAGGAACATTTTCTTTTATCGTGGATTTTATGATAGAACAAGCATGAAGGCTTATTGCCTATTCCTTGAGGATTGTTGCAGTGTAATCTTGCCTACTAAACCGATGAAATTTGCTATCGTAGTAGCCTCTCAATTGCTAGTGCGAGAATCAGAATCAGGATTGATGCATAAAAAATGTAATATAAATAGGTAGGAAGTGCTCCTATTTGCTATCAGAGTTAAAGATAAGTTGCTTGCATATATGTACCACGTTTAGATATTACATATGTAAATACATAAGAATTATGTGGTACGTATGTAAATGCCGATAATTTGTATTACATAAGTTGCTTGCATGTTTCGTTAAATTTGTTTCTGAATAATCAAGATGTATAATTTGTTTCAAATTTTGAATCTGTGATTAAAATTTTATAATGAAAATTCTTATTATACAAGTTTAATTATAATAACTCGTATAACTTTTGAGATGGCTTAAAATGGGCGAGAAGAAATTGACCAAATTCGGCATACTTGCTTAAATATCAAAGAATTTGAGCATGGTGTTAAGCCACTAGCGGACCGGACTCGAGGTAAGTGTGAAATCTTTTCCTATCTTGTGAGATGAATGAAGCCGACTTGAGCCAACATCTTCAAGCCAATGTACTGGTTTTGGCATACATGTCTAGGATTCTAAAAACCGGACATAAATGATACAATCAAGTTGCTTATAAATGCTTGGTTTAACCTTTATCCCGAGGCGAGTGGAAAGGAATGCTGTTGGAAATTTGTCTTTTAATGCCTTTACCTTTTTGATTATTTCGAAGTTTAGCCTTCTTATGCTCATGCTAAAATAAAGTAGGCATAATATACTGCTTCGACCGGTTTAGCCTTTAACCCGAGGCGAGTGGAAAGGAATGCTTTGTTGAAAATATGGCTTTTAATGCCTTAACCTTTTGCGATTAAACTCTTGTTCAATTGTCCGATGGAGGGGTTGGGCTTTATTGCTGATCCTTTGCTTGTTGGTTGGCTTAACGTTTCTTTGCTATTGAGGGGTTAATTTTTTGTGGAGTTCAATCTAACGAGTTTTCTTTTGCTTTGGTAAATTGCAACTCTTGAAAACTTACGTCCGGAGTTATTTGGCTCTATTGGTTCAAGTATATGTGGTAGGAATTAGAAAAAATCACTTATCTTTGTAATAATTTTCTCTATAATAGCGACAATTCCAAAGAGCTTCATACTATTGCTTAGGTTACTTCTAAACCGAGGCATGTTGGAGGACTTGATATTCCAAATTTGGATTTTATCGATCTTATGTGCAAGTCAAAAATCATTCTAAGGAATTACAACTTCTCTTCTCTTCTTGCTTCATGGTGTATTGAACACTATAGTGCCTTATGATATAGGAGTATAAGTAAGATTTCTCCTTATTGGTAAAATCTGTGTCAACTTTCGGTGAAACTGGAAGAGCTATTAATTTTGAGATTACTATTAAATAGTAATCTGATGTTCTTCTTTGATCACTGGCTTGCAGGCTGGTCTTTATGTGAAAATTTTGGTAATGTTGTTTTTCCAATGGATAAGTCTACATGATCTTATCAAAATTAAAGATTTTAATTCATAATATAGTAGCTAGTCCCTTTCCAATTGGAGTAAATACATTTGGTTTAGAGGGCATTCCAACATATTTGCTTCATTTGCTTGGAAATTTTTGGAAGTGCTCTTTTTTGTAAAGGAAATATGGTTAACATATGTTGTGTTCTTTGTTATGTTGATCATGAAAATTACAAGTGGGTAGCCTTACTGTTCAATGTTTGTAGATCTTATCATGTTCCAGTTTTTCTAATTTCGAGAACGATGGATGTTTCATTTTTTCTGAATTCTTGGGATTCCATATGGACATTCAAAGACACACTTGAAGCATCTTCACTTGTTGGATGGTGCTTATTGAATAATGATAGGGAATAGCTGCTCTTTTATTCTGAAACTTCAGCTTTAAATGATCTTAAATTTGATGTGCCAGCCTTATTAATTTATCTCTTCTCTTTTATTCTGCATCACGATTTCTGATAGGGAAATGCCGCTCATTGTTACTAAAATAACTTGTTTCGAAATTATTCGATCGCTTCATGATTCGATTGCGAGGACGAGATCCTCCTTCATGAATAAAATACGTAAATGCATTGGAATTTGGTGGTGTGCATGTAAACTCTTTTCCTTATAGAGGAAGGATCCTTAAAGAGGGCAAAATTATCATCCTCTCTTCTATAGTTGGTTTCGTATTTTTTCTTCATTTTCTGTATTAGATTTCATGGATTGGCTTTAAAATCAGTTGTACCTGTCTTTAAAACAGCATGGATGGCCTTATGTTTTCTAAGGCAACCGCTGTTTTGAAGAGGACTGTTTCCTTCACTGTTCAGAATTTATGTCCATGAAGTTAATTTCTCTCCATTGATACCCTACGGTTATAACTAGCTTTCTTCTACTTATAATTTGGATTTAAAAGTGCTTCATATTTACTGCTGCATATTTAATGGTATGCAATGCTTATATATATATTGTTATTGCTACATATCATCAGCTACATATTTACTGCCTAGTATAACTGCTACATGTTCACTTATTGGGAAGCTGGAAATGCTTTTACTGCTCTTTGGAATGGTTTTACTGCTTGCTGGAATGTTTTTACTGCCTATCGCATGCTTGTGAATGGATTTATTGGCAAGGTGGAAATGGTTTTAAAGTGTACTTTGTCTTCGATTACTGCAATTGTGCGGTTTTACTCTACTAGAAAAGGAATTTGTAATAATTGTATCTTTAAGGTGTTTGAGTGCTGTGAATTGCACCGGCAAGTGGTTAGAACTTCATGTAATAATTGTAAATCATTTTGTATTGAAGTAATAAAAAACTTTGCTGCTCTTTCCCCGTGGATGTAGGTCACTTCGACCGAACCACGTAATTTGTTGTGTCTCTTTTCTGATTATTTGGTTTTACTTATATGTTGGTGTAATGTTAAAATTCTGTAATGAAATTTTCAGCAAATTTCTGACTTCACAAAAAGCTGTATGCATGTATACATATCTGAATAATGAACCCAGAAATTGAGTGAGTTGCTACCTTTTCCCTAACTGATATAGCGACGACTTGGATGGCCCCGGGTTTGAGGTTACTCGCTTCTTCAAAGGGCTATCTATATTCTTCTTTCCCCTAACCGATTCTTCAAAATCATAGTGTAAATGTACATTTGATTATTTTGTGCAAATAGATATGACAGTTTGGTTTTATAATTATTGCCAAATTGATCAACAGTAGGAGGTCACTCCATAGATGCCAAATTGATACGAGCTTCATTTGCTTGGTCGCTGTACAGAAAATTTCTCATGGCGGGTTTGCCTTTATACGTAACACTACTGTCAGGTACTTGGTATTAAAATTTGGAAACTCTTTGGCATGGTAGTTGTGAAATCTTACTTGAACAGCGAAAAGTTAAATGAATTTTTTTAAATTAGTTATGGAAGTTGTCCTAGTTCCAAAATGGTGAATGAAATTTTTTGAAACATTCATATATTTTGAAGTTATCCTGGTTCCAAAAGGTTCCAAGCTATTCGTAGACCCATGCCTCAACACCCTTGCTGCTTTAGAATTTACATATATACCACCCAGTTTATATGTATTTACATGCCTAACGCTTAAGGTTAACTTTTAATACTCACATGTTGGGCCATCCTTACTTTGACCCCATCTGCTCTTATAATTACTGAGCTATTGGTTTTATTATTTTTTAGGAAGCTTTACATATATCCCTTTTGAGCTCAATAAGCAGTTAGGCCCCTCCATTTTTAAAGTATGCACTTGTTGATTTCTATTTTTTTTGCATCTTTTAACAAATGACAATTTTGTTGAACTTGTATTTTACCGTTGGCAGTGTTTTTTTGGAAAGTTTACATACATACCATAGAATTCATTTATGCTACCCTACCTGGTGTATATTACTTTTTAAAAGTTAATCAAACATCCTCTGCTCAAACAAGAATCCACATATTTGTTGATGGGGTTTTCTTATTTTTTTTTGTGCGATCCAAAGGAGGGACCTAATTTCTTGGTTTGGAGAAACAATTACTTGGTTTAGGAGAAACAGGGCAACCTAAATTTGAGTTCATTGTCGTAATGGGATAGAGAGTTGCAATTTTAATATTGAGGGAATTAGTTTGAAGTTAGCAAAATTTTATTATCTAGTTGCCTTGTTGGAACCTATTTAACAGTTCAACTGTTCAAGTAACACATAAAAGAATATTATTATTACTTGAAAAGTGGTAAGGCTTACATAAGACGGAAATATTATCATACAGCTGAGCTTGCATTTACTTTAGATTTTTTGTATAGCCTGGAATAAATCCATTGGGTCTTTGTTTGTTTTCCTAATAATAGCTTCAATGGCTGAAAGTGATTCATGTGAAGCTCAGGGAAGATTAGAGTGGATTGAAGGATTTGCTAGATCTCCCGCATTGCTTGCTTTGTCTCAGCCTTGATAATTTTGGCACCTTCGACTTGGTTTACCCTTGCATTTAAAACATCAATATGTTGCAACATTCTATTATTTCTTGCAAGCAATTTTGTTTAAGAACTGATTTTTTTTCTTTCTTCATTCCATAACAATTAAAAAAGTGTTAAGGTTGATCAATCCCACATGTTTTGGCTAATACTGATGCATTTTTTTTTGGAAGGGAAACATAGCCAATGCTTCAATGAAAATCTTGAATTTATGTGAAGCAATTCATTGAAGTAATTCATTGAATTTCTTTTTAATCGATTTGTGAATATTTTATGCATTCTCTTGTGGTTATCTATAATTAGGTTAATTTTTTATTACGTAATTATATATTTGCGGGAAAATGAGCTACGTGGTCTGCGATAAAGTCCGACCGAGTACTATGTCGATGCGGCTTGTCGTCCATAATACTCATGTCACGTCAGGAACATAGCTACGGGCGACAGTTCTACAGATGTCCTCGGTGGGGACAAGGATTAGAAGATTGCAAGTTCTTCAGGTGGTTTGATAATACGTCTGTAACTACATTATCCCAGCCGAACACCGTTGCTCGAGGATCCATGGTATCACAAGTTCAAGACATTGCTTCTAGTTCGGTCGCTTCCCACTACGGACAAGCTTACTCGCGGTTCGTGGTGTCGGAACCAAAGAACAACCATCGTGACATGCTCTTACATCATAAAATGAATGCTTGTCATTTTTCTCCTTGTAATTTTAACCTGCTACTTCTTCTTTTTTATTTAGGTTACGTGAAACTCACTATTAGGTGTGGTCTCTATGTATTTTGTATTTAGGTTTCAGATTGTACTTGTATTTTATTTGGATGCCTGTTAGATATGTAAATGTACTGTTGTATTTTGAAAACCTTTCATTAATATGTTTGATCTGGTTTTAAAATGAAAAATGTTTGAGTGGTGTATATGTGAATAATTTTTAAGCGATACCAAAGCTTGTCATTTTCGACTTGTTCGAATATTTATTAGTAAAAAAACGGCTCATAGTCAATGTGTCATGTGAATTAAAGCTTCATGTTTGGCGCAAATCAAATATTTTTAGTCATTTTTAAAGCTTGTTCTCGGCTTATATTTAACTTGAATGATTTACAAAATTATAAATTTGGATATTTTTTTGAATACAGTAAAAAAAATTAATGATTGTGATCGAAATTTAAAGCGAGCTTAAGAACTAATGTCATAGCAGTAAATGATATTTGATGGTAGATTAGAAGCATATTGTACATTTGAAAGGGATTGGTTAGTGAGGTGAGGTACACAAGATTTACATAAGAATTGCATTGTATATAAGTAAATATTTAAATGAAAAATTTTTTATTTAAAAATATTTGTCGTTAAATTTTAAATAAGATTTTATACTAAATAAAATTTTTAAGAAAAAAATAACATAAATTGTTATTTTTCTACAAACAACTGCATATAGTCGGTTTTCAAACCGCAAAACAAAACAATTTCAACGAACTTATTCATTTCGAAGGCATAACAGATCATTTATCCATAAACAGTTGCTAATCGATCTGTTTTCAAAACACTCAAACAAAACAAACAGACGAACTTATTCGAATCGATTGCTTATCGATGAACTTATATGAATAAGCAGCTTATCTAAATAAGCTGACTACCATTCAGCTGCCCCAAACAGACCCTTGAAAACTTTCAAAAGCTGTTTAATGGCTTGTTTTAAGCTTGATTTGGTTCAGATTGGACCAATTTTGGTAATATTGGGTTCTTCTTGTATAGCCGGTCAATTTGACTGTAAGTTTGATGAAATCATAGTACCAGATAACTTTTGTCGAGGTTTGATTTTTTCTTGCTCAAAAGGTCACCTCGAGATTCATGTCAAGCCCCGAGATTCATGTCGGATGATAGAATTTTGTTGATGGCGTATCAATGTCAATGGTAAATACTTGTAAATCTATTACAACGTCAACTGGCGGCTACAGATAGCGATTTATGGCATTTGGTTGGTGGTGGTCGACGATTTTTGGTAGTGACCGACGGCGGTCGGTGGTAGTTGACAATGAATGGAGTGCTTGAAAGCTTTTCGTGGTTGTTGACAGCGGTCGTCGGTGCTCGACGACGGCAGAAGTGGTGTTGGACTTCAGTTTCTTCTCAAAGCTTCAAGTTCTTTCTCAAGTCTCAAGCTCTCATCCCCCCTCATGAGAGGGATAGGACACTATTTATAGAGTTCTGGATGCAATTAATGCAGAAATATGAACTACTTTGATCGGACGGTCTGGAGAGCTTCAATCTATCAGACGGTGTTTGATGAACATTTGAGTGTCTTATTACGGTCAAAATTGAGTGATCTTGGGCTTGTTGTATTCTTTTTGTTAAGACGCTCAATTTGACCATAAACTCGTCAGAATCGACATTCATTTAACCTTTCAAATGTATCCAGAAAACTTTCAAAAGCTGTTTAATAGCTTCATCTAGGCTTGATTTGGTTCAGATTGGACTAATTTTGATAACATTGTGTTCTTCTTGTCAAGTCGGTCAGTTTGATTATAAGTTTGCTGACATCGGAGCATTTGATGACTTTTGTCGAGATCCGTGTCATATCACGAGATTCATGCCAGATGATGGAATTTTGTTGATGGCGCATCAATGCCAATTGTAAATACTTGTAAATTTATTTCAACATCACCTTATGATACAGTCTTCAATAAAGCCATGTTGAATCTTACGTTTAGTTCACCGGTGATAAAAGCGATTTCGGTTGAATTTATTATATCATTGTTATCAAATTTACTTAAGCTATGAATTAATATAAGCCCATAGTCCTCTAATTATTGGTAAGCTAAGCTGCTTGCGTACGTATTACAACTACACGTAGTGACATGCTAAACCTTCCCAAGGGATAGGGCAGCGAAGCTTTTATTCTCTCATAATATGTCTAACAAATTATTAGCTTTCCTTATTTACGAGTAATTGAATGATGCAAAATTTAATTGTTTTATCCTTTTCTGCGATCCTAATTAGGATTGAAATACCGAGTAATCTATTTCTAGAAAAAAAGTTATGATATCATAAGAGCATCGTCCTATAAGAAGTTTAGTGAGATGAATTGATGCATATCTTTCTTTTCAAGTAAACCTTTTGTTTTTACCAAACATAACTTTTCAACCTTAATAATTTCTTTATTTTTTTATATCATCAATATTAATTTTAATTTAAGATGATTCATATATCAAATACAATATGCATGAGTTATTTTATAGCATAGTTATCGTATTAATATTCTATAAACTTTGTCATATCCTAAACAATCTAAAAGTATACCTTAGGACTTAAGATAAAATGAAACTTCATTTGATTTATTCCATTCCTAGAAATAAAAATATTCATAATATAAAAATATAAAAAAGAGATCAATTAATTGTTTTTTTGTCTCCAAAGTATGTAAGGTGTGTTCTCATTTCTACACAAAGATATTTTGGCAAGCATAACTCACTAAATGTAGTTCTTGTTATGTTTAATAGTGTTATATTCTTTCATTACACAAAATTATATTGCAAGTTGATGGAGAAACTATACACTTACAACTTCAAACTTTTCATAAACAACCTCTCTTATATGATCACTTTTAATGCATGTCTAAGAAATTATTAAACAAGGTTAAGGCATTAGTCTTAGTAAAAAAAAAATTAAAAAAAATCTAAGTGATTATAGAAGAATCATTTAGAATCACACAATCATATCTTTTTTTCCTATGTTGGTGGGGCTAATTGACCCAAATAAGTCTACAAAAGTTCCAAGGGCTTAGAATTTGAAAAATTACTTTTTATTTTAAATAAAGTTCAATTTTTTTTCATATTCAACAATCTTTATATTAATCATTGTTTTAAAAAAAGTCTAGTTTAAAAAGCGAATAATTAATTCATTCTTAAGAATATTTCTTTATACTGGCATGAATATTCTTCTATTTCCATAGGTATAGGTCATCATAATTAGTCTTTAAAAAACTAATGAATATTCATTTGATTTATTCCATTCTTAAGAACAAAAATATTCATAATATGGAAATATAACAAAGCAATAAATTAAAGTTTTTTTCTCTCCAAGGTACGTAAGGTGTGTTCTCATTTATGGATTGAGCATTCACTCTATCTATGACATACGAAGTTGGAAAATTACTTCACCAAGATATTTTGGTAAGCATTACTCGCCAAATCTAGTTCTTGTTATGTTTAATAGTGTTATATTTTTTCATTACACAAAATTTTAAGTTGATAGAGAAACTATATCTAAATCAACACTAACAACTTCGAACCTTTTATACACAAACTCTCTTACACGATCACTTTTAATGCAAGAAATTATTAGTCCTTCTAATTGAATCCAACTAACAAAAGTATTAAACAATGTTAAGGAATTAGTTTAGGAAATAAATAAATAAATAAATAAATCCAAGTGAATATAGAATAATCATTTAGAATCACACAATCATATCCTTTTTTCTTATGTTGGTGGGGCTAATTGCCCCAAATAAGTCTACAAAAGTTGCAACAGTTTAGAATTTGAATCACTTTTTATTCTAAATAAAGTTCATTTTTTGTTATTAACAATCTTCATATTAATCATTATTTGAGAAAATTCTGGCTTAAATAAGCTAATAATTATTTCATTCCTAAGAATATTTATTTATACTGGCATACATATTTTTATATGTCATTACCAGAGGTCATCTTAAGTAGACTTTAAAAAACTAATGCATCTTTTTTTTATTTATTCCATTCTTAAGAACAAAAATATTCATAATTTAAATATATAAACAATGAGATAAACTAATTTTTTCATATCTCTAATGTATGTAACGTGTGTTCTCATTTATGGATTTAGCATTTACTCTATATATGACATACCAGGTTGGCTAATTTCTTCACAAAAATATTTTGGAAAGAAGAACTCGCTCAATGTAGTTCTTGTTAGGTTTAATAATGTTATATTCTTTCATTACTCAAAACTTTATTGTAATTTGATATAGAAACTACTTCTAAATCATACAACTTCAAACTTTTCATATGCAGACTCTCTTACATGATCACTTTTAATGCATGAAATTATCAGTCCATCTAATTGAATCCAACTAACAAAATTATTAAACTATGTTGAGGCATTAGTCTTAGTAAACTAGAAATTAAAAAAAAAATCTAAGTCCATATAAAATAATCATTTAGAATCATACAATCATATCCTTTTTTCTTACATTGGTGGGGCTATTTTGCCCTAATAAGTCTACAAAGGTTCCAACGACTTATAATTTGAAACATGACCGTTTATTCTAAATAAAGTTCATTTTTTTTCCTATTCAACAATCTTCATATTAATCATTATTTGAAAAAATCCTAGTTTAAATAAGCTAATAATTAATTCATTCCTATGAATATTTGTTTATATTGGAATGTATATTCTTCTATGTCATACCATAAGTCAAGTAGAATTTAAAAAGCTAATGCATCTTCTTTGAATTTATTCCATTCTCAAGAACAAAAGTTTTCATAATATAAAAATAGACAAAAAGATAAATTTATTAAATTTATTTTTCATCTCTCCAAAGTATGTAAGGTGTGTTCTCATTTATGGATTGAGCATTTACTCTATCTATGACACACAAAGTTGGTTAATTACTTCACAAAGATACTTTGGTAAGCATAACTCACAAAATGTAGTTCTTGTTATGTTTAATAGTGTTATATTCTTTCATCACACAAGACTTTATTGTAAGTTGATAGAGAAACTATATATAATCAACACTTGCAACTTCAAACTTTTCATACACAAACTCTAACACTCTTAATACAATATATTATTAGTACATCTAATTGATCCCAACTAACAAAATTATTAAATAACGTTAAGGCATAGTCTTAGTAAACAAAAAAAAATTAAAAAATTCAACTGAATATAGAATAATCATTTACAATCACATAATCATATCATTTTTTCCTCTGTTGGTAGGGCTGATTGGCCCAAATAAGTCTACAAAAGTTCTAACGCCTTAACATCTGAAACATAGCTTTTTATTCTAAATAAAGTTCATTTTTTCATATTCAACAATGTTCATATTAATCATTATTTGAAAAAAAAATCTAGTTTAAATGAGCTGATAATTAATTCATTCCTAAGAATATTTGTTTTTACTGCTGAGCAGCATTACATGCAGAATTTGAAAGGGAAACGTATCTTGTGGAAATTGGAGACTTTGCTTCCGCGTTTGATCATATTTCACTCAACCTCGAAGCCGCTCGACAAATCCTGGCACGTGCTCAGACTTGGTTATAATCAAAGCATAAGCCAGGAGGAGATCCATAATGCTAAATGTATGAATCCAAAATAATCCATATAGCAATAAATAAAAAGAAAAGTAATCAAATATGATATAAATATCTAACATAGTAATTAGCATAAAATATTAATAAAATACAACAAAAACACATGATAAGAAAACTAATTATAGCATAAAATATTAATAAAATTTGCCTAGTAGTAATTCCAAAAATAATACTTTTAATATTTTGATATATTAAAGAGTAACAATCATATATTTAGAATTTGTAAGAAATTAATTTTATCTTACTGAAACAAAAACAGAAAAAAAAATCAACACATGAAGCATCCTAACTAAACACAACCTAATAAGCTATATGCCATGCATGAAATATATATATATATATATATATATATATATATATATATATATATATATATATATATATATATATATATATATATATATATATATATATATTCTCCTCACAAGACATTGATTAAATGATATATTTTTGGACTGAAAACCTATACAGAGATGAAAAAGATTATATAAGACAATAAATTTTTTATTAAAAAAACATTTTAGAAAATCATAGGACCAAGCATAATTAAAATCAAATACTATGCAACTAAGATTATAGGAGTCAACTATTCACAGCAATTGGAGAAGAATAAATTTTGAGAGCCTTTGGACCCTTGTGTTATAATAGAGATTGTACAGGAATAATGGAGGGTGTTCATGACAGCTAAAAGAGAGTTTTGAAAATAAAGCTTAGATGAAGATATGATACGAGGGTGATAAAAATTGTTGACAATATCAGAGAAATGATGGTCGAGCGATGACGCTAAATTAACATTTATCTAATGATGACGATCAATTGAAGGCGATTAAACTATAACAGTTAAGCAATGCCAGTAATATAACAACAATCAAATGACCACTATCAAGAGATGATCGCCGACATCAATTATTAGATAAGACTTTAGAGGTTTTCAAAACCTTAACCTTTCTCCAAATACAAATCCATATTTAACTCTTAGCCCCATTTCATATGTAGAATGAAGATTTATTTATAATTTTTTGAAGTGCCACTACAGTAATTTTTGTCAAAATTATTAAAAATACTCTATAAGATCAATATTGATTTCCTCAATTACTGATAATTTGTTAGCATTTAAATAATTTAATGACCTTAAAATTGAGCAACTTTGGGCTCATTAAATTTGTCTCATCTCAGTGCTCATTTTAACTAAGCATTCTACAATTGTTGATTGTTTGTTTTATTAAGTAATGCCACAAAATTTTTAATCGTGCTTTAATTGCATTATCTAAGTTTGGCTTAAGCACCGTTGGGCTTATCTCAACCATGTTCTCGTTCAAACATACATACATACATACATATATATATATATATATATATATATATATATATATATATATATATATATATATATATATATATATATATATATATATATATATATAGATATATATAAGAAAAGTTCTCCTGTCGCTATTTTGCCCCACTGATCATCAAAAAAAAAAAGAAAAACCAAAGCAACTTTAGCAATAATTAATGAGTTAGACACGAAATAATAATAATAATAATAATAATAATAATAATATAACAATTATTATTATTAATATATTAAATATTATTATAATTAAAATTACTATTATTATAAATATTATTGTTATTTTATTCTATACAGTAACAAAAATTATAAATTAATTCTTACATTAATTAACAAATTGTAATTAATTTTTAATTAATCAATATATACTTGAATAAATTAAATTAACTATTAAAATATGAAATTTAAAAAATTTATTTCATATTTAAATATTTTTGCAATATAGTGATTACTAAAAAATAATATCTTTTATGTCAGAGTGGAATTGCATCTAAGCCTTGTGTATATCTAGATGGTGGTCCTAGTGGTTAATGTCGCAGTTAATGTCTTTGAAATTCTTCTTCAATATCATTGCTTTCAGTTGTGTCATTCGTAGCATCTCGTGGCATCCAATAATTTTTTTTGTTGCGATTTTGGTGGAGAATAAAATTGTGGTGCACTAAAAATTTATGCGTACATAAAAAATAGGTACAAACGTGAGATTATTCTTAAAATTTAAATCCAAGTTTCCACTAATAGTGATTGTCCACCTTAAGTCAAATGATGGAACCTCATATGCTGATGATATTGCATATCCAGAGGATCTTGCATAGCTAGAGGGTCTGCATAACTGGCGAGTCCCACGAATATAAATTGAGCAGGAAAAACAAATGTCTCTTAATATTGTTGTTCTTGCATTTTTTGAAACAAAGATGTTTGTGTGCTAACCAAAACTCTCCTTGGAGCATTTGATGTTGATCGTCTCGCAGTAGTGGAAGACGATGGATGTGGAGCATCAGAGGATAATCAACGGGGGCCTTGTGGTCTAACATTTGTTTTATGAGATGACTCTGCTTCAAAATCATGTAGACCTGACCAATCAAATGTAAATTAATAAATGTGTATTGATTTTTCTACTCTTCGTGATGGCTCTAGGACATAGTCATAACCTTATTTCATGGAACTAGCACTTGCTCCATGATCCCCTCCAATCCTTTTTGCGATTTCCTTGCTACGAATGAAGTAATCCAGTTGTATAGTTGATAATCTTAGATTATTACTATATATTATAACAAAAGGAATTAACAGTTCAAATAAAAGAATGCAAATACATATTATTATTTTCTTTATTGTGATCGTGTGTAATAGGTAACAGGAGGCTGAGTTTGAGGCTTCGCTAAGTAGAGCGATGCCCAAGAGTGCTACCACTGCAAATAATGAGCTAATTCTTCTTCTGTCTTCTTGTGGTGGGTGTAATGATAAAATGAATATCTTACGATTATTCTATATCTCAATATATTTACTATAATATTGCTCCTAATCAACTTTTGATCTACCTCGCCCATCAACTCTATCAAAACTTTGTTCGATGGTTTCAATGATCATAAACAAAATGTTGAAGACTGCAATTTTGAAGGTGCCACTTGACACGCTTCCAATTTATGAGTGGAACATAAATCGTCCAAACATCTATATTCTTAAAACAAATGTCATGTAATAACACTATATTTACATCTAGATATGATGTCCAAAAAACTTGCTTATAAAATGAATTTAGTTAATATATATTTAAGAGAAGAATATGAGATTAAATAAAAAATGAGTATTATACCGACTCTGGTGAGTCCATTAAGTTCATCTCTATACATCGTGATATTTAGAACTGGCATTTCTCGTACCCACTCTCCATTCCACCTATATGTTATTTATACAAATGAGTTGAACATCAAGTTTATCTCTATACATCGTGATATTTAGAACTGACACTTCTCGTACCTACCCTCCATTCCACCTATATATTATTTACATGAATGTAATTTAAAATTTTGAGTGTTTAAGTGTAAATGTTGAAAATAATTTTGTACCTTAATCCGAAGGATTTGTTTGTTAATTCAAGTGGAATCGGAACACGCCACGTTTGAAACAAGTGCAAATATTCACCGATTGTGCATTATAATAGTATACTGTAAAAAAAAATAATGATGTGGAGTAAAAAAATTCTAAAAAAAAGGCAACATTTCAGAATATTATATTAAAAAAAGAGCATTATAACAACATTATATAACAAATTATAGAAAAAAAAAATAGTATTTCAGCATATCATAAATAATTTAAATAAAATGTGCATTATAACAATATGTAGCGTAAAAGATTAATATAATAAATAATATTAATATAACTAATATTATAATTACCCGAAAAGAAATTAACAAGATAAAAAAAAAAAAAGGAGAGGGGAAGAAATTAGGAAGCAACGGATTATGAAGTAATAGGTAGAAGGAGGCGAGCTGCGAGGTGCGAATTACAGTCAAATTTTGCTAGGAATTCATAGGTATGGGAGGGGTGAATGCGCCCTCATAGAGTGAGTGTATATGATGAATACACGTGGAAAAATATTTAGGTACATATTCCGATTATTCTGACAGTTTTGAGAGGTTACGTGGGTTTTATTAGGATAATATTCTCAATAACGTCACAATAATCCCACAAATATGGGAGCGGAATTGTGAAAGAATTTGGTAGTGTGTTGATGGGTTATTAAGAGGTTATTGAGAGATTACCAGAATTAATACCCTCAATAACTGAGTTATTGTTAGATTATTTTGACGAGAATGCGACATCTAAATATTTCACGCCAAAAAGGCCACATTTTCTCCTATTTCATTAATTTTTTTTAGTGCACCTTTCACTAATTGCTGGAAATTACGATCTGGCACCTCAGATTGAGTGGCCGCAGGTGCTGCCACGAACCAGAGCAACTTAGCAGCTAAAGGATATTTGATTTGCACGTCGGAGAAACGATTATTTAATTTAAGAAGGGTTGAGGTGTGGGGTGAAACAGTCGTACGCGTTGTTGATTTCCCATAATACAGTGCTATTTTTATTTCCTTAACAATAATATTATAAAATTTTCTAAATTAGAATAAAGATTTCTCTTATTTTATAAAGAAAAATTTAGAGAGATACGAGAGTATTTTTTGAAGCCTTGTGATTGTTTTACATACTTACCACTCAAAACTTGTGAAATAACATACCCAACACTTAAAACTTAATTTTTTTTATATATGATAATAACAAGCATTTATCCCACTATGTGGGGTCGGCGACATAAATCCTTTGTTTTTTCATTGTATCCTATTGAGTTTCATTTGATTAATAAATTAAGATCATTTTTTTTATGGCATGCAAAAAATTTTTAGGTCTACCTCTATCTTTTTTAACGTGAGTCAAATCTAAAACATCTACTTTAATAACCGGATCATCAGATGGTCGAAGTTTAATGTGACCAAACCGTCTAAGATGACTCTAATCTTGTTTGCCAGTGGAGCTACACCAACCCTTAGATACATTTGTTTCACATTTTGTCTCTAAGTGTCAAGCCACTCATCCACCTAAGCATTCCCATCTGAACAAAACTTAACTTGGGCCCCGTTTGGGGCGGCTTTTTACCTACGATACGACTGCACACCATTGCTGTCGGCATTTGGTAAATGCGATGTGGAAGTGGCTTCGAATAACTTATATAAAACGCGGGCTGCTTATTTGACCCCGCGGACCATATTTCTTCACGATTCTTTAGCCTTCTGCACCTTCATCCTGCACACCGCTCGCTTGACCACGCTTCCCCTACGTCCCCTCTCTCGTGATTGTTGTCCTAAATTTTTTCTCACGATCCCCTTGGATCCGTGGCACTGGTGGGTAGGGCTTGGTTCCTTTTGGATCTGTTGGTTCCGGTAGCTGTTGTGGTGAGCTTGCCATTCTTCCTCTCCATCCCCTCTTTGTTCTTTAGATCGGTTTGGATCATTTCCTCTCTTGCTCTCTGTGCAGCGGTCTCTCTCTCTTTCCCCTGTGTTCCAGTATTCTCTACTTTATCTATGCAAGTATTTTGATTTTGCAAATATTTATGTGCGATGGTTTAGGTTCTCTGTGCTCCTCTCGCTGGATGGTTTTTGGTTGATGTTGGATTTTAGGATTTATTTTGGTTTCTCTATGATATACTCGAGTGATGATTTGAGTTCTTTATGCTACATCCCTTTGATGGAATTGGTTTTTTTTTGCTCTAATCAGTTGATGAATTTGGTTTTTATTTGCTCTATTCGGTTGTTGCCCAAAATTTGGTAGTGGTGGTGCTTGAATGTGGAATTCGGAGGTGCTGGATGGTCGTGTCGTGTGGTAGTATTTGGAAATGCAGATTGGAGAGTTGTGTGGTGGTAATTGGAAATCCAAATTGCTAAGTAGATGGTTGTGTGGTTTGGTGGTGGTGGTGGTGGTTTTTTTTTTTTTTTGCTCTATTTGGTTGTTGCTTGAAATTTAGTGGTGATAGTAACTTGAAATGTAACTTGAATATGGAGGTCATAGTGTAGGAGAGTTGTGCGGTGTGGATGTGTGGATATGGTGTGAAGGCGGTGATGTGTGGATGTTTTGGTGTGGTGCGGATGTGGTGGTGTAGGAGAGTTGTGTGGTGTGGAGGTGGTGGTGTAGGGTTGTTATGTGATGAGGAGGTAGTGGTGTGTGGATGTGTTGGGTGGTTGTGTGGTGTAGAGATGTTGGGTGGATGTGTTGGGTGTGTTGTGTGGAGATGGTGGTGTGTGGATGTGTTATGTGGTGTGGATTTGTTGGTTGTTGGTGTGGTGGTGTTTGGTTCTTGTGTGTTGAGGTGGTGGTGAGTGGATGTGTTGGTGTGGTGTTGAGTTGGTGGTGTGTAGATGTGTTGGTGTGGCGTGGAGATGACCGTACAAGAGACTTGTGTAGTGTGGAGGTGGTGGTATGTGATGCAAAGGTGGTGGTGTAGGGTGGTTATGTGATGAGGAGGTGGTGGTGTGTTGATGTGTTGGGTGGTTGTGTAGCGTGGATTTGTCGGGCGGATGTGTTGAGTGTGTTGTGTGGAGGTGGTGGTATGTAGATGTGTGGGGTGTTGGGTGTTGGTGCGATGGTGTCGAGTGGTTGTATAGTGTGGAGGCGGTGGTTTGTGGATGTGTTGGTGTGATGTGGAGGTGGTGATATTAAAGAGTTGTGTGGTGTGGAGATGGTGATCTAGGGTGGTTATGTGATGAGGAGGTGGTGGTGTGTAGATGTGTTTGGTGGTTCTGTGGTTGGAGGAATCGGGTGGATGTGTTGGGTGTGTGGAGGTGGAGCTGTGTCGATGCGTTGGGTGTATTGTGCGGTGTGGATGTGTTGGGTGTTAGTGTGGTGGTGTCGGGTACTTGTGACTCGGGCATGGATAGTATCCCTAGAAAACGGCTTAGCTCGTAACATACGTCGTCTGCATTTTAAAAATAATATTATCATTTTATTAAATGTTATCTTAATATTCTTTTTCGTAATTTTAGTAATAATGATACTTATTGTTAAGTGAGTTGTATAACTCTTTTTTTTTAATGTTCTGCACTGGATTTTTGTTTCTGAAGTATAAAGTATATTGATATGACAGTTCTGTTGCAAACAACATTATTATACATGGGCAAAACTGTCATTTGTCTAAACTGCAAAAAATAAACAGACAGCCAGCTTATCTGCAGCAGCTTCTGTGCAGTAGCTTATTATTAAGCTCGAGCTACCCCAAATAGACCCTTAGTTATATGCTTCTTTTTTATAGGCCAACATTGTGCACCATAAAATATTTTTTAAATTTATTTATATGACACCCAAAAATCTTTTATACATCAAGTTTATCATGATTTATTATTTCCGTGTACTTCTCTGTCCTTGTTTTTTCCTCCTTCTCACAATATCAGAGCTAGAATGACAATTTCTTAAAAGAGTTATTATCTTCATTTTGCTACTGTATATTGGTCTCTGGCTGCTAAAAGTATTGTTTCTTTGAGTTTAAAGTTTGTTGCACTATGACAATTTAGCCTTTTTTGCTAAAGGTCAAATGCCATGAAAAAATATTGGAAAATAATCGGTTAATAAAAAACTGACAGATTTTAGACGATATATTGGGTGTAACTAATTTTCTTGTCGGTAATCTCATAATCTATGGATTTTCGACAACATTTATTCGCTGACGAATTACCCACAAGTAGCACCCATAAGTTTATGCTAAAAGTATATTCATTGATAAGTTATTGGTTAACGGTCGAATAAAGAAATAAGGGTTGTAAGCCATCAGTTAATATAAAAAATATATCATTTATTATCTGTAGGTTGATCGTTGGCAATACAATGATGGTCGTAACTCGTCAGTTAATTACAAAATAAAAAAATTGTTTGTTGCTCCCGAGAATTAGTGACATGTGGACCAGATCATTGCTTTATCAATAGACCATCACCAGAGCCATTCATCGAGTTAGTAACATAAATATCATATGAGAAATGTGTGAAAACTGTCGGAAAGTTGTCGAAAAGCTGTCGAAAAACTGTATCATAAACAAAATCTTCTCCATTTTATTATAATTTTCACACATATAATCATAACACAGGTACAAATTCAATAATATATAACACTATAATTTATCAATCAACATAGTTATTAGACAAAAATCACATGAATGAGTGCACAGATTAAACACAGAAATAGACACAATGCATTGAACCAAGCAATTAGACCCTTTGTAAAATAATATGTTTGAAATGTCTCATAAAATTTATAATTTATATTTATATGTATGTATGTGTGTGTATATATATATATAAGGAAAAAAACGCTCGTGGCTCCCTACGTGTTAATATAAAGGCAAAATTATAAAGAGGGGATGGGAGGTGGATCATCAGATCTAAAAAAAAAACCCCAAAAAATACATTTAAAGACTCACACCTAGGAGTTCCACCTCCCACAGTACAACCCACGCAATAAGAAATATCTCCAAAATACAAGTATACCCCCAAAATAAAGAAACTCCCAAAAAGAAAAGTATACTTGATCGAATAAACATAATAGAAAAAAAAACATGTGTATGGCAGAAACAAAAGGAGACTCCCCAAAGAAAGCTTCCAATCATCAACGTTCCAGCAACAGTCTTCAGCAGGAAGTGCCTGATCAAACCAGTAGGAAATGTCAGATAGATCGAGCAAGTAATCCGGGAAAAAGAGAAGGAGACAAATGTGTGTGTGTCTATATGTATGTATGTATGTATGTATGTATATATATATATATATATATTTATTTATATATGTATATATGTATATATATATATATATATATATATATATATATATATATATATATATATATATATATATATATATATATACAACTTCCTCCATGCCCTCATCTCCCTCCTCCTCAACATCCTCCAATGGTTGCTTTCCTCTCAGGTCTACCCGGCACCACAACACATCTAATTTTGTTTTCATTTTAGCCTCTATTTTAAATTTCATCTAAGTGTTGCAACAAATCTAGTCTCAATATCAGCAGTGAATTAGACAACCTACCTACAAAACTCTTCCTCCTAGGTTGTAGAAGTAGATACACTAAATACGCTAAAGAAGGGATGTGTGTCATTGGTCAGTGCCTGAAAGTCCAATCCATAGACTCATTCCTTCTTCTTAGCCTCAGTTGCCTCCCTCAACAACTCATAGTCGATCAGATTACAACATGGGATTGTAAGCGCAAATGTGTGCTAGGTTTGTCTGTCCTTCGGCTGTTGGACGGTTTCCCACAAACAAAATGATATAAGAAAGAGAATAAAATAAATTCAATAATTATTTGAGTTGTATAAAAATTACTCCTATGACTTACATGGCTCACTTGAGATTTGTTGTCAACCCACGTTTGATCCGACTGCAATATATGAGTACGCACATGTAACTTGATAGTGGTAGATCTCGTCCCAACTCTAAAGTGTATCAAGATAAGAAGATACTATATATTTAATTTATAGTAATATTTAATGCACATATTAACACTTACAATCTTTCTTTTGAACTCGGTATATGAGAGTACCCCACTAATATGCTTGGAGGTCCCCATAACTCCAAAGTTAAAACGTCGATTTATGAACAATTAGTTAACACATCCTCTCTGAACCACATCTTTCGTTCCTCCACAAACATGTTGCAAGATGTTGGCTCACTTTATGCTTAAAGTTCCTCCTAATGTGTGTGTCATGCTTTGGATGGCAAAAGAACTATATATATAACTTATGAATTAATGCGTCGGGTATCCATCCTAAACTCTCTGAACCATATATCACAAATTGCTATGGGAATCTCCTTTCAGCAGAGGTAAGGCGTGTCATACTTGCTTCAAATGATATCCTTAATAGCGTGAATAGCTTGTGTTAAGGGAAGAAATATGAAAAGAAGATATAATTAGTTTTATATTAAATTTAAAAATATAAAACACTACTAATACTACTATCTAAAAAAAACTTGCGTCTAATGCGGAGGCTCGAGCTCAAAATTGATGGTCGAGCTCCCCGTCGCCTTCGATCGGGCTCAGTAGCATGATCCTTCACTAAAGTAAATGGACTTGCAGATGTAGGTGATGGTGGTGTTGGTATGTTAGAAGGAGAGGGGTGTAAGTCAGGGTATATCGTGAAGGTAACAAAGTTTTGGTGGAGCCTTTTGAGGATGATGACTCAACGACAACACTAGTCGTGATGGATAGCGACATAGAAGTGCTAGTAAGCACAGTAGTGCTACAACATCATCTAACGAGGGTGTTCCTCTGGTACTTACCTTGACTGTTTCCCCCTGCATTGAGGGAGATCATCCCTGCCTCCATAAACTATTTGTAATAAGAAAAGAGAAAAAAATTAATACACATAATTTAAAACAAAAATATAATCATAATATTAAGTGTAATCTACAAACTAATGGAATTGAAATAAAAGTATACACAATAAATAGAAGATGAAACTGTGTAGTGCAACAGAAAAAGTAAATCTAATGAAAGTAAGGATAAAATGTAATGTGTAATCTACAAACTACTAAAACTGAAAAATAGATATCTAAACAGTAAACAAAAAACTACTCAAAGGCTATGTTTTGAACACGGTACCAAAACTAACCCACAAATAGGTAAGTCGAAAGTTGAGATATCGCTTGCATGAATGTCTTGAGATCATTCAATAACTCTTCAGTAATTCATTTTTTATCTGGGTATTGCCTATTATATATCCATGACCTCAATGTACGAATCTTCATAAATAATATATATCTTTGATGAAGCACTGTTAACAAAAGAGCATAACAAAAATAAAAAAAATAAAAATGAGAAGATTAGAAGGATAGAAAGGGAAGAAATTATATTTGATGATGTGACCATGAGTTTTCAAATGAAGATTAACAAAGAGGCAAAATAGCAAAATGTTGATATCGCAATCCTAAAAAAAAGTTGTCAGGAATTGAGCATACGTCGTTGGCCTTATAGAAAAATTAAGAGCGTGGAAACTCTTGTACAAAACATCAAAGTTATCTTATTACTATAAACAATATTTCATCATAATCAATAAGTTAGAATAAAATTCACATCAGGGAAATTACTATTATTACTTCTTAAAAGTAAAATTCACATTTTCATGAATAGATTTAAAACATCGAAGTCTCATGTGTATAAATACAAATTTAAGTTGTGAGATGCATAATACATAAGAATTGCCTCCTATGTTTGTGAATTTGCCTTTAAAAAAAAGGACATTTACATGAGTAGCATACAAGTCTTATGTATTTACATAAGTCATATCAAAACATTTATATTTATCCATATAGCAATCAAAACATTAATATCACATCAAAAAAGAATTTAAGAGTGAAATACATATTTTCATGCATATATATGCTTAAAGCACCGAAGTGTCGTGTATATATAGAGAAAAATTTCCATTCATATCACACAATTCTTATAGTATTTATATATTTTAAACCTAAACTTCGTTATTTTCACACATAACACTCCAAAATTTAATATCACATAAATTGCTAGACTAAAAAAAAGTGAAATATACATTTTCATGCATATTTTAAAGAACTAAATTCCATCCTGTGACTACAAAAATTTATGTGTGAGAAACATAAAGACATATGAATTGTGTGTTAGGTATGTCAATTTACCTTTAAAAAGGTGCTTTATATGTCTAGTACACAATTTTTATGTATCTACATATCTCGAACCTAAACTTTCATATTTATACACATAGCAATAAGAATTTTAACACCACAACAAGACCATTGATATCGATATCAACAACCAATTTTTATGATTGAAATACACATTTTTAGGTATGGATTTAAAAGAATCGAAGTGTCATGTATATAAATATCAAAATTTGGGCGTGAGATATAAAACATAAGATGTGTTTGATAGGGATGCAAAATTTTCATTAAAATTCAAGTGTTAGATATGAAGGCCTAGGAGATGAGTCGTAAGCATATAACAATGAGATACATCATCAAAACTACAGAAAACCGATTCAAAATTTTGAATTTCGCCAAGACAATCTCAAAATGCAAAAAATATATTGGTTCAAATAAAATAAAAACATTAAGGAATACAAGTTTGAGGTTACATACGATTTGAGTATAAAAACTCCATAAACCGTTAACTCTAGTGAAAATGATGATTGAAGAGTGTTCGGATGCCTCCAAAGCGAAATCACACACACGAAAATGAAATGAGGAAGTTCGGACTTCGGTTCGATATAGAGAGCATTTCCAATAACTTTCTAACAAACATTTGATCGTTAGTGATTAATTTTTTAATAACCGACAGGTTTGACCCTCTGTTAAAATAACAGGACTTAAAATAACATGACTGCCAGTTATTAATAGCCCATGAAACTACGATATGACTTTCCGGCGAGTTGCGACCATTACTTTATAATCTGGTATGAACTGACCGTTTAAACCGTTAGTGATTATTTCATGATAATTACAAAGTTGGTTCACTCGAAAGACAGAGTTCAACCCGTAGGTAACCCGTCGGTTATACTAACAGTCATTAGAAGGGGTGTCAAAAAATAACCCGATATGCCAACACAACTTGAACTCAACTCAAAAAATCTGGGTTAGGGTTGACCCAAATATTTTTCGAGTTGGATTCGGGTAAGAAAATTCGACCTGTTTATTATTTGGGTCGAGTTTGGGTTGAACCCGAAACCAAAACCTGACCCGAATAAGCACAAAAGTTTGGGGCGGGTTCAGATAAGCATGTCAAACTCGGGTTCGAGTCTTAGTATTCGACCGATTTATTATTCGGGTCGGGTTCAGGTAGACCCTATTAGAATCGGTTCATTTTCGGGATGGACCCAAACCCGACCTGCTGATCCTAATTGACAATTCTAGTCGGTTAGGACGTCAGAAACACACATAAATATACATACACACTCTAGATGGCCAATTTTTTACACAAGCTTAACTACTACTCCGGTAGTGTTGGTTGCTATTTAGATCATTAATCATATGTATAATGATATTTTGGTAGAATTGTTGTTCTAGTCTTTATTATTACTTGAGTTGTATTTTGATGTTGTTCTGTACATTATATTTCGTTGAATATAACTCAATGCTTCGCTCAAATTTCTTTCTTCCCACCATATCGGAGCAGAAGAAGAAGAGGAGAATGGCGAGAGAGGGCTGTAACCAATGGTAGGGAGGATCATTTGATGAGAAGCTCTGGGGTTTATGTCAGATGTCATTCTGGCACAGTGGCTCAGTAGGCGGCGGGAAGTTGACGGCGAACTACTCGTCATCGTTGACACACCATCAGCACAATCTCGGCGGTCGCCAGGTCGGTCAGGCGTTAGGCTTCGGCATATTATCTCTCTGTTCTATTTCCAGTCGCTCCTCTCTTCATCCCTCATTTTTGCTCTTGGATTTTGTAGAGTTTTGGAAAGGTTCCCAGTCTTTTTCTAATGGCTTTCTTGCGTTTTACGGGATACTTGATTTCGAGCTCGAAGTGGGTAGGCTCTTTTTCGGTACATTTTAATTGCCGAATGTCAGATGTAATAGCGATATTGGATTTCTATGGTTGTACATCCCGCTTTTCTTGTTTCTTTCAAACCCTAATATTTTTTATTTCTTCTGGAAAAGATATTATTAGTGTCTGGTTGCAAGGCTTTATCCTTTATACGCTTTGGAGTTGGTTATTGTCTGGATTCCTTGTGGAAGGCTTATTACCATCTCTACATTGCTCTTCTTTGATCCACTTCTCCACAGCTTCTTTCATCTATAACACTAAACATCAACTATGTTTTTAAATTGGGCATAATTAACCAATGAAGTTCTTTGACGATAACAAATGCATTAATAGAAGTGCTTGATTCTCTTATTTATCCAATTCCAATTGGCTTATTGTAGAGAAGAAGAGTGAAAATAGGACTCAGTATGAGAACAAGTCATTCGACAACGCACTCGCCCACTTTGATAAAGGCAAAGATCGATGGACAAGGGTGGTGGGATCATCCCTTTGAAGATGGGAGAATGCCAGTATTAGGGTTTATGGTTTAATTTTGAGCCCTAAATTTGCGGATCAAGCTCGACGGTAAGTTTGCACGGACCCTCTGGATGGGTTGGGTGGCAGTGCACTCTGAAAAAAAATTACCCACATTGCTCTAGGAAAAAAATTACCTACAGTGCTACTACTAAGTGAAAAATTTGTGTTGAAGCCTGAAAGTATGGCTGTACAATGTCATATTAGAGCGTCTCAACACTAAGCAAGAGTCCATATTAAGCGATTAGTTCTTCAATTTTCTTTTTTTTACTTTTTTGTTTAATCTCTTGTGCAAGGCTTAAGTGTGGTTTAATTTATATCATTCTCCTCATTTTTCTTTATAACGGCTTCTTAATGTATTTTGGTTGGTTAGATTTTTTTCATTCTTGAGTTTTTCCACATTTTATGTTTTATTATTTTGTATGATATTTTACTTCAAATCCCTTGAATTGCTATTCATAATTTACATATTCCAGTTATCATGTCCCATTATCATGATTTGGAAGATGTAGGCTGTGTAGAAGCTGGTCTAATAAACCCTTTCCCTAGTTATAAGTCTTCATCGTTCACTTTGGATTGGGAGAGTGGGCATGGCTTTGCTCACATGAGGCATGCTTATTTTATCAGTGTGAGGAGATCAGGCACTCGGCTTACTCCGATCTAACTAGGGATTTGTAAATTTGATGTATTATTTGGTAGTAGACATCTAAATTAGTAGTTTTATGTATTAGACATGTTATTTTTCAGAAGTTCGAGTGGTATGTATGTAAATCCCCCTTGTTATTATTTTGTTACTTCTTAAGTTCTTGGATGCTTTTTTTTATCTCTTTTGCTTTATAGTTTCCTTTTTTTTTTTTTTGTCAATGAAATAGAGGTAACAAACTATGTTTAAGAAAATGAAATTAATGTGAAAATGTTCGCATAAGGATTCGTTTGGAAAAAAATATTACATAAAGACTTTGGATGCATCAAGAGTCTAATGATGGGACGTCAGGTGTCGCATAGACCCCATCACTTTAAACACTGATCAATACCAGCACATTGCGGTGAGGCCACTTACAGGTGAGGCCCCTGCTGCCTCCATAGTTTTTTAACTTACGAAGCGTTTGTAGTCCATTGCAGTGAACGGGAAGCGGAGAAATTGGAGATCCCTCGTTTGGATGTGCACCTTCTTCCGACTGTGCTTCGACCGCAAATCGTTAGCCAATTTCAAAACGCAAGGAATCCATGGCTTTTGATGCTCTGTTCTGCATTAGGTAAGATGAAATGCTATCGGCCAGACGCTGGTCTGCCGCTCTGATTCCCTGGTTCGCCGGTTTGAAATCCATGTGCACCACTCTGCCACACTGCAGTGCTCCATCATCAGATTAATCGATTGTCGATCCTCAAATACCCATTCAAATCAACGAAGTTTTAAAGCCCTCTAACAGTCGAGCAAGAACAATGCCGATGTCGGAGATAAATAAGCGGCTGATGTCGGGTGTCGCGACGGCCATCACAGAAGCACTGGTTTGGTATTAAAGACTTTACTTTCAACATTACTTAAAAGACTTTACAAATTCCTTGTTAGATCCTTGTAATCGGGTGGATTGGGTTTAACTGATTTGGGGCAAGGCCCTGTCCCCTACTATGTCGCTCTTCCTTTGGAGAAATGATCTCCAATTGCTGCCTTATGATGATTTTTTTGAAATTGAAAGGATTGAGGCTTCCATCTCAATGCCTATTATGTCAAGTGGAGGAGGAGAGTGATTTGCATTTTTACTTTAAATGTTCAGTTTCAATGAGAATCTGGAGATGTTTGGGAGAGATTTTCCAGTCTTCCATTCTAGCCTGCTTGATGGGTTTGGAACACTGCATTGAGGCTTGGAATCCACAAAAACTGAAGAACCATATTGGTACTCATCCCCCACATCACCATCTGGGTTATCTGGATGGCTCGTAATTCTTGTTAACGTTTGGGAAGCCATATAAGAGAGAACCAGAGAGTAGCTAACGCTCTTGCTTATATATATATATATATATATATATATATATATATATATATATAGATATATATATAGATATATAATATATATATCAATATTTATAATTATAAATAACGTAGGAATACTCATAATTCAATCACTAAGGAATGAAGTCAAACAACTCAAGATTGAAAATCACTTTCTCAAAGAGAAATTAGAGGAAAAAAAATAGAAAAGAGGGAGAACCTGACAACGACGCCTAAGCAACACGAAGTACGTATCAGATTTAGACACATCATTCCTACCTTTAGACTATTCTCATTATATATTCAATAAATCAATAAAGAAAAATCCCAGCAGCATTAGCTAGTTAGATGCACATAACAGCCAAGGAAGGAAATAAGAAGACTGGAACTGATGTTCCAGATCATTACGAATCCTAAGCCAACTGAGTTATCTCGTTTGGCGTGGGCATCAGTTGAAGTTGTTGTAATTTATCGATGAGAAAGGTATTATGGGAACTTATCAATAAACCTTTTTGGAAAGACTTAGGCTCAATCGCAGCTTAACAGGCTCGCTCGCTGCATCCTTCCTCTTGAAAGAGTTATTTCGAAGCCCCTTTCTAACACCTTATTTTTTCGTTGGTAATGGTTTCAGGTTTTGAATGAATGTCCCAATTGGGTGAATTCTTAAACCGAGATGGATTCTTGCCCGACTAAATAAGAGAAAAGCTTGGCAGCGAAAAGGCTTTTCCATTTCCAAGAAGCAACTTCCTTATTAGGGGGCTCCCCTATTGATATTTCATCACTCTCACACGGGTGGATACAGAAAAAGACTAATCCAATCTTTCCATTCAACAAGTACCACCAGTGTGATAGAATGCGATTCCGAATGATAAGACGTAGGTATAGGATGGAACCGAATCGAGCCTACGGGAAGTTGTTGCTCCTTAGAATGCCAAACCAAAGACAAGATCAACTAAGGGGAGCGGCCCCTTTCGAACCAGAGTGTCTTCACTAGTGGGAATTAAGGCAAAATGAGTTACTACCAAGTTTCCCTTTGGGTTTCAGTAGACTAATTCTCATTGTTTTCATTCCCTCCCCTCTGATTCTTCCTAAAATTTAGGGCTAAAGTGCAAGATTACAAATCTACCTTAAGGGTTTACACTTCCTAACCTTTCAATTCTCAAGTAAAATGAACATGAAACCTCTCATTCATAAATGAATGAAATTCCATTTTTCTTTCTTTTTTCAAATTCTAAAATAGGGAATTTAACATAGAAATTCGTTCAAAAGAAACTCTCTGTACTTAGGAAAATTCATATAGATATTGAAAAAATTGAAAAAGAACAAATAGATTTTGAAAGTGTGAATCATTTTATGGAAATTCCCATTTAAACTTAACCATAAGAAAATCACACAAAAAATCATGATAACACCAACATATCATGCAAACACAACAGTAAATCAGTGGGAATAATAAAAACATGTGAAGTAGCATAACCTTATCTAAAATAAGACTGATTGGAATCTTCGCTTAAGTCAAGCTTGTACACTCTGTCAACAATTACCATTTTCTTTCTTTGAAAGGGGAAAGAAACCAGATTTGAAAGTCGCATCTGTAGGCAAGCAACCATAACATTCAGACCAATCCATCCTCTTTATTCTAAATAGAAGACCATCCTCCGTTCAATCTTTATAGATAGCTCCACGAGTCAACATTCAACAAAACAAAAAGATCTACTCCAAAGAATGGTAGGGGTAGGAAGAAGAAACAACTCTACTCATAGAAAGTGTGCTAATCATTTTCAATGTCAGTTGTAATGCATTAAGGGCATAACCTCAGGAACCAGACCGACACCGACAACAAGAAAGAAAACTATCATCACACCTAAACCAACTGCCTGAAACACTTCGCCAGTAGCAGCATGTATTGAGATTTCGGAAAAAGGTACCTCCGTCCCCATGACCGACTCCACCAATGCAGAAACGTCGTGACTTTCAAGTAAAATAACCCTACGAAAGCCAGGCAAATTATAATTTGGAATTTCCCAAAATTGATCATACGACTCTAATTGAACAAAACCAGGTGAATCATAGAGTGAGCTAGGCATACTCATACATACCTCTTTTCTTTTCTTTTTTCTCTAATTTCTCTTTGAGAAAGTGATTTTCAATCTTGAGTTATTTGACTTCATTCCTTAGTGATTGAATTAAGAGTATTCCTACGTTATTTATAATTATAAATATATATATATAATTATATTCCTACGTTATTTATATATATATATATATATATATATATATATATATATATATATATATATATATATATATATATATATATATATATATATATAATTGTGATGTATTCTATCACCGACCCATCTTATTACAGTGGCATACAATACTTTAACTCTATTGTGGGGTAACAGGAAAGGAGAGGGAATCAAAAGCGGACCAGTCTTGTTTTGTGGCTTAGGCCGAAGAGGAATTGGTTGGGTGAGAGTGAATTCTGACGGCAGCTGGGGGGGGATGGGGGTATTTTATTACAGAGGGAAGTGTTTATGTTTCTTTACTTCCCCCCTGTGATGCTGACAATGCTTTGGCAGCAGAAGCTGGGGCTGTTTGGATCACAGTGAAGATTGCATATATTGCTAACTAGAATCGTTTGCAGGGGAAGTCGACTCTGTCCAGCTTGTGGACTATCTTACAGGGAAGAAGAAGGCACCTTGGAACATTAATATTTGCTTAAAAGGAATTGCACATGTGACTAAAGAATTGAATGTGTTTGGAGTTTCATTTACAGGGAAGGAAATGCCCTGCTCACTGGTTGGCTAAGATGGGTGCAAAGTGTTCAGAGGCTTCTGTGGGGCAACACCCTCCTGCACAATTACGCAGGTTGATACATGGAGACAACATGGGACTATGTTACATTACACTAAATTTTTGGGGTGAATTATTCTATGCGGACGAGCTGCGTGCGTTAGGTGCGGATTTTTGGGTTACGGGGAGGGTACGGGATGGGTACCGGGATTGTGGGGGTACAGGATGGTTACAAGATGGTTACGGGATGGTTACAGGAGGAGATACGTGCGGATGGGTGCGGATGCCTTATGGAATAATTGCTCAATTTTTGGAGTCTTTTTATTGTTTTGGATCTTGGGTATAAAAATTCAATTTTGTTGGGTGAGTTGTACTCCTTGGAGGTATAACTTCAGATTTCATTTTTTTTGGGTGAGTTGTATTTCCGCTGGGTATAGATGGATCTACCTCAAAGCTTTTGTAACTTTACCTGATATCAATAAAATTCGCTACGGGCTCCTTAAAATATATGTAGAATTTTGGACATGGAATTGAGGTTAAGCTTGCTTGTAATGATTTAAATATTGTGATTCATAGATAATAAAAATTCTTTTTTTAAAAACCCGGAATTCTTTTTCATAAATAGTTACAGGCATGAATTATGAAAGATAGCTTTCATGGTGTAAGGGAAAGAGATATGACTATTATGAGGACGATGAATAATGAGCAGAAACCAATTCAAAAAATTCGAAATAAAACTTATAACAGAAGCAAAGAAATTAAGAAAACATGGAAAAACCCAAGATTTGAAGTGGAAAAACTTAAGAACGGGATATAATTATTTATAGAGCCACACCACTCTTAAGAAATCCACCATGAAGAAAATGAGGAGAATGATTCAAATTAGACCCTACACAAGTCTCTTCACGCTTCGGAACGCTTCAAGATGCTTTCTCTCTCATTTGCACTTGAAAAAATTTGAAATCCAATACCTTCCGTCAATAAAGATAACACAATAAGTAAGAATTGCTTGAAATCGATTACGAGCAGGGGTGCAGAGATATGGTGCTGTCACACTACAATGGGAGATGGGGGGTTGGAGTGTTGTCCTCTCGATTTTTGAATCTTCTCTGGGTGTTGTGACACTGCTAGTCTCAAAGCTAGGGAGATGTGGTGCTCCTCTCCAGTGCTGAAGTGTCGTACTCTAGGGTTATGAGTCTGGACTGTGCATTGTGGCGTTATATTCCAAGTTCTTTGGAATGATAGGAATTGAAAAAAAAAATGAAGCCAATACAAGAGGCACTACCTTACCCTTGCAAAACTCACCGTCAAACTTAATTAATAAAATTGAGTGCTTTATGTGTATGATTTTTTAACACAATTAGACTCTAAATAATAAATATATTGAGGTGTTAGAATTACCATCAGGAGATCATTTTTATAAAATTGGCCCTTCTTCTTCAAAAAGAAGATACCATCAACTAAGAATGCGAGCATCAAACCTCATAGAGACATCAAGCGTTGCCTCTTGCTGTTGACGATAGACATTGACATTTGTGTTGATGGCTTCATCATTGGCATCCATTGTGAGTGTATGTGCATTGTTGGTGATAATGGATACTGATGTTATTGGCGATTGTGAGTGACACTATTCGGACATTGACATGAATCATTGTTGTTATGGACAAAAGCTGGTAAATCGTAGCCACATTGTTAAGCTAGGTGGGTACTAGCATTAATGTCAAAACTAGTTGCTAAATTTGTTAGTGACCATAGGTGTTAACTGTTAAGGTTGATGTTAGAATTATGTGTCATTCCTATAGGCAATAAAAAGAGTCAAGTACATGTTGATAACTTTTTTTTGGCCTTATTAGAATGTGAGTGTCAAATATTTTGTTGATATTTGGTGGCAATCTTATTACCATTGATAGGTATTGGTGTTAATGGGCAATAAAATTGTTGGGTATTAATGTTAGTGTCGATGAAGTTGCTAACCTTATTAGTATCGATGACTATTGAAATGGTATCATTTATAAGTCACATACCTTTTTTCAAACTTAACTGTCTTGGTTAATGTTGATGATATATATTAGTTTTATTGGCATCAACAAATATCTACATCACTTGAGTGATTGAGCATCGATGTTATTGCAAATAGAAGACATCAACGCTAGTATAATTAACATTAACATTATTTGTATCATCAGGTATCAATGTCGGACAATAAAAGAAAAAAATAGTATAGAGAGAATAGTCAGGAGATAATGGTAATTAGTAGAGATCGTTGACATCATTTATCAGGCATGGATTTAAAATTGTTTAAATTTATGAGCTCTCTCCAACTCTATCGCTCATTCATTTGGTGAATGATGATTTATTTATAATTTTTCAGAATAACATTTTGTTTTGTTTTTTTTTTTTGGTTAAAATCTAAAACTATTCCTCTAATTCCCTTTCTACATAATTATTTTTGTCTAAGTATCATTAGAAATGGATGATCTAGTAGACGAATAAAAGAGATATCACTAAGTATCTACATGATCTGGAACAAATCTAAAAACGATAGCTTTCAACTTCAAATTCAAGATCATCTAGGCACTAATCTAAATAATTTTATAGCTAGTTTGAATTCCTTGATAATACAAAAAGAATTGATGCCACAAGTGTTTTGGTTCTAGTTTACATGAGCTCAAATCAAACACATGAAGTATAATTAAAATTTTTTAGCAATAGTTCAAATGCCAAACTATATCTAAAATTGCATGCTATAATCGAACCAGGCATCTTGCGATTATAATCTAATAAGCCAAAAATTAATCAATTTTGAGATTATTAAAGCACTTAAACATTATAAGAATGATCTATGATTAAATAAATCAATATAGATCGCCTCATATAATGTTACATAATTTTGGATAAATTTAGTAAACTAACCCTCTCAAAAATCTATAAATAGAACTATTTTTTCAACATTAAGAGGAAAGAGAAAGCCACGAATTAAATCTTTACTCTCTAAGATAGCTGGAAGCCATTCAGCACTAGAGATTGACACCAACTATCACAAACGACTTTTGTAACTCGATGTTTATTATTAGGCAATTATTGTCAGACTTGTGTATCTTCTCGATGGGAAGCTAGTAGTGGATATGACCTTCACTAAAAAGACTTCATGAGAGCAAGTGATTGACAGGGTATCCACTCAAGAAATCTTAGAAGACTATATGCCTTTGAAAGTAAATGTACACTAAAAAAAATCAGAAAGTTTAAGCCTTGGAAGGTGCAGGTACACTCAAAACTCTTAGAAGATTATAAGTCTCAATAGATACAAGTACACTTATAAGATCTCAAGGGGCTATAAGTCTTAGAAGATTCTATTTACTGGAGATGTTAGATATTCACCAAAGAGTAATGCATATGCCTTAAGAAATTAGTGCAAATATGCTCCCACTAGAAGAGCAATATTTCAATTCAAAAATTTTGAATTTCATAGGCTACGTACCTCACCATCATTGTGATTAGGATGCAAACATGAATGAACTTTCAAGTCTGTAGTTAAGGTTGCCCCTCTCATCAGAAAATGCCTCGAAATTCATCTTTCAGTAAACTTCACTTACGTTGACCCATCCTAAAAGATGAGAAGAGTTCTTAAAAATCTTTCACCAGCAAGGTGATGAGTATCCTTAAAAAATGAAGCAAAGGTTGGGCGTCTTGTACTTTATGTCTATGTCCAGTAGAACTTTGTTTCACGCGTAACGCACCAAACTATTGCATGCTAGAAATTTAATGGTTGTTTAGTAATAATTTAACGTTTCAGCATTGTAGAAGATCCAACACACACTATTAATGAAAAGCAAATATGAATATAAACTAGAATTTTTTTGTGGAAAGTCATGGCATCAGACAAATTAACGGGGCCTAGCCCAGCTAAAGTAGTCAATTATGTGATTGTAGGTACAACAGTCCACTATTCTTCTGAATTACTGAAGATGATATTACAAAGTTGATAATTATAGCTCGACAACAATAGTTCATCGATAATAGCCACAATAAGGTTGTAGTTCTTGGTGCTAATAGCGATAATATGACATAAATGTCATAGTTGGTTGTTACAAAGATAGTATTCTTGAACAAATATTGTAGATGGTCGATTTAATAACATCTGCTTGTCATAGAGGCCATAGTTGAAAGTCATAGTTTTAGTTTGTTACGTAATCTATAGTTCATACCATCACCAGCGTCTGTTGGTTATAAAAGCCATAGTGAGAGACTATAATGACGACAATTGACCACGTAGATTATAGTGGATAGTTACAATAACATCAGTTGGTCACAAATGTCATGGGGGGAGGTTGTAATGAATGTAGTTAGTTACATAGGCCGTAGTGGGGAGCTACAATACTAGTAATTGGCCACATAGGTCATAATGAGTAGTTTTAAGTAATACAGTGCCACAAAGATTGTAGTTGAGGGTGTTAATGCTAGCACTTGGCCACATAAGCCATAATGAGTAGCTACAATAACTTCTATTGGCCACAAAGGTCGTACTTGAAATTGTATGAGAAGTGATTCTCAAAGGCCATAGTTGATCACGCAGGCTGTAGTGCGAGGCCGCAACAACATTAAGGGACCACAGAGGTCATAATTGGTGCTAGAACAGTAGGTGGTTGCAATATAGACATCACTTGTCGATATACAATGTAAGAAGAGATCATCAGAAGTTCAAAGAAATTCAACATATTTTATATACAGCTATTGTAAGCAAATGTTACTGAGAGTTATCATCGAGAATTCGATACAGAGTTAATCATTATCCCTTATTGAGGGTATAATGTTTCACTATATTTTAGGTGTGTCATTACACCATATACTTTATGTGTCATTACACTGTGCTCAAGGTGCATCTTTACACCATATTTAGAGTGGTTGTAACACGATATTCAAGGTGCATCATTACATCGTATCTGAGATGTGCAGTTACACTATATTTGGGGTACGTCATTACATTGTAATCAGGATGCTTCACCACATCATAGATTCATCGATGGCAGCGAGCAATGGGAGTTCAGTGGTAGTCGATGGTGGTCTGTGGATACAGAGGGCAGAAGTCGTTGTTAAATCTTCAAATACATAATAGCTCTCAGATTTCATTTCTTCTTCTCCATGTCCTAGCCTTGCTCTCTTTTCACACAGGGAATGAAACTCTATTTATTAAATTTTAGAGTGACAACCTCCATAAATATTACATAAATCTGGATTACTTCATCAAATGAATAATAATGATTCCTTTGATCAGATGATATTTTATGGATATTTACGTGCCTTAATGAAATCTAAATTTAGACATATTGGGCTCTTTGGACTCCTCTCATCGAGATGTTTGATTTGAATTGAAACTTTTCAAATTTGGATTCCATTTGACTTTCTAATTAACCACTCAAAAACTTCAATAATGGTTTAAAGGCTTGATCTGACTCGGATTGGATAAATTTTGTTGTCATTGTGTTTGTTTCTTCAAGTCGGTCAGTTTAACTGTAAGTTTGTTAAAATCAGAGATCTAGATATTTTTAATTTGAATTAGAATAGTTTTAATATTAAAAATATCTCGAGATTCATGTTGAATGCATTGAGAATAATGCTGAATGATAAATTTTTTGATGATGCGTCAAGCATGCTATTGCCCTTAACTTTAACTACCGGAAACAAAATGTCCCATCTAAAATCACCTCTTGAACTCTACATGTTGTGCCATCTTGTTTGTTGACGCTTTTATGAACTAGCCAATACTATTTTAGTATTTTATTACCTATCTGGAACTTTGCCATTATCAACATAATAGTAATTCCACGAATTCCACTTAGATTCCCCCATTCAATTGTAGCCTAAGCACGATCAAACCTCGATCCAATTTTCTCTTCTTCAAGGCAATCTTTATCTTTGCATGAACTAAATGTCACTTTGAAGAGAGGAAAAAAAAAAGAAAAAAAAAGATACTCAAAAAAATATTAAATCATTTTGAAATATAGTATATATTGTTAAATAAAGTTATAAAACCAATTGGGTAACTCTGATTATGTGTAACTGAATTATTTCCTTTTTTTATTTATTTCAATGCAATCCTTGTATCACAAATGATTGTAAGTCTCACACCATTCAATACATTGCCAAACTATTTATCTATGAATCTCAATTTCTTTTATTTTTTTAAATTAAGGTCACAAGACTAATTATAGATGATGTACTTCGTGAAAGCTTATAGAGCATCTCATAGTTCAGTTGGGTTGACTCTCCTAAAAGGTAATTTTAAATTTGATAATCTTGAATGATAAATCCATAAAATGCCGACTATGTTATTTCATATAGACAGATTTTAAAATTTTATCATTACCCATCACTTTGAGCTCTTGTAATATTTTTTTGGTTTTTATAATTTAATGATTGCTAGATATTATACAAATCTTATATGTGGAGAGTTGAATGTTTTATCTAGTAAGAATAGCTCTCTTGCTATCTTGTAGATTGATTATTATTAAAGCTTAAACTATCATATTAGGATGACAGTCTTGAATAATGGTATTTCTTGATGTTAATCAATGGAAATTGAAGTACCAGCTTCTCATTGTTAATTGAGAATGCCACTTAGATGTGCTCTTTAGTGCAATTAACCATAAAGAGCCTAATCTCTTTGGGAGATTGATCAACTCAAATTCTTAACTTGATTTGGCTTGAATTTATCTTGCTAATAAAACTTTTATTACACTATACAAATGTAAATAAAATTTATTGATATTACATCAATAAATTTATCTTTTTCCTTATCTTCTCGTATGAAATCCCTTATATAAAAAGAAGACTCTTACGTTATCACTTTTTTCTCCATAAAAAAATTAATTCATTTAATGATTGTTTATATTGAACTAACTTTGCATATTTTGCTTTCCCAAGTTGTCCTTCTCTTAATTTATCTCTATTTTCTCTTTTATTTTTTCTTATTATCTTTTAATCGATACCATATACTACTATATATATATATATATATATATATATATATATATATATATATATATATATATATATATATATATACATCTAATTCAGACCAACAAGTACTTAATTTTTGCAGCACTTAGAAAGTTTTTAAAATTTCTTTTTAGTTTCCTGACGTAATAGAAGTTTCACATTTAAGATTTCAACAATTCCAACTATTCTGATATTTAGTTATATTGTTTAAATCAAAATTAAAAAAAAAACAATAATTATTTTATAAGATCTATTTTCTTTCAAAAAAATATATTTTCTCATAAAATTTAAAATCATCACTATTACGTTATTTTTTGATGAGTTTAAGTGATTTTAATAAAATTTGTAGTGTCAATTAAAATTCATAAACTTCAATTATATTTTGGTTGATTTTGGATGATATGAGAATAAATTTCATAAAATCTATTAAAGCAATTAAAGTTGACTAAAATTAAAAAAATTATGATAGTTTTAGTATTTATATTTAAATTATTCATAACTTATGAAAACAACATTATGTTATGTATTAATATAAAATTCAAAATTATATACATTACTAATACATATCATTGATTAAAATCTTTGCTATCCAACTTTCTTCTTTTGAACTCTCTCTCTCCCTAACACCCCAAACAACTTGATTACATACAAATAAAGGCAACAGAAGCTTAATAGTCCCTCCTTATTTGTTCACAGGTGCGGGCCTACAGTCACATCAATCCCATCTCCTAGATTAAGAAGCCCCACATCTTGCGTCCATGCATTTCAGGCCTTTGCTTGCATGAAATCAAATCATCATCCACTAATGACGTGGATTGATCACTCCTAACCTCTCTGTCTCATCCTTTGTGCAATACACATTTCAAATTGTGACATGATGCCATCATGTCATACATAAATAGATAAATATTCATTTCTACTTAGTAAATAGTAAATCTCTAGATATAGCTAAAGCTAATGTACATTAGTGTTACGCTAAAAAAGTTGCCTAGCCCCCCTCATGCAAAGCCATCCTAAAACAACCTGATGGCAATGTGCTTTCACATTTTTAGTACAACAATAATTTTCAAATATATACGATTAAAAGCTCATGGAACCAATGATCCAGATTGTAATACAACTCTCGATCCCACAAAAGTTGTGTCATGCAGCACCGGAGCTCCTCCTTGGATGGGAAGCAATCCAAAATGGTTGTGACTTGTATCGTAACTAGAAGAGCTAGGATTTTGTAAGCAGGATTCAAGCCAGTTTGAGAAAGATTCCTCCTGAGTAGGAGCTCTGCTGATTTGTTCCTTTGTTGTTAATGGATATTTGAAGAGAGAATGGAAATGGCCAGTGGAAGGAAAAGGCTGGGGAAGAGGAAAAGGGAAGAGTATTGAAGGGTTGTCTAGAGTTTGAGGAAACTGGGAAATGTGGTGGTTTTGTGGGAGAGAATGAATAGGATTTTCTAGGTTTTGTGGGTGCTCGAGCAGAGGGGAGAAGCAGGAGTTGAGAGAGGACGATGAAGGGTCTAGAAAGTAGGTGGAGTTGGGGAAGTATGTGTTCTTTTTATGATCACCTCCTCCTTTGTGAAATATTCTGCATATCACCCATTCCTCCTGCAAGAAAAGACAAATAAATATGATAATACACTTGATCAGTTTGTTTGATTGTACTTTTTCTAGTTTTTGTGCTAAACAAACATTTTATTATTGCATTTATAGAGTAAAAATTTGCATCCTACATATATATATATTCAGATGAGCTAGCTAGGAGACTGACCATCAACTAATTTATTTTAAAGTACTAAAATGGAGTAAGGGTATAATAGCCTAGAAATTAGAGGGCATATTATTTTCCAAAAACACAATCATTCTCTTAAAATGTACAGTGCGAAATTTATACTGTCTGAGAAGAAATTATCATGAGTTTATATTTTCTTTATTAAACATTTATATTAGCTTTTTACATACTCAAATAACAAATAGATTAAGAATAAGAAAGTAAAACTTTATGTATGAATTTAGTTGGGAAATATATCACACTCTTCGACTATTTCAACTAGAAAATTTAATTTTATATTATTGAGCAGCTTCATTTTCAAATTATAGTACATTTCCCTACCCCACCAGTACAAATCAATCATACCCCTTCTTCCTCAATCCCATAAAGAAATTATCAATAGTCTTTAGTACTGCTCATCCTATTCACTTGTGCAAGTCTTTTCTTACGTGATGCAGAGCAACCCATACTAGTCCCTAAAAATGTTTAGCAGATGACCAATATATAGCCAACGGTACTAAATAGTAATGCATCTACAGATAGCAAAGCTTAGAACAGCACATATGACGCAATAATCAAAACTGAAGACGTTGTCAAATCACGTAAACAAAACAAAAAAATAATTCAAACGTGGAGAGTTTTGATGGGAGAAAAGACCTTGCAAGCGTGTCGGAAGGAGAAGTCGCCGTGGAGGCGATATTCGTGTAGGACCCAACGGGTCTTCTCACCGCGTGGGGCCCGTCCCTTGTAGAACACCAGAGTCTTCTTCATGCCGACCAGTGAGCCGGTGGCCGCCGCGTGAACCTCCCGGTCTTTGCCGGTAGCCTTCCAGTAACCGGCTCCCGTTGCCCGGTTCGTTCTTAGACCGGTCGGATACTTCCTGTCCCGCAGGCTAAAGAAATACCACTCCCTCTCTCCCATCTTCGCCGCCTCTGCATTCATTTTTTGTTTGAATGAGTGCAGCTCAGAAAACTGTGCGTATTTTATTATTATTTTGTTCAGTATATTTTTAACATATAGAGTAATGCTATTCTCTTTCAGATAAAATACATGTAAAAATAAGTATATGTGTCTAAACAAGAAGGAGAGAAGGGACAAGAAGAATGAAGATGGGTCTGGGTTTTCTAGTGCGCAGTTGTGGAAAAGAAGCAAAAGGACAAACTAAGGATTACGAAAGCTGGGAATAAGAGAGGAGAGGAAGAAAGTAGGGAAAGAGGTGCACAGATTATCAGTAGTTGGTGCTTTGGAATTTGTATGTACATCCAGGAATTTTCCTATAGAAGATGAAGAAAAAATAAGCGGGGGAACTCTGATGAAAAGTTGGTCAAATACTTAAGATGATTTTTTTTTTTTAGGGTATAGGAGTTTGGCTAATGATTCAATGCTAGTTTAACTGCAAACTAACTAGAATAGAAGTTCTGAAAAACAAATATAAAGTCATTTAAAACATAAAGAACTTTATTTCATTCTAAAGAGAGGTGCTTTTAAAGAGGAATTTAACCTGTGCTGTTTTTTTCTTACCAGCAATCTTCTAGGTTTATAGCTGGTAGCATATGTTTCAGGAAAACTGGGATCCAGTAAATGACAGAGGTCGACATTTTTAAGAATCTGGCAATATTTAATACGGTGGATAAAACTTTGTGTCTATAATTCAAATGAGAACATGCTCAATATAGCTCATAATGGTTACTTGCACTTCTTTTCCAATCATAAGCTTTTTCCTTCACTAAAATCACATTATGTTAAGAGAATAGAACAAGTGACTAGTACTTATATGATAATATTAACCTTGTTTTTTTTCTTTCTTTTCAAATACTTGTTATGTATACATAAGAGTTTTATAAGTACCTGGAAGCTCCCATGGCTCACATCTATTAAGGTCAACTTCAACAATATCGACACCGCATATGTTTCCATTGAAGACTTTAGTGGCCAAGTAGAAGGTAACAAGCTCTTCATCAGTGGGATGGAAACGGAACCCTGGAGGCAGCCCTTGCTCTCCGCTAACTTCCTCACCAAATATTTCCCACCCCAACTCTCCTGCCACAGCACTCATCTGCTCCATCAAATTAAAAGATAGACGAAATAGAAGAAGAAAACAAACCAAGTAGAGAAAGAAAAAGAGCAAGAGTGAAGAAAGGAGGTGCTAGCTAGCTAGCTATATAGCACTATATATTGTGCATGTGAACCATGAAAAGACCTTCTTTTCATTCATAGAGAAGCACTGAATCTGAAGGGTTAAAGAAGCGATGGAGAGAGGGGGAGAGAGAGGGGGAGAGAGTGTGTGTGTGTGATGCAGTTTTGAGTGGGGAAGTGATTAAGGGACAACGAAGGCCGTACAAATAGCTCACCTGAAAGGGCTTGAAAAGGGAAGGGTGGGGGTAGAGGAGGTGCATGGCAGGGAAGTAAATGCGATGAAGAGAGAAAGGAGAATAGTGAAAGGGAGTTGTAGCTATGCAGACTTATGCGTGCGATTGTGAGCATGACATTGGTTCAGGCACCAGTCACAGGTGCAGCGCGATAGTATTGTGGGCCGGCGCAGCCTGGCTGGCTGCCTGGCGACACAGCCCAACGCAATTCCTGCATGTCCAAACTGTTTGTTGCTTTTGCTACCAACTTCAACCATAAATGCGAGACAATATGATGTTTTACATCAGGAGTGGATTGTTAGATGCTAGTTGGTATATGCTATGATCTGTGCGTTGCTTGGGAATGTTTATTAAAAAACCAATGGAAAAAATTAAAAATTAATCTCCATGGGAGAGATAATTATAAACCAAGCAAGCAAAGCACGATATTTGCTCGGATCTAGAAAGGAGAATAATGCCTTGCCTTGTGTAGCTTAAATTTACTAGCTAGTTTGATGCATTAATCGACCGAATGATATTGACATCTTCTCTCCCTTGCTCTCTCTATCTCACACTATAAATTATTCTACTCAGTTAATTAAGAAATGCAACATTTTATTTATTTATTATTATTATTTTATTTTAAAGAATTCATAGAAAATGACATGGCCAGACTAAGCCAGTCGTAGGGTATTGATGTGTCATTTTAACGTAAGAAAAAAATGGGCTGAAAATTTGGAAGCAACATAAGAACATTTGATTATTCAACTTTTAGGGGGTTTAGAAATAAAAGATTTTTTTTTTGCGGAACATCGGGAAGAATTTGTTGTCGTTGTTGAAACTCAATAAGAAATCTTTGTCGTTGCTGAAACTCAGGAAGAGTCTTGAGAACGGAGAACAATCAGAGTGGTAACTTAAACAACTCTGAGGTCATATTCGCTTTTTTTTCTGGTGATAAAATTATAGATGTGAAGCCATTGGTATGTTTGAAACAAAATTTCATTTACATGTTAATATGTAGGCTTTATTTTTTGGTTAATTAGAGCAGTTTGATGCATGTAATATTTAATAATCCATATTCGAAGGAGATCATTTGTTGACGAATGAGTTTTTATTTTTTTATTACCCTTGTGGCTAGAATTGGTTATTTTTATCTTGTACAACTATGCAGTATCTCTTGTAAAAAAATTGTAACATAACAATAAAAAGAACTTAATATATAGAAAGAATGAATTTGTAATTTGTTTTCCTCATTGATAGGATTGATTGTTTTAATATTATTTGTACAATCGTGTTATATTGGTAGTACTGATTTATATTAATACAACTGATACAACACAATTGTACTGAAGTTTACGATGCAATGTTCTATATATTGTAAAAAATTGTCACATAAAAATAATAATTGTATATAGAAAGTATGAATTTCTAATTTTTATTTTTTCTCTTAGCTAGGTTGATTGATTTATCACTGCTTGTACAACCAAGTTGTGTTAGTTGTACTGATTTATCTCAGTACAACTAATACAACAAGGTTCTACCAAAGGAATGATGCAATGTTGTTTCCCTTGTAAAAAACCGTAATATAACAATAAAAAGAACTATTTAGATAGAAAGAATGAATTCGTAATTTTTTATCTTTTCTCATGGATATGATTGACTGATTTTTCACCACTTATACAACCATTTTGTACTTTTTACTGATTTTTCTCAGTATAACTGATACAATACAGTTTTACTGAAGGTTGTGATGCAATGTTCTATCTGTTGTAAGAAATCATAACATAAAAATAAAAATTATATATATAAAGTATGAATTCCTAATTTTTATTTTTTTCATAGCTAGGATTAACTAATTTATCAATGCTTGTACAACCACGTTGTATTGATTGTACTGATTTATCAGTATAACTGATACAACAAGGTTGTACCGGAGGGAAAGATCCAATGTTTCATCAGTTGTAAAAAATTTTAACTTTAAATAAAAAGAAATGTCTAAAGAAAGTACGAATTTCTAATTTTTGTTTTTACCTGTGATTATGATTGACTGATTTATCACTACTTGTGCAACCATGTTGTGTTGGTTGCACTGAAATAAATCTGTATAACCGATACAACACGATTGTACCGGAGGGAGTGATAGAATGTTATATCTCTTGTAAAAAATTGTAACATAACAATAAAAAGAATTGTATATATAGAAAGAATGAATTTTTTTTTCTCATGGATTGGATTGATTAATTTATCACTACTTGTAGTACCATGTTGTATTGGTTGTACTAATTTATTTCAGTATAAGTGATACAGTACGGTTGTACCGAAGATAGCGATCCAATATTCTATTGGTTACTGATTTAATTTATCTTGAACTTATAGTACATTATGTCAAAACTTGCAAGTGATAATGTTAATAATAAGAATTATGATCCATTTACAGAAATATTTTTTGGCACAGTTGTGCACAACAAGAAGAAAGCCTATGATATGTATTACACTTATGCCCACACTTGTGAATTCAATGTAAGAAAGAATCATGTGTGTCACTAGCGAGGAATAAGGAATATAAAACCAAAGGATTTTCTATGCTCAAAGGCTGGTTTTAAGAATGGACCCAATCTGATCACTAAGGTAAAGAACCGAAAATTAGACACTAGAACTAGTTCTTAGGCAATGATTAGATTTGCATTGATCTTGAAGGTAATTCGACTATAAATAATTTTATAGATAACCACAATCATTCATTAGCGAACCCAAATGTTTAACATCTGTTGGGATCACACTAAGGAATCAGCCAATGCAGAGCAGTTGCGTTGAAATAGATAACATAAGTAGAAATTAGAACTATTAATGCATTCCGACATCTTGCTGAGGAAGTTGGTGGAATAGATGATCTAGATTTTACAAGAAGATATGCATTTAATCATATGAAAAGATAAATAAGCAGAATTGAAAATGGAGATACTAATGCTCTAATGCATTTATTCAAGGAAAGACAAACTAAAGATAATTTGTTTGCATGCAATGTTCAATTTGATGTGTTAGATAGACTGACTAATTTTTTTTAGACTAATGACTTGGCAAGGGTTTACTACAACTCCTTCGGATATGGCATAGTTTTCGATACAAGTTATGGACTTAATAAGTGCAATTTAGCTTGTGCTCTGATTTACAGGAAGAATTCGTGTGAAAAACTGAAGATTTTCGGTTTTTTCACGACTGTAACAGGGGCGCTTAGGCACCGAAATCTGGCGCTTAGGCGCCGGACCATCGAAACACATGGGTTATGCTGGCGCTTAGGCGCCAAGTTTGGGTGTCTAGGCGCAGGAACCACGTTCGACTCCGTTTCGCCTATCGTAAAATTTACAAAGTTTTGGTCTTAAAATAGGTCTATTAAAATGGTGCGATCAACACACATACATCGATTAAGATAAATTTAAATCACAAACAATCACAATGATAATAAATGGGTCGCCTCCCACAAAGTGCTTGGTTTAACGTCGTCAGCCTGACCTAATCAATTATATTAATCGGGTAGACTCAGTTCGTAAGCCTCCTTGTAAATCGGTTTCATTTCTCCCATATAAGGCTTGTGTCTTAATTCGTTAACTTTAAATATTTTTTCCGACTTGGGATCTTTAATATCCACAGCTCCATAAGGGTATACTTTCTCAATAATAAATGGTCTCATCCATTTAGTAATTTTCCAGGAAAAAGTCTTAAACGAGTATTAAATAATAATACTTCTTGTCCAGGCTCAAATATTTTTCTTGAAATCTTTTTATCATGCAATTTCTTCATTTTTTCCTTATAAATCTTTACATTTTCATAGGACTCATTTCTTATCTCTTCCATTTCATTCAGTTGTAACAGTCGTTTCTCTCCTGCAGCATTCAAATCATAATTGAACTCATTTATCACCCAGTAAGCTTTATTTTCCAGTTTAACAGGTAAGTGACAATGTTTACCATAAACTAACTGATAAGGTGACATTCTGATAGGTGTCTTATAAGTTGTTCTATAAGCCCATAATGCAGAATCAAGTCTATCAACCCAGTCAGTTCTTTTAAGATTAACAGTTTCTTTTTTAATATCTTTTAATTTCTTTGTTTGATACTTCAGCCATTCCACTTGTTTGTGTGTGATAGGCAGTTGCAATTCTATGTTTAATTTTGAATTTTTCCAATAATGATTGAATTCTTATATTTCTGAAATGACTTCCCCCATCTGTGATAATTACCCTTGGCATTCCAAATCTTGTAAAAATCATTCTTTAAAAATTTCGAAACACTTTTGGAATCACATTTGGTAAAGCTACAGCTTCAATCCAGTTTGAAACATAATCAACTGCTAATAAAATATAAATCTTTCCAGATTATGGTATAAAAGGTCCCATAAAGTCTAAACCCCATACATCAAAAATCTAAATTTCTAATATATAGCTTAGAAGCATTTCATCTTTTCTGGATATATTCCACATTCTTTGACATCGATCACAAGTTTTCACAAAATATCCAACATCTTTGAATAATGTAGGCCAATAAAATCCATAGTTTAAAATTTTAAACGCAGTTTTATCCACTCCAAAGTGTTCTCCAAATTCATAATCGTGATATTTTTGAATAATTGCAAAAGTTTATTCATAAGGTACATATATTTGAATCACAGAATCTCTGCCTATTTTAAATAAATGAGGATCTTCCCAAATATATGATTTAGAATCATTCTTGAATTTCTTAATATATTTGTTATTCAATCCATATGGTAAAATATTTCCAACCAAATAGTTAACTATATTTGCATACTAAAGCGTTTGTAGTCCTTGAATAACATATAATTGTTCATCAGGGAATTTCTTATTTATGTTTTCTTCAGTAAGCTTCTCACTATTATTTTAATTCTTGATAAATGATCAGCAATTTGGTTGTGAGCTTCTTTTCTATCCACTATTTGAAAATCAAATTCTTGTAAAAGTAGAACTCATCTTATCAATCTAGGTTTAGCATCTTTTTTCGACATTAAATACTTAATAGCGGAATGATCAGTATGTACGATATATTTGGTCACAAGAAGATAAGGTCTAAATTTATCAAAGGCATATACTATTGCTAAGAGCTCTTTCTAGTAGTAGTGTAATTTATTTAAGTTTCATTAAGAGTTTTGCTATCATAATATATAAATTTAAAAATTTTCTCATATTTTTGTCCCAATATAGCTCCAATTGCATAATCACTTGCATCACACATTAATTCAAAATGTTTACTCCAATCAGTTGCAACAATGACAGGTGCAGTGATTAATTTCTTTTTTAGAATATTGAAAGCATTCAGACAATCTTCATTAAATTCAAACTTAGCTTCTTTATAATAAATGACAGAGGTTTAGCAATCTTAGAAAAATCTTTTATATATCTTCTATAAAATCCAAAGAAGACCCGAAAAACTTCTCACATCGATAGCGATAGTAGGTGGTTGAAGCTCAGCAATAATTTTCACTTTTGTCTGATCAACTTTCATCCCTTTTTGTGAAATTTTATGTCCAAGAACAATTCCTTCTGTGAACATAAACTGACATTTTTCCCAATTTAGAACCAAATTTGTTTCTTCACATCTTTTCAGAACTTTTGTTATATTTTTCAAGCAATACTCAAAAGAAGTTCCAAATACTGAAAAATTGTCCATAAATACTTCAATTCCTTTATCAATTAGATCACAGAATATTGACATCATACATCTCTGAAAAGTTTCAGGTGCATTACATAAACTGAAAGGCATTCTTCTAAAAGAAAATGTTCCATAAGGACTTGTAAATGTTATTTTCTCTTGGTCCTTAGGAGCAACAGGTAATTGATGATAACCAGAATATCCATCCAAAAAACAAATATATGAGTGTCCAGCTAATTTATCCAGCATCTGATCCAAGAAAGGTAAAGGAAAATGATTCTTTCTAGTGACGTTGTTTAATTTTCGATAATCGATGCAAATTCGTCATACAGTAACTTGTCTTGTAGGGATTAATTCATTTTTATCATTAACAATGACAGTTACTCCTCCTTTCTTTGGAACACAATGAATAGGACTTACCCATTGACTATCCGAAATAGGATAAATAATTCCAGCATCTAATCATTTTAAAATCACTTTTTTAACAACCTCTTTCATAATTGGATTCAATCTTCTTTAAGGTTCAATAGTGGGTTTACAATTTTCTTCCATTAAAATCCTATGCATACAGATTGAATGGCTTATTCCTCTTATATCTGCAATATTCCAACCAAAAGCTTTCTTGTAGTTCTTCAGAACTCCTATTAATTTTTCTTCTTCATCTTTGCTTGGTTCTGAAGATATAATCACTGGTAAAGTTAATGAATTTCCAAGAAATGCATACTTTAAAAGTGCATGTAATATTTTTAATTCCAGTTTAGGGGCTTTTTCAACTGAGGGTAAAAGTATATCATTTTTAGTCGTGTCTAAAATGTCCTAATTATCATGAATATAATGAGTTTCTTCAAATAAATTGTCTTCATTCACTTCTTTAATTTCTTCAGTTAATGACTTATTATATAACATGGATTCATTATTTTTTTCTTCAGAAATGACTTTACATTTTTCTTGATAATGCTTTTCAATTATATAATCAAAAATATTCATCCGATAGCATTTTTTTTTGTTAGGATACCTCATTGATTTCAGAACATTAAATGTTATCTCTTGATCATTAACTGTCATTGTTAATTCTCTTTTTTGCACATCAATCTAGCACGTCCGGTAGCTAGAAAAAGTCTCCCTAAAATAATAGGTATTTCCTTATCTTCTTCCATATCCAGTATAATGAACTTCACAGGGAAGATAAATTTATTCACTTTAATAAGGACATTCTCTATAACTCCTTTAGGATAAGTAATAGATCGATTAGCTAACTGAAGGGTTACAGTGGTGGGAAAAATCTCTCCTAAATCTAACCTTCAAAAGATAGAAAATGGCATGAGATTAATACTTGCTCCTAAATCACATAAGGCTTTTCCACAAAATTTTTCTCCAATAGCACATGGTATAGTGAAATCTCCATGATCTTTAAGCTTCTGAGGTAGTTTCTTTTAAATTATTGCACTACATTCTTCACTTAATTCAACAGTTTCATAAGCTTCAAATTTCTTTTTCTTGCTTAAAATGTCCTTCATAAATTTTGCATAACTCGGCATTTGTTCCAAAGCTTCAGCAAATGAAATGTTGATGGTAAGTTTCTCAAAAATCTCAAAGAATTTAGAAAATTGATGGTCAAGCTTCTGTTGTTTTAGTCTTTAAGAAAAAGATGGTGGTGGTCTTTCAACTTCCACTTCAATAGGAATTACAGTTTGATCTTTAATTGGAGAAAGAGTTTCTTTAAGTTGGTCAATCTCTCCAACCTCTCTCTCTTTTTCAATTTCATTTTGAATTTTCTCTTTTAATTCATTTCCACTTCTAAGTTGTATAGCTTTTGCTTGTTCATGGTCTTTTCCAATTTCTTTTGGATTAATTTCGACATTGCTAGGAAGTGTTCCTTGAGGTCTGTAATTAATTAAATTAGCAATTTGTCCTATCTGGTTTTCAATATTTCGAATAGCAGTGTTTTGACTTTGTAACTGATTACCTAATTATAAGATAAATTCTTCTAAAGATAACTTTTTCTGTTGATTGTTAAAATCAGGAGGATAAGTTGGTCTAAAGTTTGAATTTCCTTGATTGATCCAATTCCCATTTGAATTAACTTGATTATTACTCCATTGTTGATGTCCATTATTCCAATTAAAATTAGGCTGATTTTTCTAACCTAAATTATAATAATTCGAATAAGGGTTATTAGTTTTACTAGCAATAGTTTGCACTGTCTCCATTGTTTGAGAATCATCAATATTTGCAGAATTATCATTACTTACATGTGATACGTTAATAGCAAAATTATCCAATTTCTTAGATATCGCAGCCACTTGTGAAGCTAAAATAGAAAAGGCTTCATTATCTTGAATACTTGCCACTCTTTTAGGATTAACCCTTTCAGAAGGCCATTGAAAAATATTGTTAGCCATTTCTTCAATTAAGGTATGAGTTTCATCAAATGTCTTAGCCATTAAAGAACCACCAGTAGCAGCATCTATAATAGATCTAAGTGATCCAATAAGTCCGTTATAAAATGTTTGAATAATTAACCAATCTGGTAAAGCATGATGAGGACATTTTCTTAATATTTCTTTAAATCTTTCCCATGTTTCATAAATTGCCTCTCCATCAAATTGCATAAATGAAGTAATATCATTTCTTAATTTAGCAGTTTTAGAAGGAGGAAAATATTTAGCAAGGAAATTTTGTGTCATATCTGCCCAAGTTTTAATAGAACTATTTGCTAATGAGTTAAGCCACATCTTTGTTTTTTCTTTTAAGGAAAAAGGAAAGAGTCTAAGCCTAATAACTTCATCAGAAACATTATTATATTTAAATGTAGCACAAAGTTTTAAGAAACTAACAAGGTGTAAGTTTGGATCCTCATTTGGTGTTCCTCCAAATTGATTGTTTTGAACCATTTGAATAATAGAATGTTTAAGCTCAAAAAAATTAGCATCTATAGCAGGCATTTGAATACTAATATGAAGTTCATCAGTTGTAGGGTTTGCATAATCCCTTAATGGTTTATAAACATTTTGTTCATTAATTTCTATTGGATTTTGATTATTGTTATGTAAATTAGCCATTTCCTGATATTTTTGAATTTGATTTTCTTTTCTAATTATTTTAACAGTTCTTTCTAATTCAGAATCAAAAAGTAAAAATCCTTCAAATCCAGAACTACGCATAAAAATTAAATAAAGACTTGAAAATAAAATAAAATAAACTAAAATCTTTTTGGTATTTTTTTTATTTTTGTAAATATTTTTGTATTTTTAAAGAAATAAAAGTGTATATAAAATATTTTAATTTGAGAAATCTAAAAATTGTCTTTCACTTACTTCCTTCCACGCAACGGCGCAAAAACTTGAACCGATGCTTTACGACTTTACGTATATGCAAGAATTTATGAACTTATATATATATATATATATATATATATATATATATATATATATATATATATATATATATATATATATATATATATAATAATTTTGTAAAGTCACAATTTCAAATGCAAATATATGTATCGTTTCAAGTAATACAGAGCTCTATTGGAATCTTGGTATCAATCTCACAGGGACAAATTAAAAGTAATTATAACTTTTATTTCTTTCCAAAATTCAGATTTTAAGTTTAATGAAATTTCTACTAAATGCAAGTAAAGCAGCAATAAAGTAAAGTTTAATGCAAGTATATATAAAATAACTTTCTCCTTCTCAACTAATCCAAGATTTTTCAGAATAATTACCATTCATGGAGAACTTGAGATTATGGTATTGCCCTAAATAGAAGCAATCCTATTATTTACATTCGCTCGATAGTATAAAGAACATTGGCTAATCTATAGATTGGTTCAGGATGCATTATTAGTAGAATGGGTTAATCTAGGATCACACTTCTAGATGTCCAAGGGTGGCTATGGTCGGCCCTACTAGTGACCCGTTCCCTTTCTATAAACCAAATTATTAGAATTTAGTCTGTCACTTTAAAAACTAATTAATTCTACGCCCAATAAATAATATCTCCCTATTTATTTGCACTTCACCATGAATAACCCGCTCAAGACCTTCGATTACCCATGGATTCATGTGATATCTACTAGTTAAGAACTTTTCTCCGGATAGGTCTCAGAATTCTTCAACAGGTTTTAACAATTTAAATAGCTAGTTTAAAAAGTAAATTAAGATCAGGTATGAATATCATCGCAATAATTTTAAAATTAAGTTACGTTCTCCAACGAAATCAAATTATCTTATTATCTTTTCATAGTTGAAAGGAGAAAGAAAAGTAACTACTCAGAAGACATTGAATTCACACAACAAAACATATTTATAAAACTTTGAACCATGTTACAAATACTTATCTGGAATGTTCCTTCAAGTGATCTTTTGACTCCTATTAACTCCAATGCAAAGTACAAGACTCCAACAACACCAACACTTACTAACTCTCACTTACTACTCAAGGAATTAAGTAGTAACACTCAAAATAACTAAAATAAACTCACTAAATACTTAAGAAGAAAATATGGTAGCTCTCTAAAACTATCTTCGAATGCTGGAGTTCTAGGGGGCACCATTCTCTGTAGAAATGTCTCCTATTTATAAAGCTTCAAAAATGACCAAAGGTTGCTTAAGGCATCTCTTCAAAATTCGTCCAAATTCAATGAATCTTCTAGAAAGTAACTGTGGCGCCTGGGCACCGGGATCTGGCGCCTGGGCGCCGGGATCTGGCACCTAGGCACCGGGATCTGGCGCCTAGGCGCCGGACTCCGTGACCAAGACTTCGCACCCCTTCACTTTGGATCGCACCTTTTTGTGATTAAAACTATTTTCCTGTGTCCAGATGCATTGTATCACATGTCCTATGTATCAGGAGTAACTTCCAGTCTTCTAGAAGATCTGATAACCGCTTAACACCGTCAAAATAACTGCTCAAAGTTATCAAAAATCTTATTTGCTTTAGTATCGAACTGGCGCTTAGGCGCTGAATTCTGGCGCCTAGGCGCCAGACCTATAATTTTGGTAACTTTGCTTTTTAGCTCTATTTTTGCTCCTTTTTGCTCATTTTTCCTTCTTGATCTCTTTTTTCATCACCTATATCCAAAAACATAAAAATACCTTTCATTAAAGCATAATATCCTTAAAATTTGAATCATAATAAGGAAAAAAATTAGGTATTTTTTAAGTGAATCATGCTCTTTTTATGGGAGTTAATCATCATTGGCAAAATATTTTCTTTGAGTAGCCTTTTTATTAAAAGAGACAATTGAGTCGTCCACCTGGCTATTCAAAATGTTTATTCGCACAATAGATTATAAGTACCCTGTAACAAAATTCACTTATGAAGACTAAGCTATGGCAAGGGCCATAAAAGTTGTGTTGTCACGCACTCGACATAGAATATGCCAATGACATATCTTTAAGAAGGCTCATTCGAAAGTTCATTGCCTCAATGGCAATAAGATAGTAAAAAGACTATTCCACACATGCATGAGTAAATGTGATACAGAAGAGGAGTTTGGGCAAACATGGTCCGAGATGATTGAAAAAGGAAACTTCTAAGATAATTCTTGGTTAAATAATTCATATAGATATAAAATCAAGTGATCTACAACATTCAATAAAAATACTTTATGTATGAAAATTCTATCAACAGAATGTAGTGAATCTACAAATAATGTTGCCATGGAATTTCTAAGCTCATAAGTTCCATCATTGATTATTTTATGGGATTGAAAAAGATCATGGACACATGGAAAAGAAATGAACAAGTTGAGGATTTTAAATTTGACAAGTCTGTGATTGTTTCATTGCAAGATGCAACCAAATACTGAAGCAAACCGCTGCATTCTACACAAGAAAGCTCTATTCCTTATTTGAAGATTAATATATGCATGGGATATGTGGACTGGTAGCAGAAAAAAAAAATTGATCAAAGTTCCTTAGAATACGTGGTTAAAAAATTGGATAACAATGGATATTCTATGTTTTGGACAATCCAATAAGATAAAATTAGTTCCACTCTACAGTATATATGCAAGAATTTTTAGATAATTGGATTACTTTGTTCCCGCTATATCAAGGTTTTGTGTCAAGAACACATTATTAGAGTACCAAAAAAGTATCTACTAATGAGGTGGTCCTATGAAGAAAAGAAAATTATTTAATCTGTTATTGCTCATAAAAAAAATTAGAGAGTTTAAAGGAAGTAGTGGATCTTTCACTTCATTTATACTCTGTAACTACATCAGCAAGTATTTGAATCAAAATGAAATGATTACTAGAATAGCAGAACTTGGAACTCTACCAAGTGAAGATAGTTCAGGCCCACGACAAGGTGGTCCGCCCCGATGACGTTCAAATTTGGTGATCTCATTCTTGTTATTAGAAGTTCTATTCTCTCACATCGCAAGATAGGTGGAAAGTTTCAACCGACTTGGGAGAGACCGTTCATGGTGGAGAAGGTCTACTCAAGAGGGACTTACCAGTTAGTGGATTCTCATGGAGAAAGACCCATGTTGCCGATCAACAGACGATATTCAAATAAGTACTATGCAACATGACATTTTCAAAGGACGAATTTCAAGGACGAAGCTTGTTCCAAAAATAGCCATGTGGCAAGTATTTGTCACTGAATCCTAAAATGATTTGTAATCAAATTTGATGAAATAAAATAAATTTTCATGAAATAAAATTTGCACATCAAAATTACTCATACGAATCTCAAATTTTGTGAAGTCTAATTAAATGAAATGTATACGTATAACTTGAATCCACTTAATAATAAACCACAATTGTTCTTGTTCGTTTTGAATTTTAGTGCATTGATGTTTCTCTTATTTTTCACAAGGAAATGTCGAGACCGAAGCTGATTTTTACTTTTAAAGATGGCTTCAATCTTGCACTGAAAGAAGAGAATGTGTCACAAGGTGGTGTTGTGAACTTTGACCTTGATTACGGGCAAGTCAGTGTGTGTTATGAAGGCTCCATGATGAATATAGTCAGTCACAGATAGACGAAAAGATTAAAGTCAGTAATGAGAATCGGTACTAAGGAGGAGACTTTAGTAAAAAAGGAAAAAGTCTGAGAAGGTTATTGAGAAAGTTCCAGAAATTCAGGGTCTGATAGAAAGTGTCAAGCAGATGCTGTCAATGATTATGATACCAGAAGTGGAGTTAGTCAGTGCTGCTTTGGAGAGAGCACCGGATACACAATTGAGAAGAACACAGCACAGAAATGCAAATCGCCACAAGCACAGGGCCTTAGATCGACTTGAGAGGAGATGGGCCATGGAGGCAGTTACAGAGCTCACTCCAATTTCTGAGGAAGTTCATGACCCACTATTAGAGAAGATCTCCATAAGTGTTCCTATTAGAGAGGACAAGTCTGAAGTTACCTCAGAGCTTGCGCCACTGGAGATCCTACCTGAGGAACTTTGTGCAGGATGTCCAAGATGCAACGGCGACATACTAAGACAGACGTCGTCAGCTGGATCATTCACAGAATGCATGGAGTGTAACATTCTCCGTTTGGGACGTTACAGGAATTTGGAGTAGTACACAACAACTTAATGGTGTTCAGAAGCAATGAACACCTTAATGTAGAGTTCTACATACTACAGTTTGTCAAGCCACGGTGACCACGGTTTGCTTTTAGAGAAGAGTCGGAGGAGCAGCCTCGACGATCGTAGACGATTTCTAGATCTGAGATGGAAAAGATACGTAGGTTCCGAAAGCGAGAGCTTGAGCACTTTGTTGAGATTTAGGGAAAGTTTGTGAATATTTTGGAAGGACTTGAACTACATACAAGAGTATTCTCCGAGAGTGGTTAGAAGAAGATATTAGATTGTGTGTATATCATGAGAGACAGTGGCCGAGCCGGATTGCTAAAGAAAAATACATACTCAAAGCCGCAAAAGTGGATGAGGAGAAAAGGTAGAACAACTATCCAATGCTGCTGTTGCTATAACTTCGCAAAGGACAAGGAGGGGAATCCCCCGGGGATTTTGAGAAAGGATAAGGTGGATCCCATGCCTTCTATTATGAAGAAGATGATTAAGAGGATGGTGGCATGGCGTATTCTACCATCAGATTGCATTCCCAACAATTGTACATCTATGAAGAAAAAGATTGCATTCCACCGCACATTGACCATCATGACCTCCTCAGACTGTTCTGCGCCGAGTCATTCCTATAAAAGAGCAATATTTTATTTGGAAAAAAGATACAAATCACCGGTCCAAAAGAATTTTGGGGCCTGGTTGAGATTCCCCTGCCAGTAGGATCGATGTTGATATTAAATGGAAATGAAGCATATTTTGTAAAGCATTGCATCTCATAAGTACTGTGAAGAATATTTTCAGTTACGTTCTAAAGGATGGATAATAGTAAGGTGTCGTACGGATACTAGCTCGACCTAGAATTAGAGGGACTCCAACTGCCCGAGCTGTGAGATAGCCCTACCTCTAAGTATATGTAATAAGGACTTTTGTTTCAAAGCACGGCTTAGGAGGTTAGCTCGATCTCAGTACGGCCTCGAATGATAGAGGATGGTTGTCACTTTTTGTACTGTGTTAGAGCAGAGAAGATATGATATACAAGATTACAGTATTTGCATGGATGTATGGATGGGATTTTTTCAACATGTATTCAGTTGTACTACATTTCAGTCGAAATCAACAAAGATAATCTTCTGGTCTCAGCATGTGTTTTGGATGTTGCCACATTTGTGTGATTGACGTAAAGCGGTTGGACTGTATGTCAGTCCCATAATGTAACGAACAAAGAACAATACAAATGTGTGAAAGTAAATGAATCTAAAATTCAAAATTAAAAAGAAAGAAAGAAAATCAAATTCAAAAAATCTCTAAATGAAAAATCAAAGAAAATTATAAAGAGCGATAAATAAATTCCACTGAAATTCTACACTCTTCACTCGCTGCACAACTTCACTCTCCGTTAACTTCACCGTTACTACAACTTTCATTCTCACAAGATTCCACAAATTGTCCATAGGTTCAGTAAATTTGCATAGTCTCTGCAGCACTTCACAATAACCACACTCCCACAAGTTCCCACATTCCATAATTCCATAAAATCAGCACTTGAGGCAGATGTGTGACCCCCTTAAATGGAGTAAGACATCCTAGTCCTCTTCGCAGAACTTCGAGATCGGTATGAGACCCCCTTAAATGGAGCAAGGCAATTGATTCTCTTCTCAGCACTTTGAGATAGGTGTAAGGCCCCCTTAAATGGAGCAAGGCATCCTATTCTCATCTCATCACTCACTACCTCTTAGTTTGGATGTGATTCCTTGTGCTTTCCTTCCTAATGTGGCATACTCAGCACTTTGAGATTGGTATAAAACCCCCTTAAATGAAGCAAGTGATGTGATTCTCTTCTTAGCATTCGAGATAGGTGTATGGCCCCCTTAAATGAAGCAAGGCGTCCAATTCTCATCTCAGCACTCGTCACCTCTTAGGTTGGATGTGAGTCCACATACTTCCTTCCTAATGTGACATACTCAGCACTTAGAGATTGGTATGAGACCCCCTTAAATGGGGCAAGACATCTGATTTTATTCTCAATATTAGAGATAGGTGTAAGACTCCCTTAAATGGAGCACGACATCATATTCTTTTCTTAGTACCCGTCACCTCTTAGGGTGGATGTGAATCCTTGTGCTTTCTTTCCTAATGTGACATAATCAGCACTTTGAGATTATTATAAGAGTCTCTTAAATGGAGCAAGGCATTTGATTCTCTTCTCATCATTCAAGATAGGTGTAAGACCCCATTAAATGGAGCAAAGCATCCTATTCTCCTCTCAGCGGCACTCGTCACCTCTTAGATTGGATGTGAGTCCCTGTGTTTTTGCTTCCTAATGTGGCATTCTCCACACTCACAATATTTTCGGGGTAAGTACCTATATTTTGATTCCCCTCTGCTAGGTCTTGGGCTAGGTGTGAGTCCCTGGGCTTTCCATCTCAACCCAGTCTCCACACTTTTCTAAAGAAAAAAAAAATACGTAAAATAAAAAAAAATAAGATCAAAATCAAAATCAAAATCCAAATAAAAGAAAATATATAATAAATCAAAGATATCCTTATGGTTTCCACCATAAATTCATAAAACACCCCTTCATGATGATAAATGAATAAAGAAAAATCACGACACAGACTACGAAAGTTACTTTCAAATTTGAGAACTCGAATTCACAACTACAATTTGAAGATACACTTGATAATTCCCCAGTAGAATCAATTCTCACTTAATTCTACACACTGCTCTAAGTATTTTTGACTTAGATGTCAGTGTTGGTTTTGTAGATTTCTGCGATCAACACGAATATGCGTGGTGTGTTTGTCTAGCACACCACACCTATTGGGGGTCTATTTGTTGACCTTATTTTTGTTGAGGTCTAGTCCTTTTCCTTAAAATCCTAGAGTATATCCATAAGACTTTCCTAATGACTTTCCTAGAGGACTAGTGATGGATCCTACCCTCATAGAAATTCTAAACTACTTCTTTAATTTCCTTGGAGTTTCACATGTACAATTATAACCTTCAGCACTTAGTAGGTTGGGGCCAACATAAGGAAGCTCAAGGGGAGTCCCCATAGGAATGTCAGATGACTTTCCTAGAGGACTAGCCCTAGGTGGCTCGGGGATGGCCTCACTCACAACATACCTTAAACCATCCCTATCACACTCTACCAAAACCCTAAAACTAATCTTGCTTAGCCTGGTTTCTCACTCTTTTGGAAACTTATGAGGGTGGTCCTCAAACCCTTAGCCTTTGGCTAGGATGGCTAGAACCAACAAATGGAGGATCCAAAATGAGTTCTCAATTGTTTCATGGCATCAAAAGGAGTAACATTTTGATTAACATCTCCAATGAGCTACAACTCTACCAAAATACCAAATTTTGACCTTCTACCCCCCAAACTTTTCCAGAGTTACTAAAATGCCCCCTGAAACTCTAAAGTTCCAAAAATTGCCCAAATTGTCAATTTTCACTCAAAAATCATATTGAAACACTCCAAAATATTCAAATTACCCAAACTACCCCAGTTTCTTTAAAATTTCCAAAATAACCCCAAATTCCTCAAAATTACCAAAATGCTCTTCTCATCCCAAATTTCCAAAACCTCCAAATTCACTCCAAAAACCCCCAAAATCAATCCTAACCACCCGATGATCCCAATTGCACTCGAATTCACCAAAATTGGTCAAAATTCCCAAATTTCCCATAAATGCCAAAAGTCCCAAAATCAACTCCAATTTCAACCAAATTGATTTCAAACTCCCCAAATTTCAAATCCACATCAAAATTCTTCATGTTTAAGCTCAGTTGAAACCAAATGAAAGTCCAATTGAACCCAATCTCAAGCCCAAATCAAATACCCCAAAATTGACCCAACTCCAAATCTCATCAACTTAAGCCATGTAACTAATTCAATTCCACCAAACTCACTTCCTAATCTCTTCATGACATTCTCCTAGACCAATTCGACCCCTAATTGATTTTTAAACCAAGCCCAAGTTAAGCCTAAAATCAATTTTTAGCCCAAACCCTAAATTTAAGTCTAAAATCTAAATTAGCCTAAACTCATTTGAATTAACCAAGCCCAATCATCTTTTCCATTCCTAAGCCTTTTAAGATCCTAATCAAATCACTCAAGGACCCCAATTTAGTGACATGCACCAAGGGTCCCTCAAAATGGGGAACCCATCACCTAAAATTGGTTAACTCTCTAACCCATGCAACCAGCCTTCCCAAGCTCCAAGTTAATCACCATTAAGCCTCCCTGACCTCCCTGAGCCAGCTAGCCACCTCCTCTGGCCTAGCCGACTGGTCTAATCGTCAGAAAAACCAAAACTGAAGAGGTCATCCATAGTTTAAACCCTAAATTGGACCCATCCCTAGTGGTATTCACCCATTGGTCAATTGTGTCACTCAGCCCTTCACTTCAGCTTAATGGCACCAACCAATGGCGGCCTGAGGCCTCCCACTTAGTCAGAATTATAAATAGCCCCCACCACGACCAAAATGAAAGAGATACCAAATCCTTGGGGAAACTCTGCCAAATTATTTCTAGAGCTTCTTACAGCCTTCCTAAGTACAATCCCACTGTTCTCAACCACTCATTTCCACTGCCTGAGCTCAATTTCACCACACAAAACCAAGGAATTTTTTGACAATCTCCATAAACTTCGCAAAACTCTAAATTGATCAGCCTATAAGCTTCCCTAGAGCCTATGAAAATCTTCCCATCAAAATTGGCCCTTCCTGAGCTCCCCAACCTAGACTTTCACACAGCTCGTGCCACCATTTGATCAAACTCCTACACAAACAAAAACACAGATCAAATTGAAACTTGGAGGATGTTCGCAGGACCAAGGCGAAGCTTAGGAACCAATTTAATTGAGGCTACACCTCTTGGACGAAGGTATGTCTTAGTTTTTTTCCATTTTGCTCTCTGTTTGAGCCTTTGTGAAGCTAAATTGTATTTTATGTAACTGTACAGATAGGTTCGTCTGATCTAGATGAAGGTGTAGGAATAAACCCCACATGATTTGGTTAAGGATCGTGTGAGATCTTAGGGTTAGAAAACGCGTGGTTCTCAAGTTGGGGAGACTTGGGATGATGACCAGGAGTCATTGGATCACTTGTGTATCGAACAGGCATACCAGATCAAGCCGGACGAGGAGATGTTAGGAGACATGGAGAGCGAGCCGCGAGGCAAGCCTACGTGTAAAGTGCACCACTATAATCAGAAGCCCTAATTTTTGGAATATTTAACATGTTCTTAATTTAAAAATGCATAAAAAATGAAATAAAAGTCAGAAAAAATCTGAAATCTTGTTTGGTAGGTCTACTATGGCAAGAAGACTCTAAAAAAAGTAAAATTCAAATTTTTAAATAACAAAATGTATTGTCTTAATTAAAAATCAATAAAAACTATTAAAAAATTAGGAAAATGTAAAATAACTCAAATAATTATCAAATTGGACCAAATTGAGGCTAACTACCTCAGAAGGCTCATGTAAAAATTTGAAGGCCATAAAAATTATTTTTGATGTAAAAATAAATTTTCTAAGTAAATATAATTTTTTGTTTAAAATAATTATATAAATTAAAATAAAAATAAAAAAATTATAAAAAATGGTTTGGAGTGTTCCTTAAGACCAGATGAACCAAAAAAATAAAATTGAAGTTGAAGTAAAGCGTTCCTTCTTGAGCTATTTATCAATTAAAAAATAATAAAAATCACAAAAATATGAAAATACGCCAAATTATCATCAAAATCATCCTAATCAAAGATAATCACCTAAAAGTGCCTTTTTAAATTCTTAAAATGTAAAAATATATTTTTAAGCACTTAAAAGCATTTTTCCTTATTTTTGAATAAAATAATTATAAAAAAAAATAAAATTAAAAAAATACAAAGTGAATTTCTCTGGGTTTTTTTGAAGTGAGAGGGATTTATAAAAAATTAAAAAAAATTTTGAAATAAAAATGTATTTCCTATCTAATTACTAATTAATACAAATTAAAAATTATAAAAATTAAAATATAATTTATAAATTCACAAAATGTATTTCTAGAGGCCCTCTGACCAAGATGAACATCCACTAATTGTTTTAAGGATAGAAGGTTTGTTTTGGTCAATTGAATTAATTAACATTAAAAACCTCTATTTTTGAGTTAAAATAGTTATTAAAAATTAAATAAAAATAAAAAAATTATAATTTTTCCTCTGTTAATTTAGTTGACATACGAGTGGGGAAACCATAAAGCTTCAAGGTCCTTTGAGTTAAATTTAAAGATTTATGAAGTGGAAAGTCTTAGGGGCAAAATGATAATTATAAAATTTGGAGCTCTAATTAAAATTTAGATGAAAATAAAGGGTAAATGGGCAATATTGATCATAATGAACTCTCTTAGATGATTGAAACATAAGGGCATAAAAGGGCAGAAATCAACTCAACACTTTTTTTACAAAAAAAAATAGTACAATTATAATTTCATAAATTATTATGGTTTGGAAGTTGAATTAGAAGATCCTAAAGTAAGGGGCTTGGGTTTAGGAAGATAATAACTCACTAATTTGAAGCTCCTAATCAAGGATTAAGCAAAAATTATAATCATTTGAAAAAATTTAATCAATTTCATTCAACATTTTTTTAATTTTAACAAATTTATCCACAAAAGCTTAAGGGCTTAGTAATGCACTAGGTTTGATTTAAGATTTCTTAATGAGGTTTAGAAAAGGAAACATAATAAACTATGAATACCTTTAAAGCACTATAAGCCCGACCCCAATTGAAAAGAGCATGGGCTCTTTAGTTATATCATTTGCCTTTAGGGGCGGCGATGCACATATTCCTAAGTGAAACATCAAGTGAATGTTTAGTTACCCTGCTCGTGGGATAATTAAAACATTAAGGTTTATTGAGCACAGGTCAAAAATATCATAACTATGTTTTAAATCGGGATGACTAATTCAACGACATAGTAAGATCAAATGAACTTGAATTACTTTAGAGGGTCTTAAAAGTTGTTTAGGGTTATGCCCCGAACAATTTTGTAATCTTTTAGATATTTTGAAGGACATTTGAACTTATTATGTTCTGATGAAGAAAATCATCCTCAAACAAAAGTATGGGGACCCACCAAGTTATGACTCGAGACCCGATATTTCACACAAATCAATAGAAATACCCTACACTAATTATCCTATATTAATAGCCTGATGCTCAAGGATTTGAGTCTTCGGTAAGGTATTCAAATCCTTATGAGCAAATGGGAACATTTTTTTGTGCCACATATGGATCATCAGATTGGTGTAAGTCTGAGGCCTAGGTGGTTAAGGCAATGACGATAATGATAATGTGTGCTAAACGAGGGATACAAAGTGGGATTATTAGAATGTTATCTCCTGCCTCAAAGACCTTCAATGAGGGGAGACGACAAGGACCGATGATGCTTTTTTGCTGACTCATGATGAGATTGTTTCCCCCCGACACTCTTAGGTTGCCAGTAGTCATAGCTTAATTAGAGTAATTAACCTGTGGACTTTACTACTTTAAAAAATACTTTAACAACAAATATTTATGACAAGACTACTTTTACTTGCTGATGTAAATTTTAAGTGCATGAAAATTAAAAATGAAAACTTATAGTGGTTCGTGGTTAGTCACTTGAATCGAAATTCGGAACTACCCTCCATAGATTGTCTGGTTGGTAGCTCTTATTCAAGGTTGGGGAGCACATAGTCCAGCTCTGAGCCCCCACCTTTACCAATGTCTTACGCCTAATATTGATCTTTAATATGTGCCTACGGATTTTTCTTTACCTGTTCGTATTTTTGCTACGAATTATTTTGCTACTTCTATGTAGTAGATTTTCTTGTTTTTTTTCCGCCCAATATATTATGCTTATGATACTAACCATGCAGTGGTAGCGGAGGCTCAGGTATGCATTTACATTTTATGTATTGCAATTTTCTTATTTACTTTATTGCATTTCCCACCTGCATTTATTTACTTTACATGTAAAACTAAAACCAAACCAAAATACAAAACAATAAAATATACTTTCAAAAATATTAATACACTTTCAAAACAATGAACGACTTAATACATTCTTTTTAAGTTTACGAGGATCCCTCGGATATGGTAACCTACAGTTGTTAATAAGAATTTTCCGGTCTAAATGAGCTTAACAACATGTTTAGACTAAGTAAACTCAAAAGAAAATAATGGAGTCGGAGATGATGGAACTGTGGGATCTTAATGGGTATCGCTTAACATAAATTAAATTCCCCCCCCCCCATATATTTGAACAACAACAACTACAAAACCCAAAACATTGACACATAAGTTAAAATACCATAAAACTTGAACCTTGAAACTGCTACTTCAACGAGGAGCTCGGAGCAAATACCGTGGGCGACACTACGAGGGCATACAGAATAACATCTTCGAGAGAGCAAATAGGTCTACGTCAGCAAATCTTTCCTTAGAATTAAACAATAAGTCATAGCACTTCGAGTAATTCACCTAGTGTGACATAAATCTTCACCTCATCTTTAGGCTCCTGCACAGTTATGTTGTGTAGTATAAGTCCTAACTCTTTTTAGCCTCTGATGATGTCGTTTGGAATGACGTAAGCCCTCCTATCTTCGTAGGCTCTTCGCATTACCAATATCATGCAAAATTAAGTCCTAAATAATAAAATCAGCAGGATGAAACATCCAATAATATCTCTTCAAAATTAAAGCCAAACAATATGACAGCTTGGGAGGTCACCGAGGCTCTCATCAGCATCTGTGACATCCCCTACATTTTTTCTTTTATATTCTATAAAAACAGTTCCTATTTGATCCCTTCCCATTCGAATTTTTCATGTCCAACCTTGAGATTCTAAATGTTAAATTCATGAGGACAGATACCTTGACCTAAATTGAGTGTTTTCTTAAGTGTTTTCGATCATTTAAGATGTAATTTAACTATAGGCGCTTGTCCTTATAGGAAACTTTAGTACCCAGGTAATATAAACTCTTTCTGATTTTTTATATTATATAAAAGAACTTGGCGGTCAACATAAAGCTTCACAGACCAAAACGAATTTTATAAGTTCTTTATCTTATTCAATCGAGCCTTGCTATTGAGTAATGTATATATTCCTCGGGACAAGTGCATCGCTCGTGGCGCTGTGCTCGATTATTTAAACAATTAAATATATGAGATTGATTTGATCTCGTAATTTCAAAATTAAAATACTACTTTTCATATATATATATATATATATATATATATATATATATATAGTTTTATATTAAATTAAAAAAAATTAAGTACTAGCATCAGTATCTAAGAAAACTTACATCTATCCCCCAAACTCAAGCTACCGATGCCTCCTACTTGCCTGTAGCATCATGGCCCTCTACCATTTTAGACAAAGGAGTAGAGCGAGCTACATTCTTATATGGTGATGGTACTAATATGTTGAGAGGAGAGGAGTTGTAAAGTGAAGTCTTTGTGGGATGGAGGCCTACGAAGACTAGTAGTTCACAACATTGAATGTGGAGGAGAGCAACAGAGCAGTCTTTATCTCCTGAGTAGTGCGACGCCTTAGGTAATGAAGGCCTTCTTCCTCCAATACTGTCTTAGGCCACATGCCCCGTTGAGAGCTAGTGGGACTGCCACTGCCTCTAAAAGCCATCTGCAATAAGAAAGAAAAAATTAATTAGTATATATATATTTAAACAAAGTATGATTGTAATATCAAGTGCAATCTATAAGCTATTGAAACTGAAAAACATAAAACTACACAGTAAACAGAAGGCAAAACTGTAATGTACAAACTGCAAATTATCACAATAGAAAAAATAAGTAACATTATCAAATGAAAGAATGAAAAAAATATAATAAACTCTAAAGGCTATGAGAACTAAAAACAAAATGAACACAATATATAGAAGGCGACTCTAAACTTACATTATTTGAAGTAACTTACACATCTTAGTCAGTGTTATCTGATAATTAACTAAGGGTGTAGTTAAATTTTCTTCTTCCAAATCATGACCAGAGTCATACCCAACATTGAGATTAATTTCTTCTTGTTTGCACTAGGATCCTCTAAATTTAGCTCTTCATAGATAGGATCGAGTGGAATGCATAAACATGTTATTTTTATTTCTTGATCAGCAAGTTTAATAGTATTTTGAATATCAATTATCGCTATAGGTTTAATCTTTATGACTATTGCCCAGTTAACTTTATCTCTTACACTATGAGAAAATACATGATTGGCATTGTTGACCTCACTTTTGTGAGGACTATTTACAAAATATATTAGAGTGGAAATTCTACCAAAATTAATTTTCTAACTCTTAATGATGGCCACTAAACCCTAATATCTAGGGTGAGACCCTATGAAACCTTTTTAACATAAATTTTGATGACATATTAAAATGATCAAACAGTAATGACAAATTCTAATCTGATCAACTATTGACCCAATAGGTCAACTTTTGACCTAAAAGTCAACTTTGGTCAAACAGGTCAATTCATAACCCAGTGAACAACCCTATTGAGCCAATAGGTCAACCTTTAACCTAAAAAGTCAACTTTGGTCAAATTGGTCAATTTCTGACCCAATAACCAACCCTAGTGACTCAACAGGTCAACCTTTGACCTAAAAAGTGAACTTTGGTCAAAATGGTCAATTCCTGACCCAGTGACCAACCCTAGTGACTCAACAGGTCAATATTTGACCCAAAAAGTCAACTTTGGTCAAAATGGTCAATTCCTGACCCAATGATCAACTATTAACTCAACAGGTTAACTTTTAACCTAAAAAGACAACTTTGGTCAAATTGATCAATTTTTAATCCAGTGACCAACTATTGACTACCAAGTCAATAAAGACACTAAAATGATCAAATATGACTCATTTAACCACTTAAACACATCACCATGGCCATTAAAACAACTTTGGTCAACCCTTGACCTAGATAGGTCAAAATTGGTCAAAATGGCTAACCTATGCCCCTTTGACCACAAAATTAACTTCAAAGGCAGACATTGGCATAATTAACTTGACATTGATCAAAGTAATCAAAAATTAATCTAGAAATCACCACATTGACCTTTGGGTTTATCAAAACCCTAAATTTGGTCAACATGATCAAATTAGACCCCAAAATGACAAAACCACTAATTTTATGACCAAATCAACCATGACAAGGTTGAGAAAGTCACATTGAATATCTTTGAACTAGAATTGATCAACCCAATTTAACTTGGGTCAACCTGGGTCAATACTGATTAACCCTAGTCAACACTCATCAAATTGGGTCAAAACACTCAATTTTGAACCAAAAATAATATAAATTAATCAAATAATTATTCCAAAATATTTTTGATTAATTAATTGGCTAATAATATAATTTTTAAAATTTAATTAATTAAATAATTAATTAAAATGAAAAGATAATTAAAAGCCATGAAATAAGACAAAATTTAATTTTAAACCAAAAATAACATAAAATTAATCAAATAATTAATTTAAAACTTATTTTCATTAATTAATTGATTAATAAAATAATTTCCAACATTTTTTTTAATTAATGACATAATTAATTAAAATGGAAATTAAATTAAAAAGAGCATAAAATGGAATTTTAACACATGACACCAATTATGACATAACTGATTTTCAAAAATTCCAAACCCCTTTATGACATCATGGATGACCCAATATGGGTTAGACACAACCCATATGACCCATTCAATATGACTCAATCCATTAATAACTCATGACATGCCATTTAACCATGGTTAAAAGTCATTATGAAGGCATTATGATGAAGAAAATGAGGTGGCTTCTCCCCTTCATTTCAAAGCATGAGTCACCTCCTTCCTCAAGATGATGTGGATGGCCATTTCAAAGGCTTATCAAACACCTATTAAACCACCCAATGGAAAGAGAACATGGCTTCAACCCTCTCGTTTACCATGGTTAACTGAGGGGACATTCATCATGACACTATAATGAGAAAGTTTCAAAGGTGTCAATCAAATATACTATCCATGGAAGATGATTTGGTTGAGTCACCATGCAACTATCCTTTCATCCAATAAAGGAGAAACAAAGTTTAAACCCATCTCATACCATGGTAAATTGCAATCATGGCTAAGTTATGCATGAAGTGAGTAAGAGGGTTAAGGTGTCACTTCTCCCTTTAATGTATGGAATAATCATGTAGGGGAGGCTGAACCACAGCCTTGAAACCAATCCATACACCTCATAATCAAACCAAATGGAGAAAGCCATATGAAAACCAAGGTGAAATCATCCTCCTTCACCATGGTTAAATTCATGATGCCTAGGCTTAGAAAACCCAAAAATTCCCTTATCTACAACTGAAATCTTATCCCATGCATTAAATGGGAAGTTAGAAAATCTCCTGGATGATTCCAAGCCAGCCCAAACCCTTCCCAAAGCCATCCATGGCTATAAAAGGAGACAACCCGAGTACTGACCACAAGAAAATGTATTAAGAAATTCATACCAAATTTATATGAAATTGCACTTTAAAGAAAGGTATTTTCTATTTTTTAATGCAGGAATGAAGATTTATAGGTAATGTGAGCAAAAAGATCAAAAAGGAGCGAATCTGGAATAAAAAGGACTAAACATAGATGAAAATTGAACTATTCCGCCGACGGCGAGGAAGAGGCCGCCGACGACGAGATTTTCCCGAGAGCATTTGAATATATTACAAAGGAGCCCGCCGACGGCGAGATCGAGCCCGCCGACAGCGAGCATGAGCGGTTATCCATTCTTCTAGAAGCCCGCCGACGGCAAGATCAAGCCCGCTAACGGCGAGACAGTTGATTCAAGCCAAATACATTGAATCTGGACAATTTTTGAAGAGGTGCTTAAGCAACCTTTGGAAATATGACTCCTTCTATATATAGAAACAATTTTTGTGTCATATTGTGTGTCATTAAATGTCATTTAAGTGCAATCTGAAATTCAGTAGTGTGTTTAAGAGTGTTTAAGTTAGTGTCTTTGTGAGTATTTGAAGTGTGTTGTACAAAAAAGGAAGAGTCAAAAGAACTTGAGGAGTACGTCAGGAAGAAGATTCGAGATAAGTATATTTGTTTATTGTTTTATAACTTTAAATGAAATCCAAGTTTTGTGTTATTCTTCCTATGCATTATGAGTAGTTTTCTTTGTCCTTCTCCTTGTTGATGAGATTTTGTGAAATGAAGAATTAAAGTAGTTGTGCCTAACAATATTAAATGAAGATTGTGATAATATTTTTACTTAAATCTTAATTTACTTTCAATTTGGCCAATTGAATTGTTAACATATGTTGAATTATCAACTATAGTAAAGATTACATCCAAAATTCAAGGAAGTCAAAAGCCTTGGAAGGAGGGTGCAAATAAATAGGGAAATATTAATTATCGGGCGTAGAATTGGACATTTTAGTGTGACAGACTAAAATATTCAATTCGGTCCTTTTGTTTGGGAGTTGAAGTGTAGATGTTAGCCCTCGAGCAAGGGGAACGTGGGAGCTTTGAAGTGGCAGTCGATATCCTCCCAGCCTAGCTACTTATTCAGTAACCAAACATAGGATTAGTCAATGTTCTTTGCACCTGGACCAAAGGGTAAAGAATAGGAATGCTCCTATTTGGCACAATATAATTCTAAACTCATTTAATTCTTCATTCACTTAATTCTTTTAAAAAGGAGAAAGATACTTTTCTAAATTGCAATCTTCTATTTAATCTTTAAGTAATAGTTTTTAGTATAAGCGTTCTTAATTTCTGTATACTAGATTAGTAATTACAATTGCTGAATTTAGTCCTTAAGTCTCTAACTTCCTTGTGAGATCGATATCTAGGACTCCATTAGAGCCCTTTATTACTTGAGCGATATGTATACTTGCGTTGATAAATAGGGGAGGGAGTACGATTACTATTTTACTTGAAAAACATTTATAAAGCTTAACAAACATATATACCCTCAAATTTCCGCCCTGCTCTCCCCCGAGCCGGTCAAGTTTTTAGCGTTATTGCTAGGGATTTATATCTCTTAGTAATCGTGTTGAATACTTATATTTATAACAATTACTACTGTGTGATCAAGTACATGGAGGAAAAAGGGACCAAAAGAGGAGATCCCCAACCACTGCCCAAATCCTCAGACCTTCAACACCAAAAATGTTCCCTAGAGCCTAAGTAGTTTATCCCTAATGAAACCAGGCCCTCAAACCCACCATATCTTCTCAATTTAGCCAACCCGAGAGCACTAAAAATGGCCTAAACAGGACATTTTTCAATTTCAAAACCAAACTACCTAAAACTTCAAATCAACCATCCCTGAAGCTTTTTAGGACCATACGAAGATGAACCCAATCAAAATCCATTGTCCTTATAGCCTATAAGCCATTAATTGATCAAGCTCACCTAAAACGAACAACCTCTTGATCAAAATCATATACAGACACTATTTCACTCCAAATAGACTTTCGGGCAAGCTTGTTGAAGTCGTCACGAAGGTGTAGACCCAATCAGATCAAAATTCCATCCACTGTGGCTAAGGTATGGTTGAGGCAACCCTAATCGCGTTCAGGTTTGGAACATTGTGAAACAAACTTGTTCAAAACTCATACATCACCGTATGGATGGGTTTGTCATCTCACATAGGTCCTATAGGAACGAATTTCAATCGATTTCATCAAGAATCGAGCGAGATATTGCTCCTAGACCATGGACGGTCTGCGGGATCAGGCGAGATGAAGAAGATGATCCAGGATCGTCTGTTCCTGTGTTTTGGGAATAGACGGTCGAGATTAAATCCCCGCGGATCCGCTTTTCAGATCCCCCAGGGGATTAAGCGTGTTTTCGATGTTGCCGAGGACACGCGTTTCCTCTAGAATTTTCAGGGATCATTTAGATTTAATTAAATCCACTGAAATCTTTAAAAAAATCAAAATTCATTTTTTTTTATAGAAAAAATTATAAAAATAAAATAAAAATACCCTTGAAAAGAGGAAAAAGAGGAGAATAATGTGGAATCAATAATTTTAATTTTTTGTTTCTATTTTAATTTTAATTAATTAATTACTCTCTAGAGTAATTTAATTATTAAAAATTAATTATAAATTTTAAAATTATGATATTTTTACAAAATCATCCTCTTAACATGACGTATATTCCCTAATTTTTCTAATGACAAAAAAAATTTCTAGGGAGATATTTAATAATTTCTAAGACATTTTATAATTATTTCTAAAAATAATTATAAAAATTAAAAATTAAGAAAAATAAAATTGGAAAATGACTTGAAATTTTAGGGTAACAGAAAATAACCCTAAGATAATAATTTTTAAGTCATTAAATAATTTTAAATGATATTTCAAATTTTAGGATTTAAAATCCATTATTAATTAATAAATTCAAAACCGAAAAATTAACCCTTTATAACTTAGCTTATTTTTCATGATATACTAAGTTCAAAATGAGTCTAACTCACAACATACTCATGACAAAATCTAGTTAAGTCTAAAATAACAAATTAGGCTTAAGCACTATCTTAATCAAATCCTTAATCAAGCTTAAAGACAAATTAAGCTTAATTAAATCAAATTTAAAAAGAAATGAATAAATCTTAAATAATACCAATTTAATTAAGTTTGAAGACATACTAAAATTGATTAATCTATTAAACCTTAATTACATTAGGTTTAATATAAAAATAAATCCTAATTAGGTTTAACCCATAACCTAATTAATCAACTTAAACCTTACTTACATTAGTTTAAGTAATCTTAAAACCCTAATTAGGTTTAACCTATACTAAATCTAATTAATCAACTTAAATCTTACTGACATTAGGTTTAAGTAATCTATAAACCCAAATTAGATTTAACCCATATTAAACCTAATTAATTAATTTAAATCTTACTTACATTTGGTTTAAGTAACCTCTAAACCAATTAGACGTAACCCTAATTAAGTCTAAAAAATCAATTAAACCTTACCCAAATTAGGTTTAATTAATCCTAAACCAATTAGACTTAACCCTAATTAAGTCTAGTTAATCAATTAAATCTTACCTAAATTAGTTTTAATTAATCCTAAACTAATTGGACCTAACCCTAATTAAGTCTAATTAATCAATTAAACATTACCCAAATTAGGTTTAATTAATCATAAACCAATTATACTTAACTCATATTAAGTCTAATCAATCAATTAAACCTTACCTAAATTAGGTTTAATTAATCCTAAACCAATTAGACTTAACCCTAATTAAGTCTAGTTAATCAATTAAACCTTACCCAAATTAGGTTTAATTAATCCTAAACTAATTAGACTTAACCCTAATTAATTCTAGTTAATAAATTAAACCTTACCTAAATTAGGTTTAATTAATCCTAAATCAATTAGACTTAACCCATATTAAGTTTAACTAGTCAATTAAACCTTACCCAAATTAGGTTTAATTAATCCTAAACCAATTAGTCTTAACCCTAATTAAGTCTAGTCAATCAATTAAACCTTACCCAAATTAGGTTCAATTAATCCTAAACCAATTAGAATTAACCCTAATGAAGTCTAGTTAATCAATTAAACCTTACCCAAATTAGGTTTAATTAATCCTAAATCATTTAGACTTAGCCCTAATTAAGTCTAGTTAATCAATTAAATCTTACCGAAATTAGGTTTAATTAATCCTAAACCAATTAGACTTGACCCATATTAAGTCTAATTAATTAATTAAACCTTACCCAAATTAGATTTAATTAATCCTAAATCAATTAGACTTAACCCTCATTAAGTCTAATTAATCAATTAAACCTTACCTAAATTAAGTTAATTAATCCTAAACCAATTAGACTTAACCTTATTAAGTCTAGTTAATCAATTAAACCTTACCTAAATTAGATTTAATTAATCCTAAACCAATTAGACTTAACCCTAATTAAGTCTGATTAATCAATTAAACCTTATCCAAATTAGGTTTAATTAATCATAAACCAATTAGACTTAACATATATTAAGTCTAATTAATCAATTAAAACTTACCCAAATTAGGTTTAATTAATCCTAAACCAATTAGACTTAACCCTAATTAAGTCTAATTAATCAATTAAACCTTACCCAAATTAGGTTTAATTAATCCTAAACCAATTAGACTTAGCCCTAATTAAGTTACAGTTAATCAATTAAACCTTACCTAAATTAGGTTTAATTAGTCTAAAACCAATTAGACTTAACCCTAATTAAGTCTAACTAATAAATTAAATCTTGCCCAAATCAGGTTTAATTAGTCTTAAACCTGTTAGACTAAACCATAATTAAGTCTATCACATTAGACTTAATTAAACTATTAAACCTTAACCAACTAAGGTTTAATCAAAACTAAACCATAATTAAGTCTATCACATTATATTTAATTAATTTATTAAATCTTAACCAACTAAGGTTTAATCAATCATAAACCTTATTTAAGTCTAATTCATTAGACTTAATAAAAATATTAAACCTTAATTAAATATGGTTTAATCAAACTTATATTCTAATAAGTCTTACTTAAATTAGGCTTAAATAACTTTAAATTTCAGTTAAGTCTAATTTTAAATAGACTTAATTAAAGTTTTACCGAAATAAGACTTGAATGGCCTCTAAATTCTAATTAAGTCTAATCTAATTAGACTTAATTAACCTTTGAGTATTATTTAAAAAAAACTTAAACCTTAATTAAGTTTATTTTAATTAGGCTTAACTCAAACCTTAAGTTCAACCCAAATTAAATTTAACTCAATATATTTAACTTAAGTTCAAGTTTTAGTGTCTTTTTCCAATTTTAGGTTTGAAAAATTTTAGGTTGTTTATGATTTCTTAAGATTTTTATGTCATTTCATATAAAAAATCTTTAAGTTTGATGTCTTTCGAACTTAAGTTTGAACCTAAATCAAACTTAAGATCAACCCATACTGATAAACCTAACTTGAACCTAACTTAAACCAAACTTAAGATCAACCCATATTGATAAACCTAACTTGAACCTAACTTAAACCAAACCTAAACAAAACTTAAGTTCAACCCATATTGTACTTAAGTCAACTTTAAATTCAGGTTCAGCCTTCCTTGAGCCTAACTTAAACCAAATCTAAATCAAACTTAAGTTCAACCCATATTGAACTTTAGTCAGCCTTAAGTCCAGGTTCAACCTAACTTGAAACTAACTTAAATCAAACTTAAATTAAACTTGAGTTCAATTCATATTAAAACTTGAATCAACCATAAGTTCTGGTTCAATCTAACTTGAACCTAACTTAAATGAAACTCAAATCAAACATTAACTTTAATCTAAATTGAACTTATTTTAACAAAAACTTTAAGTTTGATCAAAATCAAACTCAACTCAACATTGAGTTCGACCCAAGTCGAACTTAATTCAACATTAAGTTCAATCTAAATTGAACTTATTTTAACAAAAACATTAATTTTGATCAAAATCAAACTCAACTTGAAATTAAATTCGACCCAAATTGCACTTAATTCAACATTAAGTTCAATCTAAATTGAATTTATTTTAATGAAAACATCAAGCTTGATTTAAAATCAAACCCAACTCAACATTAAGCTTAATCCAAATCAAACTTAAGTTTAATCTAAATTGAACTTATTTTGACAAAGATAAGTTTGACAAATCTATCTTAATGTTAAGATCAACCTAAATCAAAATTTGACTTATATCGAACCTAAATCAACATTTTTTTTAAAACAGACATGAAATTAAGTCAATTCAACTTTAGATTCAATTTATATTGAATCTAAATCAAATAATTCTAGCTTAAGTTCAAACAGACATGGACTTAAGTTAACTCAACTTTAGATGCAATTTACATTGAATCTAAATAATCAACATTATTGACTTAAGTTCAAACAAACATGAACTCAAGTTAATCTAATTCAGTAGACATAAACTTAAGATTAACTTATGTTCAATCCAAATTGAACCCAGGTTAAATTCAAACCACATCAAACTAAAATCAAATTTTGATTCAAACTACTTTAAAGACCAAATCAAAGATATTCAAATTCAAACGACATTAAATCTTATTATCAAATGACTTTATTTAAGTCTAATTCATACTAGACTTAACAATTAGACTTAATATTAGATTAGAAAGACACCAAATGTAAGATTCTAAAGTCTAATTTGTGACATTGAATCTTTAGATCTAAATCTTTAAATTCAAATAAAATTGAATCTAAATTTCTAGATCTAATCAAATCTCAAAAATGATTTCTCAAATCTAATCAAAATTTTAAATTTGATCGAAAATAAATCTAAAAATCAAAATACATCAAATTTAAAACTTTAAGTTCGAAAGACATCAAACTTAATAATTTTTTATATGAAATGACATAAAATTCTTAAGAAATCATAAACAACCTAAAATTTTTTAAACCTAAAATTGGAAAAAGGCACTAAAACTTAAATGAAACCTTAATGAACAAACATCAACGAATGCAACTTGAACCCCAGTGTTCTTAATATATGAAGATTTATAGGACGATGCAATCCTGGTTGCCAACAGAAATCTTCCGGCCCTAGTTTAAACACCTTTCGGACTAAGTAGATTAAGGTCCCTAATGACCCTGGGATGACGGAGCCAGTGACATCTTGATCGAGTTATATAAAAATACGACTAAACAAAAAAATTGAAGAAATAAAACTGACATCATTTATTTTACACCTGACTCCGTTTTCCGTTGCAGCATAAAAATAAAGTTCATTTTAGATTTCCTTTGCATGTTATAGGGTGTGCTAACTCTGTTTTGCAAGATAACATTCCTTAGACGTGACGAAAGACAACAAAACAAAACAACAACGACATCAAAACAATAACATCAACAAAACAAAACAAAATAAACAACATTAAAATGACAAAACCAAGACAAAATAAAACCAAAACTTTTAGGATAGCCACCAAACAAATAAACGACAAAACAAAAATGATAAACAATACGACATGACAACAAGATAAAATTGACATGACAAAATGACATTTAGGATTGATAGTGAGTACATCTTTCCTTAAAAACTTTCCAGAAAACAAGTGATTAACATTAATCAAAAGTTTTCTTAGACAATTATAAATTGTCTAAGATATAATTAACTGTAGGAGCTTGCTCCTATAGGAGAATTAAAGAACTCGGAATAGATATTATATCTAAGAAATCTCTGGTTACCAAAAATTTCATTATCCTTATATAGAATTTCTAAGATAAGACAATTCTAGAATCTTCATTTTAAGGATTATCACAGACATTTTTTGTTTCTACTGTTTTCTATATTATTAGCCCTTATTTTCTTCAAATTTCTTATTATCAAAAGATTCTTTTACAGAATCTAAAGAAATAAGTTTTATTGAAGATTGGGGCAATATTATAGATAAACAAAGTAGCGACTCCAAATCGACATCGACGCCCAGAAAATCTCCGACATGGCGACGACACCGCCATCAGGCATGTCTTACTAAAATGAAAGAATCAAATTTAGCACAACTTTCATTCACTTTTACTTCTATGATATTTTACGGTTGGATGTATATTCTAGTAAACTAGTTATTTTTTTATATATATAAGCAAATTAGCTTACTAATATAATGTCTAGTTTAAAATGTCATAAGATTGTGAAACTTAAAAGGTATCTAAATCATAATTTTGTAAAATGCTACATCTAACAATGTTGTGCTTTTTAATATGAAAACCATGTTTCTTTAAGTTGGGTTGTGTCAATCTTTAATCTTTCGCCATTGAATTTCCCCTATCTAATGTTTACAAGCAGAAACAATTACTTATTATTCTATTCCTAGATATAATAGGTGTTGGAGCCTTATATTATGGCTAAGTTTGCTTCATCCTATAAGCCTCATAGGAATTTTCAAGTATCCTATAAGATTACAATCTCATAATGGCAGCATTCCAATTCCATTAAGGGTTTGTTTGGGGCCGCTGCAGCTTATCCAACTTATGCTGATAAGCTGTGTGTTTTGATAAGCTACGTATTTGCAGCTGATCCTAATAAGTTGACTGGCTGTTTGGTTCGTGTGTTTGGAAAACAACTGATTCTGAATAAATGACAATTCTGCCCTGATTTGAATAAACTTATATATTTTTATGTCTAGTATAAGAAAAATTGAATGAAAGAATAATGATCTAAACTAAACATTTTGAATTATAGTCAACCATGACTCACTCAAATCTCATTCCTAGAAAGTGGTCTTAAACTAAAATTACATACAAAAAATAGGTTCTTATGAAATAAAAATGTGGTGTTAAAAAATTAGATGAAGAGATAAGAGCTAAGAAAGTAATAAAATGCTTGTTAATCCTTATTATTAAATAATTATGTTCAAATATTATAAGAATGATTTGCTTAAACAAAAAGAAGCAAATTTGATATTCCAAAAGAGACAAATTAAAAATAGTCAAATAAGCATTAAGGGTGTGAGTGCATTAATTTTTAAAACAAGAAAACCTCAAAGTTTTGGTGCTTAAAGAGACCACCGAATCTCCCATCATTCTCATTCTTCTACTCCGCTCCAACCAAAAACCATCGGAGAAGGATCGCTGCTCACATGAGTTTCTTCTATGGTTTGCCTCCACCTCCTCCACTTCCCTAATGATCAGCCACCTCTCATGGAAGAGTCGCAGGTGCACGCTGTGCTCAACTTTCCTCGCCCACAACGGCTTCTCCAATGTCGCCTCGCTCCTTCGCGATGATGCCATCTCCCAAGGCCTCCATCTAACCTCCAATGAAGAATCTATACCTTCGCTTCCACTAATCACCCCCGTGGTCGCGAGAGGGAAGGGATCGCGAGAGAGACGAAGGGCAATGGGGGTAAAAGTGTCGAACGAAACGCAGGTCGTGGGGTCGATTCCGCGGCCGCATTTATTAAAGAATTAAATAAACAGTTTTCTAATACGCAAGCGGAACGTAGTTATCAAACGGAGCGGCAGCGTTTTTGAAAACCCCACCACACTTATAAGCAGTCCCAAACGGGGCCTAAGTGATTAAGTGCTAACTTACTTATTTTTCTAGCTAGATACTATCAGTAGCCCTAGTTCACAAAGGATTTTTATTTCGTCAGATCGAAAATAATTGTTAATCGTGAATAAATGTTTATTCATTACATTACCAAATCAAATAAGTACAAAGAATCAGTTCTTAATCATGTAAAAAGAAAATCAGGCAAATTTCATTGAATATCAAAATAAACGTGTTTACAAATAAGAACAATCTAACACGAGATAAATCTTTATTTGCTCCACTTAATTTTTTTCTTTGTACATGATCTCCACTTGAAATTAATACAAGCACTCACAAATCGAAAACACACTTGCTACTCACTCAAAAAATACCCACAGACACTCCCCAAGACCACTTCACTCACTAACACATTGACTAAATAAAATATAGACGTCAGGAGAGTGTCAATTCCTTCAACATTCAAGTATGTAAGTGTGTTGATAACCAAAACGTGTTAAAACTATGCAAACCTTCAAAGGTCGATTCTGGGTGCCTAGGCATCATTCTCGGGCATTGGATTTTCATGCTCTTTGCATGTCTCTTTATATATATTAGAAGTGTAATTTAATTATATCATAGTTCCATATATATTGTACTCAGTTATTTTATAAATCAAAGTGTTCAATATTTTTCGGGAAAGATAGTGATGACATGAATTATGTTATTGTCAAGAGTCCAATAATATCGTAGCTTTGAGCAATTGTAAGAAAGTTGATTAGGACATGGCATCAAATAGTAATCAAGAAGTTGGTTGAATTATAGAAAATAATTGTCATTGGGAGGTCAATAAAACAATAAGCTCTAAACATCCATTTTGAATTTGTGCTGGATTTGGTGAAATAGACTCTAATCATACTTTGAATATCAAAAGCAGTTTTTTATTCTCTTCCATGTGACTATCATAAATGCATCCAAAATTATGTTTTCAGGCATCAAGTGATGGCCTACCTATAAGCGGTGGAATCAAACCACCTTTCTTAGTGCTTCACGGTTTGGGAAAAAGTACAAGATAGCCTACTCACGAAAGCATAGAACTTTGCTGGAATCACCCATGTGATTAGTGAAAAAAATAATAATAATAACTAACAGACATATTTATGCAACACTTAGTGATCATGCGGTTAATTAAATGATATCCAGGATTGACAGACAGAGTAGCCTGATTGGGCTTGCAGCTCCTAAATTCGATGATGAACTACAAAGCCTACGCATAATGACACCAATCATTACGTTAGGACCGTGGGATCATGCAAAATCTAAGTAAGATAGCTCCTCCAGTACTTGTATTATTCTATGTCTCCTCACCATTCCCATCATGTCTCTCTCCTTAATAGCTCTGCCCAACTAGCTGCTCGTAGTGCTCTTTTAGATTACTTATATAGAAACATTGTGCGCACATCTGTAAAGTGCATTTGCTGCTACTACCACTGTTGGTAACAGTAGAAGTTTTGGTGTTCGGAAGCCTGTATAGGCCTGTAGAGAGTACAGAGATAGAGATTTATAGGCAGAGAGAGAGAAGTGATAGGAGGCTTACTAAAGCTTGGGGTCCAGTTCTGAAAGATGCATTTATGAGGCTCTATCGGTTGAGAAAAAGGGCTCCTTTCCCCCCCTGAAGAGTAGAAGGTGGGGGATTTTGCATGAGAGGGGAAAAATAATTTCGTGTGATACCAAATATCTTCAGCAGCGCGCAGCCAGCGAGCCAGCGAGCCAGCTTGTTTTGCTCTCAACCCTCATGTCCTCATCAAAGCCTGCATGAATCATCACCATCCTCTTGGAGTTCTCCACTTTACACTTTCTCGCTTAAGTAAAACTTCATTACCTTCCATCAACATTGAATTGCGTGTTCTCTATTTTTAGAAGCGGAAGATTGATGAGAACTAAGATTGCTTGTTGAGATAAGAGGAATGGCTTAAAAGTCATAATATGAAATAGTTACGGAGTGCGCGTTAAAAATAATTACTCTTCAAGATTCTATTAGAAAGTTATCACGCAGCTCTCATTTTAATTTAAATTTATGTTTATTATAATCTGAGCTTCAATTAGCAATGTTTTATATCTGAATATATATTGTTTATATTTATAATAAAAAATAAATTCATCTAAAAGTAACGAAAATATAGAACTTATTTTTTATATTTTATAATAAAAAATAAGTTCAAATTTTTATAAATTTTATTATTTACTTGCTATTCATTGAACTATTTCGAATAATCAGAACCCTGCTTGTTGTTGTTCCTAACAATAGTTCCGCGTCTGTGTAATATGAGCTGCGACTTCTTAGAGCTATTCATTGTTAATTCTTACCCTTTCCTTTAAACGAAATATACACACACATCTATATATATATATCTATAATATATATATATATATATATATATAAACAATTTTTATTTTATTGCTTCTAACTATATAAATTTTAAGTTTAAATTATTTCTTCGTCCACAAACTGAGAAAATTATTACATACGGACAATGTATGTAGCGCTGAGTACGGAATGCTCAAATAACCACCCAATAATCAGGGAATAACCTCCGCGGTCATGTATTTCAGGATTATCGAGAGGTTAATAGCATGTTATTGAGGTATTATTCCCAATAACCAACGAATAACCTTCTAATAACGCCCCAAAAACTTCTGCGGTTTACTTTTATATTTTTTTATCTGTTATACGAGCTATTGTGAGGTTATTGCTCAAATAACGCTGCAATAGCTTCCTAATAACCTGTCAATAACCCTCGCTGATTCATTTTAATGTTATTCACAGAGTTATTATAGGTTATTGGATGATTATTCGTTGGTTATTTGCAGATTCCGTGCGCAGGCAGCTTGTAGACTCCCTTAGTTGTTTACAGGTCGTCCTTTGGGGAAAAAAAGGCGTTTATTTTTATCCCATAATGCTCTGATTGATAATTCTATCTATTTCAATTTAATGAAATAGATATTTACATGAAATTAAAAAAAAATTATCTAATATTACCATGTAATTTGCATGGGGATGATCCGATAAATTATTTAAAATTATATAACAAATGTTTGAAATTAGAGGGCATTTAAATTCTTGGTTAAGAAAAAAATAATTCACTTCTAAATAAAAATAAAAAACTTTAGGGAATAATGTGCATAGTAAAGAATTAATGGTCATTTAATTTTCTAAAAACCCTGAAACATCTTATCTGATTATATATCATGAAGCAAATTGCATCATATTTCGATGCAATTTGTATGCCTTTAATATTTAACAAAAATATATTGCCTATAATGTAGATTTTTAATTAGAAAATTCCATGCAAAATGACAATATGATGACTAATACACTTGCCCGAAAAAAATTGTTAAGAAAAGCCAATGAATGAGGTGAAATTTCTAAAACTATGTTTGCATAATTAAAATTAAACTATCTAGATGAAAGGATAAACACAATGACATTCAAAACAATTGTTTCATCAAAGCTAGGTTGCGTTGGCATCTTATATTTTTGGTTTGAACCTTTCTAATTATTTCATATATTTTCAACATTACAATTGGTTAACGACCTTGGAATGGGATTATTCATCTCGTTTAGATCCTTTTTTTATAAATACATATAAGATTTGAAGGAAATTTTCAAATGGTCCTATGAAGTTTTAAACTGCTTCTGATCATTTAATATGAGTAATATGAATTGTTGCACTCGTATTTATAAGTGAATCACATCAAAGAAATAAAGAGTAAACGGAGAGAAAGATGGAGAGGGAGAGGGAGAGGGAGAGGGAGAGATTATGGCCAACAAAGAATCAAATTAAATACCTAAGATGATCATGATATAAATATTAGTTTACAAAACCCCCAACTAGTTAAATAATCTTTTCCATCAATTTGTAACAGAGTTCATTAAGTTTACAAAGAGCTAAGTAAATTATGTGTAGAAATGGCTAAGATCGAGCACTAAAATTGTTTAAGGGAGCAAATTAAAATTTTCCCGTATGGAGAGCAAAAACTCATAAAGGATTTAAGTTTTTTTTTTATTTTTTGTTTTCTTTGTTTAGATTTTTTTTTTAAGTTTCAAGTTGATCTTAGATTATGTATTATTTTTTGTTCATTCATTCAATGTTCCATATATTAGATTATAGATTCACATATTAATTTGGGGCATTATTATATAATATATAACAAAGAAACTATGTTTAGCATGCAAAGTTTTAAAAAAGGTGATTGCTAAAACTATGAATGCATGTTTAAAATTAATATGAAGGAGAATAAATAACAAGATCATTTAACATCAAAAGTTAAAGACGAAAGGAGGAATATCATTATGAAGGAAGGAGAGAGAATGCCAAAATGAATTCCAAGGAAGAGGCCAAATTTTTTAAGTGAGAGGTTCAAGGTTGATCAATAAGAATATGAATGAGTTAAAAAATAGAGGAGATTGTGAAAATTATAAAAGCTAGTGACATAAAAGATTAGCAGTACAGGAATAAATAGTTATTAGTGACGAAAGATTTAGCTATTAATTGGGTCAATTTCCGACACTAAACCTCTTACTGGCTAATTTATGACTAAAATCATTCTGATACTAAAATGTGAGTCGCAATGCTATTACTGTCAAGAAAAATTCTGCTGCTATTGTTTGTATAGGCTTTGCGACTGAACTTTTATGTCATTTCTTTAGTTTCGATGGTAAGAATCAGACATAATAAATTCTGCTGCTATTGTTTGTATAGGCTTTGCGACTGAACTTTTATGTCATTTCTTTAGTTTCGATGGTAAGAATCAGACATAATGTTAACAATGGATATTATGATTGAATAATCAGATGCAAATTTCGTCAACTTTGTGATAGAACATTCTGTCGTAGAAGACGTTGTAGTAAAATTTGACAGTCGATCATTAATGTTTGAAGTAGCGACCGATATATGCCGACCCCAATTTACATCAAAAATTCGGCTGCAAAGCTGGCACAAACATGCACTAAATTTAAAATACATAGAGAAAATCAATCAAATTTTTTATACCTGCAACCTACACCAACATCAATCAAGTTTAATTTATATTTTTTGTAATAGTAAAAGAAAAAAAAGATTCACTTATTTTTATGTATTGCAAAATTTATTAGAAGCAAGGGAATTTGAGGAAATAAATATACACAAATCTCAAGGCAATCAAACTGCCTAGAATAAAAGCTGCAATCAATGACATGATTGATCATGCATAACTATCAACGACTAGTGATTGCCAGATGATTGATGGATCAGTTGTTGTCAAGCAAGCTTACGGTGCCAACAAGTGTATCGAAGGACAACGTCGACATTTGGCTTTCTTCTAACCAGTTGTCAGATAACTCAATCCTGGATCAAATACCAATGAAGTCAAAGCAGAACGAGCAGTAGACGAGTTTCTCATCGTTTGGATAAACCAACCAGCTTTATCATATTCAAATATTCTTGTAATTTATTAAAAGACCCCTCTAAAAGGTGATGATGAAGGGGCAAATCTATGATTTCATATAACTAAAACACCTAACTATAATTAGAGGGTTCATATCATGAATAAAATTTGATGTCATTAATATTTCTCTTTCTCTCCTCAGTACTTTTTATTCCTCGAATATGTTTCTATATCTGGATCTCTATTCTTTGGTAGTGAGGGGTTCAACAAAAAAATGAAAAATAAAAAAAAAATCGAAATTAAATTCCCAAATTCATGAAAGAATGGAGACAAAAGAAAATATATATATATATATATATATATATATATATATATATATATATATATATATATATATATATATATATCAAACAGCTCCGAATGATCAAAGAGAGGACCCTAAAGGAATAACGTCATCGTTTCATGCATATCGGGCTATTTAATGTTGGGAGGCTGAGCTCAATTTCGGGAGAAAAGATCGCATGAAATCTTGCAGGAAGCGTCCCACGTGCGAGGCGGACTTGCAGTAGCCTGCTTCGAGTTGACGAGACGACCCCGACGACGCTCGTGCACACGCGACAGGCCTACGTGCCGTCGTGGCTGGCCCACTGATTTCATAGTGGGCCCCAAGTCTCTCAGCCCACTTTGTCGTTTTCCCTTCTTACTGAAATTCTGACGAGGCTACACCTAAAGCGGTGGTAGGGGGTGGCGCATAGGACGGCCACAGCATCAGAACAGAAAGCCGAGTTCCCAACTAATGGTATTCCAGCCATAAATTTCCCAACGGTCGATTCAAGTTTAAAACAGCTGATTAGGATGAAGGCACTCATTTGTCAAAGAGCATTAAGGTTCCATCTCAGAAACTTTCAAGGGTGTTTGGAGCAGTTTCTTTAAGGTGGTAGTGTTTTGAAAATGTCATCTTACTGTTTGAAAATTACGTTTGTGCAGCTTATCCAAAAATACAGTTGGTTTTTTACACTAAATGCGAAACGCATATCAAACCCAGCGGTCCACATTTTCAGATAAACTGATTTTCTGGATAAGCATATCTGCCCCAAACGCACCTTATTGCAGTGAATGTCAAGCATACAACTTTATTTTTATTTGATGAAGCATCATCTATAATACCAAAAAAATCTATTTCCTACAGTTTTAGAACTCAGATGATAATTTTTTTTCATCATGTGAATTTTGAAAGAGTTCTGCCCTTTTAAATGAGGCCTAAGCGCTTATAATATTAGGCTTCTTATTTCATAAAATAAGTGTAAGTTGGATTAGTTGATTAGCTTGTAAAGAAAAATTTTGAGATGGTTTTTATAAGCTTATTTTACAATTTGATCTCTTTTATTGATTGTTTAAGAATACTCTATTTAAAAATGATTGAAATTGGCTACTTTGATCATAGTAGACTGTCCGTTAGCTCTTTAAATTTATCTTATCGAGATAGTTATTTCAATTATAAGCACATAAGATTCAACAAATATTTGACCACCCTTGAAGTGGTATTTTAAAATTTTCAAATTATAGGTTTATAAGATTAATGTAGTTCTACTTAGCCTTCAATTAAAATATTTTAAATATCATTGGATTTGCCTTATCAAGATGCATATTTTAACTATAAATTTGCTAAAATATATTTTGAACGAACTTAAAATCGATGTTAAAACTTTTTAGTTTAATATTTTAATATTTTAATATTTAAAAATAATTAAAATCATAAAAATTTTGGATGTAAATAATATTTTTTAAAATAAAATTATATGGGTAATCACTTCTCAAGCATTATTATTTGTATCCACTTAGAGGTGCGAATAAATTAATTTCTTCTCAACTATAAACCATTAATATTTGTCTCCACTTAGAGGTGTGAATAAATTATTTTTTTCTCAAGCAAAAGCTCATACTTTAAAACAAAAATAAAAAAAAATTCCATATATTTTGATTAAAACTCTTGAAAATAACTCCAAATTAAATTAATATGATCCAATGAGGCCTTAAAATATTAAAATTGGCTATTAAGTATTAAACAAATGTCCAAGAAGAGTGAGTGTAAAATACATTAATTTAGACATATCTATATCGCGATAAGGGCACAACACAAGGTATAACCCTCAAATTGAGATCCAAAATGCAAGACTAATCTGCATTTCATATTTTCGTAAAATCCAATTATAAATATTTTATTGCTTTATTATAATATTTTATTGCTTCACACCCTCCTCCAAATCCTCTAAAATTTTCCCATAAACTGTTTAAGTTAGATCAATGTTTTCTTTCTTAGATCATAATTTTTTTCTAAATTGATATCAAAATTTGAGATAAACATTTATCATATCTTTTTTCTTTAGTTATGGATGCACTTGCTGGACATTTACAGGGGTGATGTACTTTTGTGCATGCTTTTCGCTGATGATATCCTTCTTTTGGATAAGATTAGAGATATAGTTTAAGAAAAACTTGAATTATGGAAGCTACATTGGAGTCTAAAGACCTTCGTTTGAGTAGAACTAAAGCTGAATACATAGAATGTAGCTCTAGTGACAGAGTTGTAACTATGAGTGATCAAATCATTAAAAGGTGTGAATGTTTTTGTTGTCTCGGTTCTATTGTTCAAAGTGATGGCGATATTGATGGTGAAGTTATTATTAGAATTCAAGTTGGCTGGTTGAAGTGGAGAAATGCTTCGGGCGTATTGTGTGATAGAAATTAACTGCTTAAACTGAAAGGAAAATTCTAAAAATGGTGGTGAGGCCTGCAATGCTCTATGACGCAAAATGTTGGCATTTAGAAGAGAAGCATAAAACAAAGTTAACTGTTGTTGAGATGAGAATGCTTAGGTAGATAAGTGGCCTGTCACTTAGAAAGAAAATGTGAAATGAATATATACGTGATAGTGTTGGTGTAGCTTCGGTGATGGACGATTAAAGAGAACCGTCCTAGATGATTTGGTCACATTAAACATTGATCGTCTGATGATCTAGTTTGAAGAGTATATGTTTTAGCTTCATCTAATGTTAAGAAAGACAAAACTAGACCTAAAAAGACTTGGGCCTATTGTATAAAAAATAATCTTAATCTATTAGAATTAAATGAAAATATGACACTCAATAGGACACAATGGAGGAAAGGGATTCATGTAGCCGACCCCACTTAGTGGGATAAAGGCGTCTTGTCATCGACATCATTGTTGTTGTTGATTATTATTATTGGTATCTAAATTTGTTTATGTTCCTCCTGATGTAAGGATCCCACAATGATGATTCTCATCTTAATTAAAAATTTGAGGCTGATAATTTTACTTTGCTACAACAAATGTTTTCACCTATTGGGCTGCTCCGTCATCTCGTTGCATTGGAATATAAATCCCAACTTTTAAATTGCATGAGCAACTCATTAAATTAAATGTCAATTTCAAACTTATAAAACACATCCATATTATAGTAGAAGAACTATTCGACATTTAAGTATACAATGCTTCATTCTCGTTCTCCTTTAGCCTAAGAAAATTTCTAATTTGAGCTAATTCTAATTAATTTTTAAAACCATCCTTGAAACTTAACCTTTAAGTCTATAGAAACAATAGCATATAAATTAATTTTGCAATTTTCAGGAGAACACATTTCTTAAGATATGACTAACTATAGAGACTTGTCATCATAGAAAATATTTACCCAAGATTAGTAATTATTTAAAATAATAAATTTATAAAAAACACTTCTTTTAATTGTATCATATTAATAAATTTATAAATTTATGCGGACTATTAATGAACATGTGCACTTCATGAATGTTCTCGATTTTTATTCATAAATGCTGTATTTCAAGTAAATAAATAAGAGCAAAACTTGTTATAGACTCCTAGTATTAATGAAAAATTTTGATTAGAACCCCTATTAAATTCAAAATAAATATAAACCATTTCACTCCCTCCTACTTTAAAACTAGCTTTGTTGCCAATTAGGAACTAAAAGGTGCCATGCCGCTTGTTTCTCTACTCTCAACTATCACTTCATCCAGGACCACATTAAGCTCAATTATATACATTTACAACATCTTCTCACTGAAGGCCGATATGGACGTTTTTACAAAGCCCTTATCGATAAAAAGATGCCAAGACCATACTTGCAAACTGATGCTCATAAAACTCGGTAATCAGTTTGAAGGGGGGTAAAAGGGGCTATAGCTTATAAATAAGTGGGCACGTATATATTGAGAAATATAATTTGAATGGCTTAGCTTTCTTAAGGCTTATGATCCGCTTTTTTCTTCTTCTTCTTCTTCTTCTTCTTCTTTCCTCTGTCCTCGTCTTTCTTTTAGCTTTGCGATAAAATTCTTTATGATGAGATGCCACGTTTTGAGCCTATGCGAGTCAAAGAGCAATTTTATCTTTCTACCAAGTTAAAGATCACCTAATAAGATTTTCCAATAATTATTCATATGGATAAGAAATTGTAAAATTAGTGGTTCTTCTTTCATTAGCAAATATATAAATTTTGAATATAAAATATTGTTTATACAAATTTGTACAGATAGCCATGAGGTGATTGACATAAAGTACGCCTACACAATATTCTTCACACTTGGGCAGAACCAAAATGGAACATAATAGGGAAAATGGCGAACCATGCTGATTCTTTCATTTTTGTTTTTTTCTGAAGTTTTTACATACATACCATCTAATTCTTATCTATTTACATATCTAACACCTCAATTTTATATTTTATATTTATATTATCCAAATCATTCTAATCACATAAAAAATATCATCATTTTATCTTTTAAAAAGTGAGATGCACATGTTAAAATTTAGAATAATGTGGAATACATCATGATTTCATTAATATGAACGGGGGTATAAATAACTCTTACAAGAATCCTATAATAGGAAAAATAATAAAGGGAAATGATATGAAAGGAAAAATATATCTCTCAATATCTCCAATAATCAATTAATTTTAATTATTATGAGATATAGGAGATAATACAAAACAGGAAAATAAGTAATTCCTAATCTAAGAATTAAATATAAAATATCTTCTGATATGATGAAATAATTTATTGCGTGAATAAATTATTTCCTATTATAATTCCTAACACTCTCCTCGAGTTTGGAATGTATGTTAATAATTCCTAACTTATCGATCGGTATCGAGATTGAGAAGAGTTTAGTTAAATTCGAGCCATTTGAATTTTGAGTTTGCTAAATTCAGGCTACTTGAATTTTGAGTTTTGTTCTCATGTGTTTTAGCATAGAGAGAAAGTAGATTCGAGCTCACTTGAATCTGGAGTTTGTTAGATTCGGACTTAGCTGAATCTTGAGTTTGTTAAATTCGAGCTGCATTGACTTTCGAGTTCGTCCGTCATATGTTTTGGCATAGAGAAAAAGTTGATTCGAGCTCATTGAATCTTGAACTTGAATCTTGAGTTTTGTTAGATTCAGGCTCAGCTGAATCTTGAGTTTTGCTAAATTCAGTGCTTTCATTGAAATTTGAGTTTGTCGACTCATATGTTTTGGCATAGAGAAAAAGTAGATTCGAGCTGGCTGAATGCGGGATTGCTTAAATTCGAGCTGGCGAGGACCGAGATAGCCGCGAGGACCGAAAAGGCCGGCGAGGACCGAAGGGCCGACAAGGCGATGATCGAAGGGCCGGCGAGGATCGAAGGGTTGGAGAGGATCGAATTGCCGGCGATGACTGAAGGGCCGGCGAGGACCGAAGGGCCATCGAGGATCGAAGGGTCGAAGAGGATCGAATTGCCGGCGAGGACTGAAGGGTCGGCGAGTATTGAAGAGCCAGCGAGGATCGAATGGCCGGCGAGGACTGAAGGGCCGGTGGGGATCGAAAGGCCGGCGAGCTTCGGGCGCGAAGAAGAGCGACGCGATGAAGCGATCTAAAGGTGTCGGAGCCGAAGATGCCGCTTATGAAGAAAACGAAGGTGGGCGAAGATGCTGCATAACTCAAATAAGAGGACAAAGAAAAGCTCCCGACGAGCAGACGAAGATGAAGATGAGATTCCTCCCTTCCCGCATGAAGGCCAGCGGGAAGGGAGTCTTGAGGTCCTCTCCAAAGATTATCTGTCGTTATGACAAAAATTTTGCTCTGATACCATGTTGACATTTAGAATAATGCGGAATACATGATGATTTCATTAATATGAACGGGGGCATAAATAACCCTTACAAGAATCCTATAATAAGAAAAATAATAAAGGGAAATGATATGAAAGGAAAAATACATCTCTCAATATCTCTAATAATCAATTCATATTAATTATTAGGAGATATGGGAGATAATACAAAACGGGAAAATAAGTAATTTTGAATCTAAGGAATTAAATATAAAATATCTTCTTGATATGAGGAAATAATTTATTGCAGGAATAAATTATTTCCTATTATAATTTCTAACAGCACATTTTCGTATATAGTTAAAAGGGTATTTTTGTAAAGATTAAAGTTTAGGTGTTAGATATGTAAATAAATAGAGATCCAGTGTTGTCTAGGTAAATTTCTCTTTTGTACAAATGACCAATAGTTTTTCGCTTTTGTCGGTTTTACCTGGCCTTCTTCAACATGGCCTACTTCCGCCTTGCCATGTTTTCAGTCAGCGTCGATGAGGTAAAATATGCACCAACATAAAGATTAAAATACCCCGTACTACCCTCCTTAAAGTAAAAGTAAAAATATAATATTGTATTTCCCTCCTTTTATTTGCTATAATTAGAGGACCCATGACATATGCTAAACAGTCACTGGGCTTTCCTCTCTCTCAACCACGCATGTAGGGGGATTTTTCTCCCACTCCCCTTTTGTAACCTTTATTTTCTAAGGAATAAAAGACGTCAAAATGCCTGGAAATACCCCTATTTGCCCCCGTGGAGCCAATCTCTCCCTCTCATCAACAAATTTTATCATTTGACATGAATATCAGAATGATTAACACGAATTTGGAGACAGTTTTATATCAATAAACCTTCAAACTCAAATTTAAAAATCATCCAAAACTTCAATTTCGGCAAACTTACAGTCAAACTGACCCGCTTAACGAGACAAACCTGTTGACGCAAAAATTGGCCCAATTCGAGTCAAGCCAAGCCTTGATGAAGTCATTAAATCACTTTTGGAAGCTTTGATGGGCTAATTAAAAGTTAAATAGATTTTGAATATGATAAGCTTATGGTCAAATCAAGTATCTAAAAGCTTTGATGGACTAATTGAAGGTCAAATGGATTCCAAATCTAATAAGCTTATGGTCCGATCGAGTGCCTTGATAAGATGAGTCAAACGACCCAAGATCACTCAATTCCAACGTCTTTAAAGCACTTAAATATCTGCAATATGTCATTCGATCAAAAAAAAAATTATAGAGATGCCACTCCCATACTCCATAAAAAAAGCTCTACTCCATGAAAGTGGGACCAAACAGCTAGACCTAGAGCTAGAACTGGACATGGAGAAAAATGAGTCAAATTCCAATTTTGTTCTTTACTAAAGACTCGACGAACATTTCCACTCCCGCAGCCGCCAAACATTGTTGAATACCGCTCGTCGATTACCATCAACCACCATCAATCACCCCTGTTCTTTGGCATCGATAAATAATATGGTGTAACAATACATCACGAAAATGATGTAATGACAAACCCAGAAGACATTATAACGATGTTCTCCAAAGATGGTGTAATGAAAAACTCTAAAGACAGTGCAACAGCACACCCAGAAGATAGTGTAATGATTCACCTCAAAGATGGTGTAATAATACACCCTGAATACGTTGTAAGTTTCTATAATAACTGCTTACAACTGTCGTACTCAAAAGATGGTGATCTTCTCTGAACTTATAAAGTTATCTTCCCATAGCTTTCATCTACAGCCTATGACCTATATGGTTTGTTGCAACAATAACCCCTTACTACGGACTAGGCGGTGAACTGACATTATTAAAGTTCTCCACTATGGCTTATATAACCAACTATGATTTATGTGATCCACATCTCACACAGCTCTCAGTGCGGCCTCTATGGCCTACAAACGTTATTGCATCTCCCAACTCTATACTATATGGCATGCTGACGTTATTGTAGCTTATCATTACAACTAAGGTAACCAACTACGACCTACATTACTCAAAGCTCACGGAGCTCCCAACTTTAGCCTCTATGGCCTCGGAGGTTATTGCAGCTCCCAATTTCAGTCTTTGTGGCCTACAGACATTATCACAGCTCCCCACTACAGTATATGTGACAAAATATGGCCAATGTAGCTCACAGCTCTTGCAGCTTTCTACTATGGTCTCTATGGTCAACTAACGCTTTTGAAGAGTCCATCTATGACTTACATGGCCAACTATAGTCATGGCTTTAAAATATGACCTCTACGACTGTCTAGTGTTATAGCCACAGTCTACAACAATCATGGTGGGCTACAACCTTCATATCAATCAGTTACGGCCTTTGCGGTTTGTTGCGACTATTGTCGTTAAAATACTGTTGTATATCAATTTTGACATTCTATCCTTTTTAATTCAGAAGAATAGTGTGCATATGAACTTATAACTACAAAGTGAATTATTTCAATAGGGCTAGAACTCTTTATTTTTTCTCTTTCCAGGGTTTTACACGTAATAATTGTGGTGCATAGATTTTTCCAATAAGTGGGGCCTACGCGCCTATTGTGGCACCTAGACGCAAAAGAGATCATATTCCGCAAGGAAAGAAGCCTTAATTGGACAAAATAATGTCTCATTACCTTCAAGAAATTGACTAGTGTCACCCATGTCTGATATCTTTCCCTCTTTAGAGCGACCCCTAAAAGGGATATTGTCATTCAAGGGCCAAAGACTGTCGATAAAGCAGCACATTGATCAATGAAAAAATTTATACTTCTACCAAATTGGAGAATTCATTCACATTCTTTTTAGTTTAGAGGGCGCAAATATCAAGAAATATGTTATACTTGCTATCTAAACCAGGTTTAATAAGGATCATGTGGACAGCTTCTCTCTTCCCTTTAAACAATTTAAAAGATGGGCCCTCTACTGAATCATTTAGATCGAGAGCTATCTTTTCCAATGGGTAAATCACAAAAGAAGGCAACACCGCGCCGCAACCTGGAACAGTCTTCTCCACTATGACAACAGTAAGATCCAGCACCTTCAAGGTCTATAAAGGGAGATTGCAAGAAGGCCTCCCTCAATGGATTTCCATGCCCCCATAATGCCTGACTTTCTACCGAGCTTTCTTCTTCATGGATCTAAGCTCCTTTCACCTCTATTGACAAAGTCTAGATTAAAGGCGTGATCTCAAATCTTCATCTCTTTAACAGTATTTTTTATCCTTTACAGAATGCTAAAGTTAAAAGCTCTCCAAAATCGTAGCAAGACATCGCTCTTCTTCAAAATAAGAGCTCACGACTCCTACGAAACATCTTTTTTATAGACCTTAATGGGAGTAAAACTTTAATGTTTATTATCCACCACAGCTAATGCTATTTCTTTAATAAATAACTCTCTTTTCTTTGGACAACATAAAGACATTACAACAGATGATTAGCACACATAGATCCAGAATTAAGACAAATATGATACAATATTCATTCTATAATGAAAATACAATCAGAGAAATCTTTATTCCTACTCCCATTATCTTAAACCTTATATAAACACACATCTAATTCTACCAGCAAAAAGAAAACAAGTTCTAGTTGCAAAATAGCTTAGGCCGTGAGCCTCCCTTATAATAAGGTGCAAGACCATCACATGTGAACAAGCAAAACAAAAGATTTATAACGAACGACTTCCTGCAGGAGATCCAAGACCTCCAGGAATAAAAACTAATTTCACTCACCCATCAACTTGTGAGATTACTCCATCAAGATGTTGCACAAATTACCCTTAGGAGAAGGCTAGTCCTGGCTTAGAGATGAGCATAAAATAGTCTAAAATCATCGCAGGTACATCCTAAATTCACCCGAGTCAAAGAAATTCTATTACGAATCATAATGCATTTGAGCCTCAAAAAACTTTTCTCAAACTGAGCTATAAGCACAACAAGTAATAAATATTTTTGTAAACCCTATATAAAAAAAATTCTTGTTCTTCTCACAAGCCCTTATCGAGAAGACAAGAGAATCGAGAAACTAATTGTATAGCAAATACGGTCATATACCCTAACAGTGCTTTTTACATATATTCCATAGAGAGCTTCTTGAGATCTAAAGGCTATACCTGAAGTTAAAGTTATTTTCGAACTGAGCCCACTAGCTAACGTGGTCAAACTAAGCCCACCTGTCAAAGTGGTTAAACCGAGCTCACTTGTCATGGGATCGAATTGAGCCACCTATCAAAGGGGTCGAACTGAGCCCACTTATTGTGGTGATCGAACTGAGCCCACCTGCCAAAGTGGTCAAACTGAGCTCACTTGACAAGTAGTCGAACTGAGCTTACTTGTGCTCCAAGTGGTAGAACCAACCTGAACCATCATGAAAAACTATCATTACACATAAGGACGTGTCAATCCTCACTTGTGGTGTCATTTGACACCCACATCTCGATCTTTTCATCAAGACATAGAAGACAGGGATTGTACCATACGAAATATAATTTTATTTTTATTTTCTCCCTTGTATAAAAAAAATTCAGGGCGACACTTAAAGGGACTCCTCTTTTCAGGGCCTCCCTAAAAAAGTTTTACTCTCCCTCCCTCGCATTACGAGAAAAGAGGAGATCGTTCCATCACCTTAATTTACACCTTCCTCTTAAAGACAAGATCATTATTGGTTTATCTGAACTCACATACATTATAAGTATTTACATCGTAAAAATGATTCAACATGTGCTATTAATGTTATGATACTTCGTTATAATCAATAACTAAGCTTTCTTCAAACATAATTCAAATAATATTTGACCTTATTCGATTATTTTTCTTCGAGCCTGATTAATCCGTGTTCCATTCATACTCCAATCATGGTTGAACTCATTGATTTATGTTTGAATCATACTCAAAACATATTCAACTCGTACTCAAATTTTATTTCAACATATTAGAATCTTGCTGCAATAAATTTTAAATATTATTCGAGATTCTGTTCAGCTTCAAATGTGGACTTAAACTTTACCATCATACAATTCAAATTTTATTCGAAACTTATTCAAAAATAATGAATTGTAAATAAGATAGTTCTCAACTCAAAAACAAGTCATATTAATTAGAAAAGAACTTCTGAACACATTTTTGAAAGTTGAAAATTGACATCAAGCATCAGTCTCTAATTTTCCATATTATTGGGCATATGAATTTATATTTTTTAATTTAAATTCACATATGTGTGTCTATATGAATAGACTAAATTATTTTTTATGGAGTTCACTTTATAAGTGCTTTCAAAATAAAGTTAAAAATAAAAAATAAAAAGTACAATCCCATGCTTTTCTTCTTTCCCCTCACATCAATCGTTAAATCTTCATAAAATAATTCAAAGTTCATGTCTCATGTAGAGTTGATGCATAGGGTAACCTATGCTATAATATGGCTCAGCAATGGTCATATCTTAAGCCCTAAAAATTCTATTCAGTACGTATTATATTCTAAAAATTTTAAAAAATTGCCCCCCTATTATTACAATAAGGACTATAAAATAAATGATTTTATATTCATTATTGATTGAAAATTTTAGATTTTTCACACTTTAAGATTTCAAATTCTGCATTTATGAATTTTACATGTTAATTTTGTTAGATATGGCCCAGAAAATGGATAGATGTTGGGTTGTTTACGGGCTATTCTGGAAGGTTCTGGATATCTTCTGGAAGTGAAGAGGTGTGTCGCTTGGAGTGAAGAGACGTGTCTCTCGAAATGAAGAAATGTGTCTTTTGGAGTGAACAGATGTGTCTCTTGAAGTTAAGTGAGTAGAGATTACGGGAGCGTTTTTAATAATTTTATTTGTGGGTTTTATCTAGATATTCAATGTGTGACCCTATGAGTATGTACTGAAATTTTTTCTTAGAGTAGTAACACCGCTCTGCCCCCGAGGACGTAGGACATCGCCGAAACTCGTAAATTTCTCTGTGTTCTTAATTTAATTTTCTTTTTCTTCCAATTCCTTCACATCAAATGTATTCCACAAATTTAATATTGCACTATACAAACCCCATAAAATCATTAAGATGTATAGCACTTTAGACAAAATAAAAATAAAAACTATATTGAATCATAAAATCGAATATAAAATTGCTATCCCTGATCAAGATACTCATGAGAGCTTATTAATTGACATTTACTCGAAGGGATTTACATGTACTTTCTATAGCTAATGGAGGCAAAGCTGGGCCTAATGGAAGTACTCTAACGGGCCGAATAGGATTGAACTATCTAAGGCAAACCATTTCATTTTTCCTCCATACATCGTAATTTCTATGCATAATATCAAATTTCAGAATAATCACAAATCTCAGAGTGGAAAATTGCTAGCCCTAGGCTTGGTTATTTATGAAAATTTCTTTGTTGACCCATATAATCATACAGCTCTTTTGTGCTCTTTCTCTCTCTATTTCTCTATGCACACAAGAGTAATTTTCAAAATTTCAAATAATTAAATTAATTATTATAAATGTAAATAATTAAAGTCTATCTTAATATTTAGTTAAAGCCAAAAAATAATAAATGATGAGCAACTTTCAATTTTTAGATTTAAATTAAGGTCTGAGTATACCTAACCTAAACCCAAGCTTATAGAAGCACTTTACACCCTTCTTCCCCATAGAAATCCTTGCCTTCAATATATAAAGAGTATTGGATGTTAGGTCTGAGATCATTGTTAGGTACACATGTACAATGACATTGTTGAATGTTTGTTAAGACAAGTAATGAAAATATGTACTTTGGTCATATTAAGAAGTGTGTGCAACCATAAGAATTAACGAGAGTTTGGCATTGCCCTAACAAAGGCTGGGATCATGTACTCATGATGGTTAGAATTTTACGGATACGGATAATGCAACATTTTGAGCTTCTATGGAATAAAAAAAGATGAGAGACTGGGTTTGCTTATGATTAAAGAAGGGGAAGATGTGGTTTGGGTGAGCACACACAAAAGATATTATATTTTGCACTTAAGCTCTAAAACAGTCATACATGGTTGAATGCATTTGAACACAATTCAATTTTAAATAAGCAAACTTTTGAAAAAGCCAAGCATAAGCAAACTATGAACTCGCTCATGCTTGACTCCGTTACATCCCTAATTAATAGTACTCAATGGAAGTGATGGTCGTCAAACATTACAGACACATTACGATAATTTATCTCGCCCTTTATGACCTTTAGGAGACACTCACATGCAGATGTGCATGAGTGAATACCATTTCCTTGTACTTTTTATGAATAATTGAGGATAAAAAAGTTATATTTGAATGCTAAGAAAAAAAAGCAACAACAGAACATCCTGAATAATAAAGAAAGGGAATATATAAGAGCTAGTGAGCTAGAGAGATGTAAATTCTAAATGCAAAATTTTTAGTACCTAACTAAGAGATTGTGAGACTATTATTTATATCATTTATTTATATTAGGGCAAAAAATTGATCGCGACACAGAATATTAACGGTGGAAAATAATAAAGGTAGGTAGAGAGGAGAGACTAAGAAGTAATAATAAATTGAGGTGACTACTCCATTTCTATGGATATTTTATAGCAATGCAAACTGTTAACTCCCTTAAGTAAGAAGCCAAGGGTTAGACGAATAACTTGGGCAAGAGCTTTTTGAATCAATATATTGATAAGGACTCGTTAAAGATGTCCACATTTGTTATTAAATTTTGATGTACCAACATTGACTTCTTTACAGGATATATGATCCAAAATACAATGATAGTGTATCTTAATATGCACTATCAAGACATGATGAATGAAGTTATTATCTATAACCATTACTAAACTACATCACATTGTTATGAGGTTAACAACAAAATGGAGATGCCAAATTGAAGAGTAAGTTCACTCAACCAAATGTTGTTCTTGTTAGTTATTGCATGTGTCTGATATTTAGTTACTTGGATTAATTAGAAAGAATCTATTTTCAATTTGCTTGATGTAATGTCCAAGAAATTTATGCATGGACCTATCTCTTTAATGTAAAAGGTTTGGTTCAAATTTTGTATGAAAGATGAAATTGAATTTACATCATTATTGATAATGAGGATGTTATGGATGTAGATAAGGATGTAGATTCAACTATGATGATTGGAGTAGATTATGAGATATGAACCTATGATTGTCAACTTAAATTATTTTTTTAGTAGATGGCTAGAGAATTTGAAGTATTCTTACCTTGGTGCTATTTTAATCCATAGATTATTTTTCTAAGAGATACAAATAATTTGGATGTTAGATGTCATAATGTTTTAAGTAATTTAGGCATGTATATGATATCATCAAAATTAACATGAAAGAAGGCATTTAAAACATTTAGTCAAAAAACATTCCACAAATTATGTAGTGCAATTGTGAGAACTATTAGTATAGACGGCATTTTGATGGTGGGATTAAATATCTTATTATAGTTTATTCATTGTTCATGCTTGATTCTCTAAATGACAAGACAAGTTTTAGGGCATGTAAATTTTCCATCAAAGGTGAGTTTTATCTTGAATGTTCACTGGAACCATAGAATTATTTTGATTTGTAGGCAAGGAAACAATTTCTAGATAATTTGTTTTCTCGTAGGAAATTAAAAAATGCAAATATTTATGTTTGATAGTTTGACTGCAGTGAATTGGGTCAGCTAGTGTAGCAAGCTGATGGATAAGATCAAATATGTTCTTAAGCCTCCAAGAGCCTATTTGAAGATTGGTATGCATGCGATGTTTGGGTATAGGTTACAAGTTATGTGAAGATGAAGGTTTTATTGGCAAGTTTTGCAAATTGGCTTGTACGAGAAGTGGTTGATAGAGTGTGGTGACTAGCATTGAGGCTAAAGATATGGAGAGTGTGGGAAGCTAGGGCAATTCATCCTAGCATTTAGAAATAGTGAGGCTAAATGCAAGTGTGAAGAGTAAGGAAGTATATTAATTGATTGAGTTATAATGGTTGAGGTTTTATCATGATAAGGATAGGCAACTTTATCAAAGACAACATGTGGACAAAATATTTTTTGCTTTCTATCCATAATATTTCATCTTACCCTCAAGGTAAATAGTTCGAGTTTATCTTAAGTTATCATTGGGTTGAGGTTATATTTATCATTTAATTAAATTTAAATTCAAATTATAACTTAATTTTGTAAATTTAGACAAACCTTCTATTAAAAAAAGAAGAAAATGATGCCATTCCAAAATTTTATAACAAAAAAGTGATTAAAAAAATATGTAAATTAGAAGGTGAATTTTGAGGGGAAAAAAATTTCTAATTATTTTGTACCTAAATGACTAAAATCCAATATTTTTCAGAATATTTTAAATAAACAATTTTTAAGAAAGAATCTGAGTGTGAGTAACTCAAATACAACTTATTAGCCAGTCAAACTCAATTAGGAGTCATCTACCTCTTTTTTTCCAGCAAACTTCGAGCATGGGAACTTTCAGAACTAGAGAAAATACTCAATCATCAGGCCACTATCTCGTCCCTAATTAGGAGTCCTCTATCTAGACCATCTTTAGGTGGCGTCAACTTATCTCCCTTAGATTTGCATTGATTATATCTCCATTTTTTTTCTAGAAGGACCAACTCAAAAAAATGCATCAAGTAAATTAGAATCATTACAATTAATTAATTTAAATTATAAATTAAAATTTCCTAGTAGCATTTGCAATATTTTTCTTAATTTTTTTCTCTCCCAAAAAAAAATTATATTAAGAAATTAGACAATTAATAGTAAACCAAAAAAATAAAATAAAAGAACATGCCTCTGCAAGCTTGGAAGATCTGCTTCAATTGCGTCAATAGTTAATTAAAAAAAAATAAGATCAACATAATTTTATCAAAATTTAGACATTAAGAGTTCAATTTTTTTATTTAAAAAAACATAACAAAATAATTAATTATATAATTACATGTCATATTCATCATCTCAAAATAAATTTCAAAAAAAAAAAATTTAAATCCATTCCAAAAAAGAATTCCAACAGAATATTATTACTGAATTTTTTTTCCCATAAATCCAAAATTCTACACATAAATTCTATAAATACCGAGTATTTCCAATCCAACATTTAGCCAATTTAATCATCAAATCATAGATCTTACCCAAAAAAAATTAAAACACCGAATAACAAACAAATAATAAAATTACACATTAGCCCCTCCCCCAAATCCACTCCTTCCCCTTCCTCCCTACCTTCACTTCTCCTCCCTCGCAACCCCTCCATCAAAATTCTGCGCGTAGCTGAAGGAATCATACCTGAAGTTACAATGCGTCGTCGGCAGCCTCTGCGGCTGCACAAGCTTCCTTATCTCAGATCGAATCTTATAAAACAGATGGCGAACGCTCCCTTTGCTATGGTAGCCCAGCAACTCCGTCTCCTCCTCATTCATCTCCAGATCTCTCACGAACCCCGGCTTCTTCGAAAGCAGCCAGCTCCAACTCCATTCCCACCATCTCCGAAGCGAACCTCCGTTAAACTCCTGAACGAATTCCGGCGCCGATTTAGTGCGGCGAAGCGCTAGAGAGGATAAAGGTTGGATTTTTATGGAGAATGAGGAGATAAGCCTTCGGCGGAGACCGATGAGGTGGGTTTCTTTGTTTGGGGGTTGAGAGATTGGGAGCTCGTCTTTCATTGGCTTGGAAGGGAAGAAGGTTTTCTTCTGGTTCTGGTTGTTGTTGAGGAGAGATTCCATGGCTGGGCTTCTTTTTTCAACAACTTCCTGCTTCAATGGAGGAAGAGGGAGATGGAAATTTGGTTAAATGATAATTCATGATATTCTTATTAGCTGAGACAGGCTGGTAAAGGGTTGGAACAGGGGCCCATTGGATTGCTCCTCCGGGGTGTTTGGTCGTTTTGAGGAATCACGAATGGCCGTTCGTTTCACATTAAGATTTGGTCATCTTTATGATGGACGGTGATTCCTCTACCTTTTTACTTGATTTGGCGCGTAAATATATATATAAACGTGTATTATAAAAAGTTAGAAAATATTTTTAATGTGGTATGATAGATTGTATTTTATTTTAAATGAATTAAAATAAATTATATTTTTGTGTAATTTAAAGAATAAAATGTTAAATAACTAAAAATACAAATTCATTAAAATTCAGTGTTATGAGTTTTTTATTTTATTTTATTAATAATTGTCGATTGGTGCGATGTGTGGTTTAGTTCATCGCATGAAACTAGGGATTTAGTATTTTAAGAAGAAGATGGTTTTCCCGTCGTTATAAAGAAAGTAGGTCAATTGGTTAATTCAGGGACCTACAAATTAGGTGTTTTCTCTAAATCATTGGATTTGGGCAATTGATTGTTGGGTGCATTTCGGATGATTAAGCTACTTTCTCATCAAGTAAGTGGTACTAAAATATTAGAGCTAAAATTTCACAAAGAGGTCACATCAATTGATTTCCAATGATTTTGTTTGATGTGTGCTAGCAGATTTACGGTGGTAGAATAATAGTTTATCATCTTAGTGTTAAGCACACACTCAAATAGAATAAAATAACAAATAGAGAGATCAAAATTTTTTACGTAGAAAACTCAAAAAGAGAAAAAAAAACACTGGATCTGACTCAATTATAAAAATTCACTGTATGTTGATTATTATAGAGACTACTTGTCCCACGGGAAGGAAATGATTATAAAGTCTCCCAAGTTACAACGTTTATGTTCAGATAAACTTGTTATGAGGAACGGCGCTAGAACCGATAATCGAACAGTGACAGATTAACAATTGATGGTCGACGGTGGTTGACAATCGGCTTAGCGATCGTTGATGACGGGGGTGATTAACGGTGGGAATAATGTTGAACTTCAGCTCCTTCTCAAAACTTCAAGCTCTTACTCAAGCCTCAAGCCTCAAGCCTCAAGCTCTCTTCCCCCTCTCATGAGAGGGTTGGGGCTTTATTTATAGAGTTTCGGGTGCAATTAATATATAAATATGAACCACATTGATTGAACGATTCAAAGAGCATCCCTCAAGCAGACGAAATTTGATGGACATTTGAGCGTCTTAACGATGTCTGAATTGAGTGATCATAGGCTCGTTAGATTCGTCTCATTGATATGCTCGATTTAACTATAAAGTCGCTAGATTACACACTCATTCGACCTTCAAAATTGGCTCGAAAACTTCCAAATGTGGTTTAATGACTTGATTTAAGCTTGATTTGGCTCGAATTTGGACTGATTTTGGTACCATTGGATTTACCTAACGTGTTGGTCTTTTTAACTATAAGTACTAAAATCTGAGCTCTTGATGACTTTGTGTTTGAATAGGCCTCATCGTGCCGGTCATTTCTTATTCAAACGATTGCCTCGAGATTCATATCATGTCTTGCGATTTGTGTCGGATAAAATAAATTTATTGATGGCATATCAAATATATATTTGTTATGAATCTAATTCTTGTAAGTATTTAGGTATTTTGAATTTTCTCTGTACTTATTCTCATACTAGTTATGTATAATGATAAGATTATTATTGTAAAAAAATGTTATTTTTAATATGTAATTTAATAATTTTTATTTGATGTGTCATCAAGAATTTTTTATGATATGGAACTCGAGATATTTTTTAGCAATAAATTTTTCAAATTCAATTTCAAAACTATTTGGGCCTAATTTTAATAAGTTTATAATCGAACGGTCCGTCTCAACAAGACAAATTCAATGATATCAAAATTGGTTCTGATTCCAATCAGGCCCAGATCAAATTGTTGAAGCACAATTGAATTATTTCGATTTTCAATTGAATGATCAAATAAACTCTAAATCTGACATATTTATAGTTAAATTAAGCATATCAATGACATAAATCCAATGAGCCAAAGAACATTAAATTTTGATGCCATTAAGGCACCCATACTCTTAAAAAAACACAAATAAAGAAGGGTTTAGCATGAGCCAGCTGATCTGGTAGCTAGGAAGGTTACATGTCAAAAAGACTAAAATTCACCTCCCAAAATACTATAAATGGCCTTCTCTCTTCACTTCAGATATGGGGTGGGGGAGATGAGGAGGAGAATAATAAGTGGAATTTTGAAGTCTATTCTTAAGAGAAGACCCGACAAGTAAATACCAGTCTCCATAGCCGTCAACCATCGTTGACCACCGCCCATTGGGCATCCCCACTTGCAACCACTGGCGACCACTATTTGCAAAAATATTATTTTTTTTTTTGTCTAACACTTGAATTATGTAAATTTTAATGTAAGATTATAATCTCATCCTGCCTATTGTAAAAGAATGATAGCACATAGTGGATTATTTGTATTGTGTTAGGCCCCAGTGATTTTTTCTCTTTTGCGGGATTTTTCACGTTTAGAAATCTTGATGCTTCCTCATTTTTTCTATATGTATAGTGGATCTTTATGCAACAATATAACGTTAAATAAACACTCTACCACATTGAATTTTTCGACAGACAACAATATTATTTTTACAATTATTAGATATAAAAATGCAAAATTATATATGAATTTCTATCTTCTCATATTCATAGAAATAAATTCAATAAACATTAACAAAATTTTCAATTAAGTTTTTCTAGAAAGAAGATAATTAAGTCCAAAATTACACTATTGCTCAATAATTATTTAAACTTTAATGAATCAAAATAAATATTGTTTCATTTCAACTTAAAATATTTATGGCTTAAATAAAGTTTGACAAAATATGATAAAAAAAAAACATTCTATTCAATTAAACATAAATTTTGATAGATTCATATGATTCAAAACACTAGTTTTCAAATTTTAAATAAAAATATTAATCTACTCTTGACATCATTTGGACTCGGCTTTGAATAAATTTATAATTAATACAAATAACTAAATTAGATAAAAAAATGTTATTAATAATTTTTAATTCATGTATGAATATACCTATATAAAGCACTTGAATTATAGTTCAAGACAAATTTTTTTTTTACCATTTAAGAATCCTTCATGATTCTAGCCCAAAGGAGCTTCTTAGCTAGTCTAATTTGGCAAGCTTAACATTACAAATTTTCACATCTTTAAGGTGTTAATGTATCAAAAGAATATTATATAATCAAGGAGATCAACATGAGCTATCCAATAAATTTTTCTTATTTTCAATAAAAAAATTATAATTTTCCTCTTTAAAAATATATAAATAGAATTTGCTTTTATATATTCTAAGAGGAAAGGATAAGACCCCTAAAAGGATTACCGAGAAAAGAATGTAAAACTTTGTATGTCAGCATTCAATACTCATCAACACCAACTGATGCCCTAACATTGACCCTTGCTTAAACATCCATTGTCGTCAATAATATTGAGACTTTGTTAATGTAATTGATTGTTGCTAATAAGGTCATTGTCTATTATTGCACCAACCATGGCACCTGACATTGTTAGTAAAACAGATGCCTAAAACTGCCACCAAATCTAAACTCCATTATTGCCAATAAAGTTAAATTTTATTATCACTAACCATGCTAACAAATGTCATCATTACTAATTATGATGTTTCTTAAAAGCAATAAGTTTTACACATGTTAACGACACCAATGTCACTCCTCATTGACATTATGCTAAGACAATCATCACCAGTTAAGTTGTTGTTACCAAATGATAACAATAATTACTCTTGTCTTCAATATAAAAATAGATGCTCACACTGCTACTAATTTTGACACACCATTTATGTCAGTGCTAGTGCTCATCATTTTCAATAAGAATGATGCATATCATCAATGTCAAAGCCTAGCGTTGATGATCATGTTTGTTATTGACACTAATGTTGATACTCGTCATCACCAATAAGATATATCCATTATTTGTAATAACAATGACTAATATCAATGCAAATAAGTTTGATGCCCCAATTAGCACTAATATAAATGCTTATTGCTGCATCAATGTTACTAAATATTATCACCCTCAACATTAACATTGGCATTGACACCAACTTTAACACTTGTTATCACCCTGAATTTTAACAATTGGGGTCTTTGTTGTACTAAAGTTGACACCTATGAAAGATAGCAATGCTAATATCCACCATCACTAATAAAATTCAACATCCATCATCATTGATAAGGACAACAATCATTGTATATGCCATGAATAATGCCCATTATCATTGCCAAAGTTGACACCCACTATCATCACCAAAGACAATACCTACCGTTGTTGATGTCATTCTTCATAATCGTTGATCTCTTCTTCTGTAAAGAAAAAAAATAAAGCAAAGCATCAATCACTTCTTAAAAATGATTCTACCATGGAAGCAATTTTCCATGGTTGATGCATGCTATAGTATCTAAACTTCTTATTTAACTATTATGAAGCATTATATTTTTAACTTGCATTAGTAAAATAATTTCAACAAAATTAGAACCTTGATTTTTTTTTTCTTTGACTTTTCATGTTTATCTTTATTGGTGTATGCAACCTTTTTTTTCCAAACAAAGATATTGTAATCTTAATTCAAATTTTAAAATTTTAAATTAAAATTAAAGTTTTTCTAACTCATCTTGAATTTGAGTTAAATTTTTTAATTTTTTAATTTTATATCTTTTATTTAATTGAAAATCAAAATCTTTAAACCAAAATTTGGATTGATTCACTCAAATTTGATTAGATGACCATTATATTTTGAAATGAATGCTTGAGTTCACATTCTATGTGGGATAACTAACCATTTACACTTATCTCAAAATGAATCAAAATATAATAGTTAAAAGTTCCTAAAAAGCTACATAAATTCTTACCATTGGACACATTGTACCATCAATCAAAGTCTTTTTTTAGTTGGATATTTAAATGAATTTTAATTGCATGCACATGCACAATGCATACACAAAGCCTTAAACTGAAGACCTCTTGGTTGAAAAACTAAGCTCTCAGCCAACAAACTATCTTACACTCACTCAGAAATTTTTACTGTAATAATATGTAACTAAAAATATCCCAATATACATTCTTTAAACCCTCAAATCTTAATGTTTAATGAAGTATACAAAAATTACTGATGTATTTACAACTAATTATCTATCTTATGTTGTTACTTATTAATTATTTGTCAACTTTAACTACATCTAATGAAACTTTCTTAGAATTACTTTTAGCTCTTAATCCTAAGGTATATACATCAATATTAGATAAAATCGGTTCACCGCATAATAGTATTAGGAATTCAAGTAAACCTATTTGACAAATGCATGATGTAGTCGCCAATCATCATTACTCATTTTACTTTTAATTCAACTATTTTCCATATATTGACACAAATTAGATGGAGTAACACTGAAAACCCAATTTATCTCCTTTTAAAATTCTAAAATCTTATATGGCAACCTCTGCTAATATGTTGACACTTTCTTGTTAATATAAAAAATAGCTTTTATTATAATGTTATTAGTTATTGTCAACATATATAAAAAAAATTTTGCAAGTGGCAACTGAAATTAGAATATGAGTACTATAGATAGAATAAAGTAAAAATTTATCATTTTATTTTACCAATCTAAATACCAAATCCCATAAATTATGATGATTAATGTTTATAAGATTAATTTATAGACTCGGTGCCTATTAATGTGAGAGAAAAAATAAGTGAACACAGTTCAATATTTTCTATTCTATTTTTATCAATATTTTTATTATATGTTGTTTTTATTAATATTTTAAACTAATGCCTCGAAGTAAAATAAAAAATTCATTAGCATAACAATCCTGACCGAGAGTGCTAATCTAACATACTCAGCCACTGTGGAAATCCATTACTAATCTACTCAAAAATAGCTCATCATCAAGAAGAGTCCTTTTATCTAGGGTGGTTATTGGTTAAGCTCAACTAAAGATTGGCTTAGTTAAATCTCTACTCAGGGATCATCCCAAATGTAACAATTCTTTTATCTTCACATGTATTCACCCAATCCATTTTATGGAATCAATTAAAACAAGTTTATTTTTCCAACAAATTAGAAATATATCAGAATAGTAATGCAGTGTTAGCTAAATTTAAACTTATTTGCTGCACACACACACACACACACATCACTTAAAATTTTGATTTAAATATGATGTCTTCAAAGATATCACTGTGATATAATATACATATACTAAGTAATTAATATGTCCACCTTTCTTAATGCTATCTTTCCTTTTTTTTAAATCAACAACATGCCCATGTTCAAAGGAGAGAAATAATCCATAAAATAGGATGTAGTTAGAGTCATATCAATAATCAAGTCATGAGTGTTTATATCTATCGAATCAGTTGTAGATTATGATTAATATGATAGTGATCCTAGCATATTGATTATTATATTTTATGTAATTTTACATACAATTTACCTAATATAAGTACAACTTTAAAGAAGGATAAAAAGCCCAATTTAAAATCAACTTGTGGAAGTGTTTGTTAGAACATAGGTTCAAATTATGATTAAACAAGATCATATTAAAATATAATGATTGAATAATAGTTTATTCAAATCATGAAAATATATTAGCCATATCAAAGAGGTCTAATCTGATATTTATTCAAAAGAAATCTAAAACTCCAATAAAGACATCCACAAATAAATGCAAACATCAAGAATGAAAGTATTCTTTTAATATGCTAACTTAAATGTGTTGAGTATGAAGCTTGATATTAATATAATAGTTTATTTGCATAGTATAAATTACAATTAGCGATAGAAGAACAATTTATATTCCATGTCATATGATATAATCCCAAATATGCATAGTACATCACAAATAGCAATAAAGAACAAACCTGTAATGTTTTATAAAATAGCATGATTATTCAAATTTCAATATTGGTATAAGTAATATATTTAATAGTTACATACACATAATGCTAGTCATAAACAAGTTATATTCCATGTCATATGATATAATCCCAACTATGCATAGTACATCACAAATAGCAATAAAGAACAAACCTATAATGTTTTAGAAAATAGCATGATTACTCAAATTTCAATATTTGTATAAGTAATATATTTTAATAGTTACATACACATAATGCTAGTCATAAATTTCTCAAAATAGATTTATATTTCTAGTTGTTTTATAAAACTATTTCAAGGGATAAAATATGTCTGCCATCATTCAAGCTCATCAACTAATGTTAGACATTAGAACCAATTGTTTGCATGTCCTCATAGATACGATCATCACCAACTCATACGTTAAGGATAAATATATTTCATCGCTCTGCGACTATAGGGAATAGAAAAGACCCAATCAACCTAAACAATAGATTATCTTTTCTTATATAATAATCAATATTACTTACCTCCTATACTCACAAATTGATCTACGAAAGTTTTACGATATCAATCAAATGTTGGAAATTGATCTCATGGCTTATTTGAGCTTTATATGAGAACACATGTTAAAGTCTCATAAATCAAAAGATTAGCATAACACAAGCTATCAAATTCTTAAAATTCAATGTTAGATACAAATATTTAATTTTTTTCTTGCATATTCTCCCACCATTTTAAAATGGCTTTCAAACTAAAATACAAATTTGTTTGAAAAAATAATCTTAAAAGTTTAAATAAAAATAACAAAAAAAAATGCATGAGTTGATAGGTAATCGATAACCTTTGCAAGTTAATGTTATTGTCTTGTCATAAATGTGTTATGCTTTTATGCAAACTAATGTGCTCTTTCACAAAAAAAATAAAAAAACAATAAAAAAATAATCTTACATATTTACTGGTAAGCATATAGAATTTGTAGGTTGCTACTAAGATCTCTTGTTCATTGTAACTTTGTGTATTCGTTAAAAATGATTTTAATTGACATTGATCCCGATGTTATTCTCTAAACTCGACTCATGCACCCAATCTCAGCTATCTTTAAAAAAATATATATTAGGTCAGGACTCCTGATGTAATTTGCATCAGGATTCAAATGATAGGGCGCCACGTGTCAAGTACGGCGCAGTGTTAAAATTGGTGTGGCCCATTTAACACGTGACATCCCATCATTGATCTGGAGTCCTGACCTAATATTTATTTCATCTACGGAGATTTTCTAAAATTTGTTATAAATAAGAGACCCTATTAGAATAAAAATAATTTTAAACAACTGTCTCCAAACATGCTTTTATCATTTTTCCATCATTATAAATACATAAATATGTAAATCTCTGCACGTTCATGTTGGATCAATTATGGGACTATAATGTAATTAATAAATGTGTTGGGTCATCATTTAATAAGTCAAAATTATTGTGGTCTAATTAAGAATAAAATTTATGACTTAAGACACATTTGTCATGAAATTATAAGTGTGGATACTATAGCGGCAAATTCCAATTTGATGAGGGCGGAATCGGAATTAAGCAAAATTTGTAACCACTCTTTGGTTACATTAAATAAAGAGGTAATGGTCTCCTGGCTCACGGTGTGAAATCTCTTGTACCCCATCAACGAGAGAGACTAAGGAAAACTCCGGAAAGTCTACAGACTGGAAGATCGTTGCATGCAATCAATCAAATGGATTCGAGTACGCTTCCGCTATCGTATCGATTCGGATTTTTATAAATATGAACGGGATTGAAAGATTCTCGTGGTGTATTCCTAATAGATTTTGATTCGATCAAAATCTATTTGGAAAATTTAAAGAGTTTCTAACAACTGGTATCAGAGCCTCCCGTTCAAGTTCGATTTTTTTTTTTTGAGATTCCGCTTCTCTTTTTTTTCTGAAATCGTATTCGATAAAGTTTTTGCGGCGACGACACAAAATTGAGGAACGGAAAATTTTGGCGTCGTGACCGGAGGCTTTTCTCCTTCTCCTTCTTATTTTTTTATCCCTTTTCGTTCGCCCTTACCCGCTTAGGAATCATCCGCAAAGGGCTGCGGCGGCGGGGTTGCGGCGACGGGAATGCGGCAGCGCGACTGCGACGTAGGTGGCTACGGTGGCGCGGCCTCCGACGGCGACAGAATCCGGCGCAGCGGAATGCTGCGGCGAAAAGGGACGGCGCCGGAGGGAGGAGCGACGGAGACGGCGCCGGATGGTGGCGGCATCGGGCGGCGCCGCTGTTCGCGAACTGCGCGACTGTTCGCAATTCGCGAACTATTCGCACGCGAATAGTTCCCTGTTCGCACGAACAGTTAAAAAAAATATATATATATATATATATATATATATATATATATATATATATATATATATATATATATATATATATATATATATATATTAAATTAATTAAATTACTCATTTTAATTTCGAAATTAAAATGAGTTATTTAATTAATTTACTTCTATGTTAGGACATAAAATGTATTTAATTTATTTCCTTTTATATGTTAGGAAATAAAATGTATTTAATTTATTTCCTTTATAAGTTAGAAAATAAAATGAGTGAATTAATTAACTCAATTTTGGGATTGATTAATTTTATAAAATCAATAATTTTGTTTTGTAAATCATGGGCTTTATGGCTTATAAATTAGTCCATTATTTATAAACATAAGATTTTATAAAATTAAATTCGAATAAATGGTACTTTGTAAATTGTCCATCAATTTTTAATGAACTTATTGAAACATGATGTTGCCAAAGTAACCTCTCTTGTGTAGATAGTTTGTTACAAAATTGTTGGATGTTGTGTTTATGTGGGTTCATGCGTGTATTAATTGGCCCAAAGGAAAATTAATACTTGGCTGAACTGCATACACATTTGTGATGGTAAACATGTAACAATTATAAGGAATATTATATGAGTAATAACTCGATCCAAAGATAGATTTATTACTTGATATACGTTATTGTTAATGTTTGATCATTACAACAAGATTACCACTAGCAGTTAATATTACTGTCCAAAGACTTGATATTAATGTTGCATTAGGTGTCTTGAAATGGGATTTGCCATTAATTGAATTTAAAACATTTTATTTATGTAATCTTTTGTTCATTTTTCAGTTGTTGTTAATGTATCTGCTAATCTCGATTCGGTTGCCCAATCCTTGAGGGTGATAGCTTTAAGGATTGGAAAGAGAACATTCTCATTGTTCTTGACTGCATGGATCTAGATCTAGCGTTAAGAATGGTTAAACCCGCTCCTCTTACGGATGCAAGTTCCTCCGAGGAAAGGAGAATCTATGAGAAGTGGGACCGTTCTAATCGCTTGAGTCTTATGATCATAAAGCGAGGCATACCTGAGGCCTTTAGAGGTGCGGTGTCTAGTGAGATCACCGATGCTGCAAGCTTCTCGTCGAAATAGAGAAACGCTTTGCAAAAAGCGATAAGGCTGAAACTGGTATTCTTTTAAAGAAACTGATTTCAATGAGGTTTAGAGGCAAGGAAAGTATAAGGGAGTACATCATTGAGATGTCTAACATTGCTTCAAAGTTAAAGAAGTTAAATCTCGAGTTAACGGATGATTTACTCGTGCATTTAGTTCTTATTTCTCTTCCTCCGCAGTTTGGCCAATTTCTGGTCAGCTATAATATGCAAAAGGAGAAATGGACTCTTAATGAGCTTATTTCTCATTGTGTGCAAGAGGAAGAAAGGTTGAAGCAAGGAAAGACTGATAGTGCTCATTTAGTGAACACCTCTAAAGAAAGAGGCACTAAAAGAAAGAATGAGGCTGCTAAGAATAAGGGTCCTTCTCAAAAGAAACAAAATAAAATTCAAAATCATGAAAGTATCAGTTGTTTCTTTTGCAATAAAGAAGAACATCAGAAGAAGGAATGTGCAAAATATCACGCTTGGCGTATAAAGAAAGGTACATTTCTAACTTTGGTCTGTTCTGAGGTAAATTTGGCTTCGATACCTAGAAACACTTGGTGGTTAGACTCTGGTGCTACTACTAACATAAGTGTTTCAATGCAGGGTTGCTCGAGCTACCGAAAACCAAATGATGCTCGAAAGATGCATTTATGTGGGAGATGGAAAATCGGTAGAAGTGGAAGCAATTGGGCATTTTAGATTGTTATTATGTACTGGTTACTATTTAGATTTGATAGATACTTTTGTTGTACTGTCATTTAGACGAAATTTGGTTTATGTTTGTTGTTTGGACAAATTGGGTTATTATTGTTCATTTCAAAACAGATGTTTCAGTTTATCTATTAATTCCAATATTATTGGACTCGGTTCCCTTATGAGTATTATGACAATCTTTATTTGCTTCGATATTGTTGCTTCTTATAATGAAACTCTGAATGTGGAATCATGAGGTACTAAGTGTAAAATTAATAATGAAAATTCAGGAGCATTATAGCACAAGCGTTTAGGTCACATCTCTAGAAATAGAGTTGAAAGACTTGTGTTAGATGGAATTCTAAGTTCCATTGATTTTACGGACTTTAATGTCTGTATTGAATGCATTAAGGGAAAACATACCAAAAGAAAGAAATTAGGTGCATATAGAGCTACAGAAGTCTTAGAATTGATACATACATATGTTTGTGGACCATTTTCTACAGCTTCTTGGAATGGTCAACAATATTTTGTATCGTTCATAGATGATTATTCAATATATGCTTACCTATTTCTCATTAATTAAAAGTCTCAAGTATTGGACGTGTTCAAATCTTATAAGGCTGAAGTTGAAAACCAACTAAGCAAAAGAATAAAGAAAGTCAAATCTGATCGTGGTGGTGAATACTACGGCAGATATGACGGTTCAAGTGAACAACGTCCGAGAACCATTTGCTAAATTTCTAGAGGAGTGTGGAATTGTCCCTCAATACACAATGCAGGTTCACCTAGCATGAATGGTGTAGCTAAAAGACGAAACCGCACTCTTAAAGACATGGTAAGAAATATGATTAGTCATTCTACCTTACCAGAATCACTCTGGGGAGAAGAACTTAAGACAGCGACCTACATTTTAAATAGAGTATCAACTAAAGCAGTCACGAAAACACCTTATGAGCTTTGGACAGTGGCGAAAACCCGCTTAAAGCATTTTCATGTTTGGGGTTGCACTATTCGAGGCAAGGCCTTACAAGCCACTTCGAGAAAAGTTAGACCCTAAAACAAATGGAAGTGACTATTTTGTTGGTTATTCGGAGCGATCTAGGGGTTTCAAGTTTTATGATCCTAAATTAAAGATATTTTTTGAGACGAGAACTGCAGTATTCTATGAGGATATTGAATTTGGGGGGAGAAATCAGGTTAGAGACTTTGTATTTGAGGAGGAATCTGACCATACTACTCTTGTTGAAGAGGAATTGGTTCATATTTCTATAATTGCTTTTGATAATGATCAGGATTTTACTCCTGACATTGATCAAGTTGCAAATCAAGAACAAGACATTGTTAATCAACCCTCGAGGAACAAATTCAACAACCTCAAGAACAACTTCAAGAGCAAGTGCTTTTGCGACGATCCACTAGGGACGAAGAAATGCTATTTCGGATGATTATATTGTATTTCTTCAGGAACATGAGGAAAATATTAGTATGATGGAAGATGATCCTATCAACTTTCATCAAGCTATACAAAGTTCCAATTCAGAAAAATGGATTAAAGCAATGAATGAGGAGTATAAATCTATGCAAGACAATAAAGTTTGGGAACTTGTCCCATTACCAGAAGGAAAGAAACCCATTGGTTGCAAATGGATTTTTAAAATCAAAAGGGATTCAAAGGGTAATGTGGAGAGACATAAAGCTCGTCTTATAGCTAAAAACTATACTCAAAAGGAAGGGATTGACTATAAAGATACATTTTCTCCGGTTTCAACAAAGGACTCTTTTAGAATAATCATGACACTAGTTGCTCATTATGATATGGAGCTACATCAAATGGATGTTAAGACCGCTTTTCTCAATGGAGACATTGATGAAACGATTTATATGATGCAACCAGAAAACTTTGTGTCAGGAGACCCAAAGAATATGGTTTAGTAACCGACAAAATCTATTTATGGGCTCAAACAAGCTTCCCGTCAATGGTATCACAAATTTCATCAAGTGATTCTATCATTTGGTTTTGAAATGAATGCAGTTGATTATTGTGTATATCATAAATTCAGTGGGAGAAAGCATTGTTTTCTGATTTTGTATGTGGATGACATACTGCTTGCCACAAATGATATAGGCATGTTGCAAGAAACTAAGAGATTTTTATTAATTAATTTTGAGATGAAAGATCTTGGTGATGCCTCATTTGTCTTAGGAATTCAGATTCACCGAGATCGTTCTCAGTGTATTCTTGGATTATCACAAAGAGGCTATATTGATACAGTGCTTAAAAGATTTGGCATACAGAATTGTAAACCAATTGACACCCCTGTCTCTAAAGGAGACAAGTTCAGTCTCAATCAGTGCCCAAAAGGAAACCTTGAGATTCAGGAAATGCAAAAGATTTCTTATGCTTCAGCAGTAGGGAGTCTTATGTACGCTCAAGTTTGTACGCGGCCAGATATTGCGTATGTTATTGGAGTTTTAGGCAGATACTTAAGCAACCCAGGAGTGGATCATTGAAAAGCAGCCAAAAGAGTTATGAGATACTTAAGGAGAACAAAAGATTACATGCTTACATATAGGAGATCAGATCATTTGGAGATCATTGGGTATTCTGACTCCGATTTTGCTGGATGCCATTAAGTGGTGGAGTTATATCCTGGAGAAGTGCAAAACAAACACTAATAGCTTCATCCACTATGGCAGCAGAGTATGTAGCATGTTATGAGGCATCCAACCATGACATATGGCTGAGAAATTTTGTCACTGGGCTGCGCATTATGGAAGGAATTGAAAGACCACTAAAGTTATTTTGTGACAATAAATCAGTCAGTATTGTATTCCAATAACAATGAAGTTCATCCAAGTCAAAGCATATTGACATCAAATTTCTTGTTGTGAAGGAAAGAATACAGAGTGGTCGGATTCACATAGAGCATGTTGGAACAAACTCCATGATCGCGGACCCTCTTACAATGGGTCTGATACCTGTAGTCTTTCATAGAGCATACTCGCTTCATATGGTGTTATAAAGCTTGAGGAAATTTAGATTCAGTGGGAGTTTGTTAACTTGTGTTTTTTAGCTCTATGTTTTATTTTGTATACAAAACATATTTGGATATTTTCTGATCAGAAATGAGGCATTTTATTCAATTCAGTACACTCTGTACAGTTAAAGTTCGATCTCACTTAAGTAAAGTAGGACTAGTTGAAAATTGACATGAACGGACCACTTTACATGTAATTTTCATTCCACACATTCATGATTGATCTATGTCATTTGATTATATTAATATATGTGACCATTGATGGGTTTAGTTGTGACAAATACAACGAAGACTACTTTGATCCTGTATTGATATGATTAATGGACAAGATTGTAATGTGCCTTTATAATGATGACAACAAATTTTGGGCGCACTAAGGTTGACACATTTATCTTATACATATATAGTCCAGTGGGAGATTGTTGGATCAATTATGAGACTATAATGTAATTAATAAATGTGTTGAGTCATCATTTAATAAGTCAAAATTATTGTAGTTCAATTAAGAATAAAATTTATGACTTAAGACACATTTGTCATGAAATTATAAGTGTGGATACCATAAGGCAAATTACAATTTGATGAGGGGCGTAATCGGAATTAAGCAAAATTTGTAACCACCCTTTGGTTACATTAAATAAAGAGTAATGGTCTCCGGTCCGCAGAGTGTGAAATCACTTGTACCCCATCAACGAGAGAGAGCTAAGGAAAACTCCGAAAGTTCGTAGATTGGAAGATCGTTGCTTGCAATCGATCAAATGGATTCAGTACGCTTCCGCTATTGTATCGATTCAGATTTTTATAAATATGAACGAGATTGAAAGATTCTCGTGGTGTATTCCTAATAGATTTTTATTCGATCAAAATCTATTTGGAAAATTTAAAGAGTTTCTAACAGTTTATTCATGGAATAATAAATGAGATTGTAGAATGTCATCATGAGGTCAAAGTTTTGAATCACACAAATCATCTTTTAAGCTCATATTTCCTTAAAAAACAGATGCAAATCTTTCTTATAATTATTCACTTAGAATATTTTTATGCTTGACCCTAAATTGTATTAAAATTTTTATGAGCCTTTTGTCAATTAAAGAGAAAATATTATATCAGGACTCCATATGTAGAGCTACGTGCAGAGTCCAGTGAAATCGTGTCACGTGATGCGTGGTAAAAAAATGTCCAATAATGTAGGGAATATTCTCTCGGTGTTATTCCGTGTTATTCAAGCGTTATTGTGTATTATTTAAGTATTATTGTGTGTTGGTATTCATGTGTTATTCTGCTCTGAGAATATTTTTGGTGTTATAATAACACAATATCACATCAATAACACATAAATAACATATAATAACACCTGAATAACGCGGAGTAATACCGAGTGAATATTCCCAGCATTAACGGGTGATTTCAGGGAATATTCCGCCCGTGTTATTTCGTGTTATTCAAGCGTTGTTATGTATTATTCAGATGTTGTTGTGTATTATTCAGGTGTTAATATGTTCTGAGAATATTCTGGTATTATAATAATACAATAACACATCAATAATACATGAATAACACATAATAACACCTCAAAAATATGGAATAACACGAGAAGAATATTTTCTGTGTTACCGAATGATTTTTCTTTTATTTCTACGCACCACATAATATAATTTCACTGCTACGTTCGGAGTCCTCATGTAATATTTTTTTGTCACTTAAAAAGTGTTGCTTTCTTCTTAAATAGGAAAATAAATGTTAACCTCAACTGACGAGGAACCCACCACCGGCTAGCGTTTTCTCCAGAAACGCGTGAATGGAGAGCCTGGAAGTGGGCCCCGCCTGAGATTGCTCATTGGCTCATACTTGTCGGTTGCCGTGTCTTCCTCACCGCTGCCTTCTCCTCCTACCGACAGAATTTTTTTAAAAAAAATTGTAGTATAATTAATTAAATACAAATATGATTATAAATGCAATTAATAGAACTAATTACAGAGTTTGGTCCACCGCCGTTTCTCCACCTCATTGATCCCCTCTTTTGTATGGGTCCCAATCATATTCTTAGAAAGTTACGTTCACCCTAAATTGATCCTAAATGAACTCATCGGTGCTAGAATAAATTCTATTTAAAATATATTAAATTTTAAATTAAAACACAAATAATTAAAATAATAAAAGTATATCATATTATCTTAAATTAAATAATGTTTTATTCTTTTCTGCTCTCATCTTTTTTTAATTTTCTTATTGAAAGATTGTATAAATTAAATCGTTTTCTTTCTACCTAGAGTAACTCAAAATATTAAAATTAAGAATAATTACATGCATTGCGCTTAAAAATTTGATATCTACTAAATTAGTATTTACATTTTTTTTATTAGTGAACCGATGCATTTATATTTGTCACTAGGGTTGTAAACGAGAGTAGTTGGTCGTTCACACATCATTTCCACTAGATCCATATCAAGAGTGAAGTGGATTACACATCCCTTCTCGACATATCGGCACCCCAATACCAAGCGAATACCACTGTAGAACGTGAAGATCAACCTTCCACCTAAAATTTTCCTCAAAACAATAGGTAGAATTTCTGTGTGTTAATTTCAAGCTTATCATTGTTATTCAGATGCATATATATTTGTCTTGTTGTGTTATATTTTGTTTTTTATAATTGGGTTTTGTTTGTCGATAAGGAGAGAGATCTGTGGATATTAGTCCGAAGAGTGAATGCGGCTTTTGAAAATAGAGTTTTAAATTCAAAAGTGAAATTTGGTTAAAAGTGACGAAGTACATTTCATGATTTATTCATTCAATTTGAATTACCCCTGTTTACAAAAGTGTAATTTTTATGTCGCGTAATATTCTTTTTCAAATATCGCTCATTGATTGGGGGCATAGATCTTCCTCATTGGCACTAAACCAGTTGGTAGGATCCCCTGAGTATGTCTTTTCGACAATGAACGGGCCCTCCCAAGTAGGTTCGATCTTCTCGCCTATTATGCAGTGAGCAAAAATTAGCCTTCAAAGTACCAAGACTAAGTCAAAGATTCAGAATGTTCTTGGACAAACCAGTTTTCATGGGCCCATGTCATTTTTGCTGATATTGGATGCACTGTTAGGAAGTCTGTCAATATGCATCTCTTGATTGTGTGTAGAAGTACAAAATTTATGTCAAATTAGAATAATATCAATGCCCACCTCGCCAATCTTCCAGAAATCATCGATCGGGGCATCAGGTACTGTAAAGAATTGACCCTCAAATTAAGGGTCACTTTATGAGAGAGCATGTAATGTCTGAGCTTTTGAACATCGAAGATCAGAGATAAGTAATTCCGCTCAATCGAAGGATGTCTTATTTTAGTTGAGATTAAATGATGACTTAGGTAGTGCAATACATTTTATTTACCTTCTTCATTGACTTTGGCTAACAAAACTCTGAAGGAGTCGTCTAAAGTAGTGGTGTAGAGGATTAAAGGCCTTCTCGAGATAGGGGCTATTATATCAAGATGTGTCATTAGGTATTGTTTGATACTTTCAAAAAGCATTTGTCATCCGACATGAATTTGGTATCATTTTTCTTTAAGGCAGTGAGTGTTGACACATATCTGACAAATTTGATATGAAATATCTTATATTTGTCAGCTTTCCTTGTAAAAATCGTAGTTAGGTCAAATTATTTGGAGGAGGCATATTTAAGATCGCTTCAATCAAAAGTGGATAGATTTCAATCCCAAGGTAACGAACAACAAATCCTAAAAATCTCTCTGAGGTGACACCGAAGACACACTTTAAGGGATTTATCTTAAGATTAAATTATCGTAATTGTTCGAACACGATTCTCAAATCATATACATGGTCATCATTTCGTCTACTCTTAACGACTAAGTTAATCACATAACACTCATACTAGTTGTGAATGCGGTCATCGAAGATCTGTGCCATAGCCCACTGGTATGTCGCGCCAACATTCTTAAGTCCAAAGGGAATTACCTTAGAGCAGTAAATCTCGATGGTGTTCTAATGGTTGTATTTCGCTTATCCTCTAAATACATTTTGATTTAATTGTAATGATTCATCCATAAATGAGAAGATAGCGTGAGCCGGCGCGATATTCACTATTGACTCTGAGATTGGTAGAGAGAATTTATCTTTCGTATAAGCTTTATTTTGGTCTTTAAAGTTAACACAAACCCAAATTTGTGTTTTTTTCTTCTTTACAGACACTATGTTGGCTACCAAGTCAGATATTTCTCTTTCCGGACAAAGCTAGCATCCATTTATTTCTTGATTTTGACTATGACCTATTGTTCTATTTCCCATAGCATTCTCCTTGGAGCTTGCTTTACCGGGATTGCCGCTACTGTAAGTTTATGAACTGCAACTTCTGGACCAAACATGGGCATTTCATCATAGCTCCAAACGAAGCAATCTTTGTATTGTTTTAGCAATTTGATATTTCTTTTGCTTCATTATTGTTGAGTAGCGAGCTGATGAACGTTGGTCTCAGGTCAACTTCAATCCCTAAATTGACTTCTCTTAGCTCATCTTCTGCTGATTTAATTTCTTCGAATTCCGGCAGCATGTCTTCAATCAAAGGCTTTTTAGAATTATCAGGTGCTCCTGTACATTCAATATCGTGTTCTTCAGTAACAATAAAAAAAAACTCTGTGTCATCCAGAGGTCCTACTCTGTTGAATCCAACATCTTCTTTTGAGTTGCGGTTTCATTGTTTATTGTTCCATAATTTTTCGAAAAGGTGGGATCTGTATGCCAACCACTTTATTGGTATCAAACCACGTTGAACGAGCTTTTGAACATAAGTTGAATAATGCTCAACAGGAAGTTCCAATAAATTTAAGAAATTATCTTCTTATAGTTTTATACCTATTTCATAACTAGAAGATGAAGACCTAAGACAAAACTTAATGGGTTTCATACACTGCCTATGTACTTCTTTAACCACCAAACTCTCAGTTTTATTTGAAGAAATTGGAATTAGGGTCATAGCTTACAATAGTGATTAATTCATTCGTACATTGACTCATATTTCTTTCTTTTATCCCTCATCTTTGAGTGATATTTTGAACTGTAGTTCTTTTCAAGTTACCAACATTGTTCCCTTTTTCTCCTTTTCTTCCTCAAAACTAGATTCCATGCTGATGTTAATCTTCCAAGCTTTTTTCATTTCAATGACTGGGTTTTCTCTCCCCTGTCCTCATCCCCGATCTCGATCTCGGATGCGAGCTTTATGGGAGTCACTAGCCTTCTGTTGCATTGCAACATTGTGTTCTTTTCTTCTTCTTTATCTTCTTCTTTTGTTTATTGATTTTTATCCTTTTTTCCGTATTTATTACCATTTCCTTAGAGAAAATTTCCCTCTTTAATGGGGCATAATATGTAACATCATCATGTATGCTAATCTCATGTATCGAGAAGGACTCTAGATATCTTTTGATGCAACGTTCTTGTTCATATTAGGGAACTTGATGCATTACTGCAGCGACAAAGGGAACCATCTTGTGTTCATGTAATGACAATTGACCAAGCAAGGCATTAAAGGCTGTTTTAGAGTTCATGACATGGAATTTTAGCATTGTCACCAAATTACTGATTTTTAAAAGTAACATGATTGAACCCATGACTATTTCTCCTTGTTGGTTAAAGCCATGTATCATCATCTTGTTTGTCATTAGCCCACGACATCAATGTCCGTGTAAACAAGTGTTCTCAAGTTCATAATATTAATGGAAGCATCTAGGTCAATAAGCACCATTTAAGAGCGTGACGTTGTCAATATTCACTGAGATGTACAACAGACGGTTATGTTCAATTGTTCCCAACAATAGGATATCATAAAAGAACCTGAAGTTAGTCTATCCTTCCAATAGATCGAAGCCGTCGAACAAACAAAATACCGACAACGTGCCCCTTCACCATGCGTCGGGAGGTCTGAAATGAATGTCTCACACTACGAGAATCAACGCGTGCATCAAGCAATATTACATAGAACTTGAGCAGACATTCTACACTCGCGACATCAAAATCGATTGCAACAGTCCTCCATATTCGTAAATTGTTTGTCATTTTTTCCCAAAGCGACCGATAAAATAATGGTTTCTATTGTTTCTTTCTTCTAGCCAGAAAAACCAAAGAGAGGGCTTGGTGCTGTGATTAGTCTGCCATGTCACATCTTATCGAACACTAATTTGAATAGGATGTTCGTCAATTTGCCAGTGTCGATAACAATGCTACCAATATGGTAGTTAATGATTAGTATAGTGACAAAAATAGTGTTGTTGTAGGAATTCCCCTTGAGTGAGGGGGGATGGGTGTTGCAGATCCTCAGCGGAATGAGACTCTAACTCATTTGAAGATGGTTGGAACTATGCCAACGATTTGGATGGAGTGGGTTGAGGTTGGCTTCTCCAAAATTTCTTCTGTTGAAAGTGTTGTTGCTCTTGGTGCTATAACTTCTTATGCTTCTATACCTTGATCAGCTCCTTGATTTAGCCTTGGAGGTGACGACATTCCATCATGACCATGGTCCCAATGGTAGGCATAATACTTCTTGGGGTCCCCGAGGTACGCTGTGATTTTCTTCGAGCGGCACTTTCTTGAAGTCATCTTTATTTTGGATGACCTCGACTATCTCGACCATAAAAATCCTAAATAAATAGTTGCCTTGGGCAATTCATGTTTGGACAACAAGAGCTCATTATGTCGAGTCGGTTATTGGTTAGAATGTCAAGCTTGACTCCCTCAATTGTATGTTTTATTGATCGCCTCTTAATCTCGGGTCGAATAAGTGCCATCTTATTGCAGAAGGGCGGAAAGACGTGAATCATCCCTCGACCTTTATCTGTCTCCTCGGGGGCCCTCTTCTATGGGTAATGAGTGGATGGCTCTGTTTTGAAGGAAATAGGGGTGACCCATTTATGTTAATAATTTTTAAAAATATAAAAATTTATAAAATAAATAATAAAACCAACATTAAGCTTCACCCCTCACCTCTACTTCGCTTTTATTGGATATCCTGGAATACCAAAATTTTCACATTATTTAGGCTTCTACCAAGGTCTGTAATAGGGCCGATTTGACTTGAGTATGACATGAATTGGACTTGTTTTGGTTGAGTCAAAGTGTTTTTCATGTTAAGATCGAGCTTGAGCTGAGCTTATATACATACATTCATACTTGGTTTGCATAAGTTTTTAATGAATATATTTATTTTGTAGTTGAATTATTTATGCTAATTAAAAAAGTTAAAATTCAAATGATTACTTAATTTTTCACATAAAATTGAAAACCAATTTTGTACTTGATTTTTCTTATATAGCAAGAAAAAAGTTAAAAATTCGAATGAGTTTTTAATTTTTATATAAAATTATCAACAATTTAATTTAAAATCTAAATAAATTTGCAATTGAACAAATTTAAATTAGCATGTAATCACTTTATAAATAAGTAAATAAAATGATATATAAATTATAAATAAGTTTTCTTGCAATTAATAATAAAAGTAATTATAATAAATTAGTTCATTCAAATAAAAAAAATAAAGAAAATTACATTGAAATTATATGCACATTATTATTAATTTATAATATATTATTTATTAAATATACAATAAATGTGTTATCATAACTTATTTTTATTTGAATAATGTATAATATAAGGAGATTTATTGTCAAACAACAAATAAATTATTAATGAACATTAATAAGTGAGTTGGACTATATTTAAATTTAATTCACTGGATTTTCAAGTTAAATGAATATTTGAAATTTGTTTATTTACTAATTTTAATAATTATGATCGAGTATTAATCAAGCCGAGTTCGAGTTGTTAATCCAAAAGACTGTTTGGCTGCAATTGAGATTTAACTCAAGTAAGATATAGTAAATCATATAAATTCAAATTTAGTAAATTCTGAAGACTGTTTGGCATGACATATATTATATCAGGTTAAATCATGTGAAAGTTTTTGGACAACATGTTTGATTTAAGCCTCCTAGTTGAAATTTGAATTTAATATTACATATTAAAGATATAATTATTTATAATTATATTTGACTTATTATTATTTTTAATTATGTTAATAAATAATTAACCACCTACTTAATTTTTTAATCATTAATGAGATTTTATTAAACTAATTATTTATTAAATTATACTTTTATTTGTTAAATAATGATTAATTAATATATATGTAATTTACTTTCTGTGAATTAGTTTTATACAATTATAATTCATTGGATAATATATTTATTAGTTATTAACTATTAATAAATTAAATTAACTAATATTAACTTAAATAAAATCATTTTAAAATTGTTCGCGAACCTCGCATACCTCGCTTCGGTCCCGATTTTGCCTGTAGTAATCGCCTACCTTCTCCTACTTCCTTCTCTAGTATCTGGCACCTTTGTAGTGCAGTTGCGACTGGAGCTAGCTGGGAAGACATCAATAGGATCGCGGTCTACAAAGATCTCTAAAACTTGTGTATAACTCTCATTTCCACTCGCACAATCCCATCTCCTTTATTTCTTCCATCCACCCCCTTCGTAACCTTTAGCCTTGCTAAATCCCATAAATCCACCTTCATAAGGGATTTCTATATATTGGATTTAAGATCCTAAAAGATTTAAGGCCTACATGAAAACATATTATATTTAAGTTAGTAGGACTCAATAGATCTTGTAAATCTTAGAAGAGCTAAATCTCAAAGAATGTTTGAAAACTGATTTAATAAATCCAATTAAATTTAAAAATTTGTTATGCTCGTTATTATAAAAAAATATAATTAAATTATAATTATTTTATTATTATAATAAAAATTGATTATTTAATTTAATTTATATTTTACTTCTGATTATACCAAATAATAACTAATTATTCACTAAATTAATTAATCATTATAAAATATTAAACAAATTACTTGTTAAACAATATTTTAACGTTAAGCAATCTTAATTGTTAATTATATTTATTAAGAAAGTATTTTTTAAATTATTAACCATTAAAAAATTTAAATTTTAAAATGTATTGTTTAGTTAATAATTATTACAGAATTACCTATAAATTTATTAATCATAATTAACTATTGATTAATTAAATTAAGTTAAATAAAATAAAATTAAACCGTATCCTTTTCCCAAAACCCTTACTCTCTCGTGCCCGAACGCTCGCCTGCGTCCCTAAAACCTTCTCCCGCTTTCGTCCAAAACAATCGCCTTCGTGACCGATTTCTGGCGTACGGTCGCAATTAGAGCTAACCGGGAAGGCAACGGCGGGAATGCGGCGTACAGACACTCAAAACTCCCATATTTCTTCTCCTTCCGCAGTGCTCCTCCCGGAAACCATGGAGGCGGATGGAGGAAGGTAACTTCATATCTTCCTTTTCGCGGGAAACGCCCATCCCGTATTTACTCTATCCGTCAATTCCACAGGATTAGTAAAACCTGGATTTTCGATCGAAATTAATAAAATCCGGATTTATAAAATTCGCTGCTTTATTTTGTCCAAACTGACCGTCTAGCATGATTTAGATCAAATACAGGTTAAATCTTAATCTAAATTCGTTACCAGAGTAGTTCTTTTTTATCATTGTTTGCACCCCAATAGTTGATAATTGTGTTGTTGTTTATATTTATTTGGACAGTTATGCCAAATCATTTCATCTTTAATAGTTAAATTTAAGATTTAAGACCTCACAATTAGATATTTGACATTTTTTCTTTAGGTTTAGGTAAGGCGTGAGGTTTAGGTTAAGATATAAAATCATTAAATAAATTTGAAAGTTTGAAAAATAAATGATTAAGAGTAGTTTTAAATTGTAATATATCATAAAAGTCATATTTGCACAAAATAATTGATGCATGGTGTATCCCGGGCACACGAGATTTCCTGCGATGGGAAATGGATCCCACCTCTGTGCTTGGATCAAACTGGTCCAAGCATTTCGTTGTGGCGGAGTTAGCCGGTCTCCTAGAGCCACTCATAGATATCCTATTACTATTTTTTGGCTTTCATAATTTTTTAGATTTAGTTTTTTGTGCGTTTCGCATCGGGATAGCAGCCAGTGTCTGTTCTTCCCTTTGAAGATTGTATCCTAAGATTCTAGGTGGTGCTTCGGCTATATCTTGGTCTCCATGCCATGTATATATTCTCTATACTTTTTCACGTTCCTCCTGCTTCACTGCCATGCTTTCCTCGTTGTAGGCTGCCTTGATAGCAACCCTTTTGCTGTTTTTCTTTAGATTTCTTCTGCTCAACCCTTCCTTCTCATAGTGATTATTGTTCCAACCCTCCATCTTCGTTGTCGCTCTTGTCCAACCATTTCTCTTTATTGCTGCCACCATTCAACCCTTCATCCTTGTTACCATCAACCTAGACAACTCTCCCACATTGCTCCCCGCTGTTTGCTTACTGTCCGACATCGGGGAAACAACCGCCCTACTGTTTTCTGCTTGCCAATTGCCTGTTTCACTCCATGCTGCCTTCTAAACCCCGGCTGACCGCCATCACCATCTTTGGATCTATTCCCTAGCTTGAGTTTGTATTGTCAGTTGTTGCAATTTTAGATTCCCGTATGTTAATTTTATTTTTTTGTTTGATTTCTGTAATAAAATTGGCTTTCTTATTGTTTTGTGGTTGATTCCGGTACCATTTGGTATTAGAGCTATCCTAGCCTTAGTTCTATCCTAAGGTTCCTAGCATCCACCACTACCCAACCTTACCCCACCCAACATTTTTCTTTCCCACCTTACATCACCCCTACACACCTCATTCCATTTACCTATCCCCAATTCCTAATCAAGCCGCCGTAGAGGAAATTGCTAGAACCTGATCAAGATTTTATCATGTAAGAGTTACAATGACAGCTCCACCAAGCGCTACAATGGCTCAATGACATTGAGGAAAGGACCCATCGAGAGGTTACCGACTAGCATGGTAGCGAGATTCAAAGAGGATCTCTTCTAAGCTTGACATGAGTTTTGATCAAGTTTGGAGCGGTTTAATATTTTTGAGTTAGTTAATTTATTATAGCTTTTATTGTGAAATGCTCTTTTTAATTCTATTTCTCAGAGGTTGTAATTGCTTTGATCCATTTGTGAATCAAGTGGTTCTTTTATTATGAATTGTTTTTTTTTTTAATTCTATCACATAGTTACAAATCTAACACCTAAACATTCATATTATATGCATACTGCTTAAATCTTTAACATCACGTAAAAATACCACCATCCTTATCTTGTTAAAAGTGCAACACACGTTTTCACGCATAGGTTTATGACACTAAGATGTTAAGCATATATATCAAAATTTGGTTGTTAGATATGTAAATACATAAGAATTCTGTGGTATTTATGTATATTTCCCATTTTTTTAACTTTTGAGTACTAGATGCCTGGATGGAGGACGGTAGTTGGAGATGGCATTAATTATGGCAATTGGAAGGCAAAAATATCAATCCAACTGAGTAGATAACTTGCAGTACAGCTAAAGAGAAAATAAAAGGTGCACAATAGTTGATTTGATAATTGCTTGACTGCAATAGGTACTGGGAAATCCGTAAGGGACAAGAATAGAGAAGGTAGGGAATTGCTAGAGGATTCTGGAAAACTTATAGAACCATTAGAGTAAATAACAACAACAGGAAAACACATGCACAATGATTATAAGGATATGTGAGTAGCATATTGAAGGCATTGTAATGAGTAATAATTAGAAAATTATTTGTGCTAATGATTCAAAATTTGCTAGGTGCTAATTGAATTCTATGGGCTGAGTTGAAATAGAATGTTAATGAGTTAGACCTAACACACTGTCCAGACATGATAAAGAAAACATCCTATTTGTGTAGGAGCTAACATCAAAGGCATCGTTTTTTTTATACTAGAAATGAATTAATAAACAAAAACTACGAGTCAATATACATGAGTTGCATTTCCATTGAGCGCATGTTTTCAATTTATCATCATTATGCCCAGCTTTGAAATTTTAAGCTTCCATAAATTAATCATTTGTTATCTTGTCATGCACATTTGGGTAAATTGTTGTGTTCTTGCAATTTCATTCATTAAAAACATGCCATCCGATGGAATGAGTAAACTGTTATGTCAATTTTCAGTAGTGGACACAATCATTGCATTTAAGTTAAGAACAAATTGTGTAGATCCATTTGATAAGTATTGGATGTGAATTTACAACAAAGGGAGCTTAAGAGAGTAGAATTCACGGTGCCGACAATAGGTTCATGAAATAAATTCAAATTATACACATTGAAGACATGACTGCATTAATACTTCTCAAGATTTTCAATTTGTGTTGCATGGAAAAAATTTGTATGACCCCACTTTTCTTAAAATTAAGTTTTTAATGGATAATGCAAAAGACTTCTGAATTTATGCGTGTCATTAGGTTATCTTCTAGCTTAAATTCTTCATTTTTGAGATAATTGCCATAATTTTAATTTTACTATGAACACCTTCACGCAAATCTAGCAATTCTCGCCAATCATGCAAATTATATGAACTAGTAATGAAAATACTATAATACTAAGATGGATCCTCTGATTTTCTAATATTGATTTATAAATGATGAGATGGTAAAGAAATAAACACATGAAAGCTACACAAAATGAAATGCCTATTTGGGCAAATAACCTTATTAAAGTAAGCCGTACTAGATGGATTCTTTTATCAGTGGAGTTGATTTATGCTCTTTTATATTCAATTAAAATTTAAAAGTTAAGTTTCTTTATCGCTTTTGTTTTATTCATTGAAATATTGAGATAATTTTGCTTTCACTTATGAAGTTGTATTCCAAGAAACTAATATTTAAAACAAAATTAATTTTAGTTTAATGATAATGATATTTTTGCTAGAACTTTTTCATCAGTGGTTAAATTTGCTTTTTCAATTGATCCATTACCTTTAGTGTTCAAGTTGTTCCTTTTTTATTCAACGTTCATTTTATCAGTTTATTCAGTTGTCTATAAACTACCCCATATATGTTAAACTCACTTTGATTTTCACGAGTTTGTTTATTTATAATTCAGTTTGATCAATTTAATCAACTTTTCAACCATGAAAAACAAAAAAATTTCAATTGCACTGTCAAGGGCATTCACCTAGATCATCCTATTGCCATTCAGGATTTGATTTATGTTATAATTTAAACTTGTACTCAAAATATAATTGTAGGTTCAATTTTGGCTTTAAATTTAGTGCCTACTTGAGGCTTAGGTTTAAAATTATCTTACACTCAATTTTAATTTCAGGTTCAAGTTTTGGATTTTGTTCATATGTAGGTGCAATTGTCTTTGAATTGATTTTAACTTAAACTCTAAATTTAGGTTATAACTCTTGTTAAGTATCTGCTTGATTTATGGATAATTCTAACATATGTCACTTTCTAATTCAACACACTTAGGTACAAGCTTCTGTTGCAATTGTAATTTTCTCATGAATTTAATGCATCCGTGAAAGAGTCTCAAGTCTTACTCTAAAACTCTATCTAATTAATCCTCAAAAAGACATCCATGAACTACAATTTCTTCAATGGGATTTGTCTTATTGTGGGTGATTTTTGTGATGATGAATGGATAATAGGTTTGAGAGAAAAAGATAATGGTTATTGGAACTCAACTCAATATGCTTATTGTTTAATTAGTTTGGTTTTACTTGAGATCCTTTCTATTATTTGTGTGAGCTAACAAAATTTCATCCTTATGATGATCCATTATTTGACCTTAATGATGAGCTCTATTTCTTACCATTTTGTTTTCAAGCTTGTGAGAGACAAGTGGTGATTTCTTTTCAAGGACCTTGATTATCGGTGTGATAGTTCTAACATTACCTTCATAATATGTGTTGACATCTAAAGGCCTAATTGTATCTTTAAATTGTGTTTTTGGTGTACTGTAGTTCTATTCATTCCTAATATTTTGCTCAATAACTTTAAGAAAATAAGGAGTGGTAACAAAATAGTCTCGAGGCACATGATATTTAGCTATGAGACTCGTAAATCTATTACAATACTTATCCACATCTTATTCGCCTTTTATATCATGCTTAATGGTTTATGCAATTAATTTTTGTGCCCTCCAATCGATAGATTTTACTCTTTAAGCTTTTGTTTTTATTCATGTAGGATATATTTATTTTCAATAATTTATGAAAATAATTGAGGATTTCAGATTACCTACTAGTTTAATATAACAAATTCAATTTTTTCAATGTGAGATAGATAATAATTATAAAAATATTCTAAATTTGTAATCCAATTTTAAAATTCTTATGATCATATCATTCACTGAATGTAGCAACGTAGTTTTGATCTTCACTGTATGTTGTATTTGTTTAGAACCACAACTTTTTTTTTGTTTTTGTTGCATCTTTTATTCGTTTTTATTTGAATTAATTATTATCTCCTATCTTTAATTAGAATGACAATACTGCCATATCGATAATACTAATTTGATGTAGGATAGTTAAGGGTCTACGATTTCTATTGTAGTCTAGAATAACATATAATATGAACATATAAAAAATTCTCAATTTACATGTATTAATTCATAGGTTTAGCGGAAAAATTTGTTTTTTTACTGTAAGGACAATAAACATATTTTATTCATTGAAAAGATAATTTGATAATTGTCCAAAAGTCTAAAATTTAACAAGAAAATAATGATGAACATGAAGTTGCAGCACAGACAAAGTTCATGCAAAACTAACGACTAAATATTTAAATAGAGAAGAACAAGGATATAAATCAACTCAATGAGAGAAACCGAGCCTCAAACTGTTACAATGAGTCTTACCGGAATTAATCATCCAAACCTTTGAAACATTCAAAGAATACAAATTCAACAAACACAATATAAGAGGAATCCTAGAATTATTGTATTATTTAAAGTTCAATCATTTGTGTACATGCCTCATAGCCCTATTAGCTTTTGAAGAACCCAAAATAAGAAAATACACATTCTATGAAAAAAATTAATATTTTCATCTGGATTCTTAAAGCAATTGTGGAAGTATTATCTACGGAAGGGTTTCTAACTGGAACAAATTATTATGTTTTTTCCTTTAATCAGAATTTTAACACAACCATATCTCTAATACTAATTTGATGTAGGATTGTTAAGGTTATATGATTTCTAATGTAGTATACGGTAATATACAGAATGAAAAGATAAAAAATTCTTTGTTCACTTGTATTAATTCATAATTTTGGCAGAAAATTTGTTTGTTGATATAAGGACAAGAAACAAATTTTATTCATGGAGAAGATAATTTGATAATTGGCTAAAAGTCTAAAATTTTACATAACATAAAGTTCCAACGGGGACAAAGTTCATACAAAACAAGTGACCAAATATTTAAATAGTTCAGCACAAGGATTTAAATCATCCCAATGAGAGGAACCGGGCCTCAAACTGTTACAGTGAGTTTCACTGGAATTAACCATCCACGCCCTCAAAGCACTTGAAGAATACAGATTCAAAAAGCACACAATATAAGAGGAAACCAAGAATTGCATTTCAATATTTAACATTTAATAATTTTTTAAATGCTTCAGTGTCCTATCTGCCTTCAAAGAACTTAAATTAAGAAACTGGACAAAGTCTATGAAAATCTACTTAAAAGTAACAAGTATTTGTTCACCATTGATTATTTCTAGTTAGAAACCCGTCCATAAATAGGACTTCCAGGATCGCTTAAGGATCCAGATGAAAATATTATTTTCTAAATATATTGAATGATAGAAGACCTGGATGTTGGATTATTGCTGGGGTGGGCACAGATTGCAGCAAGAGCAATCCATTGGGAAAGGGAAAGGGACACACTAGTTTAACAGGAAAATATTAGTCGGATGTTAACCGAGGTTGTAATTGCAGGAAGCAGGGAATCTATGGCGGCTTCTATGATAGAGTATTATGGTAATTGCTCTAGTATAGATTTAATAAACTATTCTAAAATACTACAAAATGCATTCTGTTTGTGTAGAGCTGACATCATAGGCATGTTTATGTACGCTGGAAATGAAGTAGGAAACAAAAAATAAGAAGTAAAACTCATGTATTGCTTCCTCGATGACAAAACTTTAAGATTTACATCAAGTCTATAGTTTTTTTTTTTTTTCCATTGGCAGTTTCTGAATGTTTGTTAGATACTCCCAGGATTCTCTAGTGTTTCTTTTTCTCAATATATAAATGCATACTTAAGTATACTATATGTAATTCGTTACATGTTTGTGTGTGAAGGTGCACGAGTTCATGTTGATGGTTATATATACATGTACGCATAAAATTTTAATTATGTGAATGCGCAATTGCCTACATAGTTTTCTTGGCATTAGAGTTTTCTGCTTTTACACTTGTGGCTCTTTTCTCTCTTATCGTCTCGTGCTATATCTATCTTACCTTTTTAAAAGTTTGCTGCATCTCATACATGATTTATCTTTTGCCACTATTACACTTGTGCTTCATCTTGCGGAAGTATTTACATGTAAAATAAATTTACATTATGTTAGTTACAGTATTTTAGTATTCAAATAGTAAGATTGATAAGCCTCTTCCATGTGAATTTTGTTTTAGTCATTATTTTAAGAACTAGTAATGATGTACTTGACACTAGGAGCTCTCTTTTGAAGCATTTTATGGTTTTGAAGGACATCCTTTAGTCTCTCTCTTGTCGTCGATGCCTTGTTCTCATATGATACTTCCGTTTTTTATTGACTCAATTAATTTTGTGGAATGTTGCCTGGAATTAGTATCTTGTATCGACTGCTAAAGGCTTGAGCTTTTAGCGTCAAACTTCTTTGCTATAATTTATTCTTTTTTGAAATGAAAATATTTTTAGTTGTCTTTTATTGCAATTTGTTGATTGTCATATATGATGTATATTTGTCTTATATGGATGCATCAATTGTTTTTTTTTTTTGTTTTTGTTTTTTTGCTTTATATTTAATATAGGACGAATTATATTTTCATGAATGCAGCTATTTCCATCATCACTTTGGACATATTCTAACAAACGAAGAGGCTGATAAGTTAGGGAAAGAGAAATCGAGGTTTACATGGGAAATGCCTATAAAGGATATGACTATGTCAAAGTTGGTGGGAGTTGGACAAGATTTAGTCACGGTGTGGTAATCCTTTAATCATGAATCTTCTTTTTGATGTTTTTTTTTTTGTTATCATGAGAATGTTTGAGCATTTTTTAGATTTTTATCAAAAATTATATTATTGTTTTTAGCTGATCAAAATGACTTGTGAAGAAATCGGTTTAAATGACCTAGAGTTTGTTTGGGGCAGCTGCAACTGACTTTTATAAATTTATGAAGATTTAAGTCTAAATGACTAGGGGTTTGTTTGGGGCAGCTGCAGCTTCTCAGCTTTTCAGCTGCAGCTGCGCTGCCCCAAGAAGCTACTGTGGGGAAGCTGCTGTGGGGAAGCTGACTGTCTGTTTCTTGCAATTGTGTGAAAACAGCTGTAAGACATATGTTTATGGAAATATGACCATTCCGCCCTGTTTAGTAGAACTGTTTAAAATAGAACTGTGATACCATCATCCATTAGTTGACTGGCATGTATATAAATCTTCCATTATTATATCTTGTATGAGTCTATTGTGAGGAAGGTTTTGCTTTTTTTTTTTTTTTTCGCTATGTTTATTTAAAGTAAAGCAGTGAAAAAAACTTACATTACAAATTGATGAAAATTTAACAATACCAATTAATCTGTAAGCACAACTGTAAATTTAAATTACAGTTTTCTTTGAAGATCGACATAATGTTCAATCTATAAGTACAAGCACCTACCATTCTCCACCACTGATGCAAGATGAAAGGAATGGAAAGATTACACACGCATACATTGGCTGTCCAAGCTCCTACTCAACATGAAGGGGGGCATAGATCATCTTCCATATGAATTTCATCAGCATCACCCAATACAAAATTAAATTCAAGCATAACCACACACTAGTGAAAATCCTTCCACAAAATTGGGAAAAGCAATTGAAGATACGGCTTCAACCGACGGAGAGCAGGCACTTATCGAGCGCAGGCTTCAAGGGAGAACAGTCTTCAAGAGACGGTGGAAGAAGGAAGCAGCAGGCAGGTCGGCTTTGAGGGAGCGCAGGGGCTTCGTGAGACGATAGGGCAGAAGATTCATCTCCTTCGGCTTCACGAGACGCTAGGGCAAGGGCTGGCTTTACGATACGCGGGGCTCAAGGAAAATATTAGATCTGTAATGCGGGTCACGGGTCAATCCTGCGGCTTCGCGTTCCGTCTAATTTGCGGCGGGCGGCTGCGAATGCGAGATTCAAACGAAAAAAAAAGATTCGTGGTTTGGGCCTCGCCGCGCAAAAAAAGTGGCCCCAAACGGGCTCTTAATTTAGATTTTTGTTGTATTTTGAGAATGAGATATCTTTTGACTGAGATTTTTTCTTTTAATACTACCATAATCAAAGTTACAGTGAAGTTTATTAACTTTTTCTGCATGTTGCAGAGGATTGGTCTCGTGATTGTGTATAGTTTGAATTCATTTTGATTTATAGCATCATAGACCTTGCCAACTCTACACCTATGTGTGAATGATCATGTTTAAGGAGCTAGAATTTGTGGTTGTCTTATAAGCACAATATAGAGTGTTTATATTTTAAAATGAATCTATTTTTAAAAGAGGTTTAAGATTCTATGCAAACGATAACAAAATATTTTAGCAAAATTTTCAACTAAATGTGATTTTTGATTTGTGATGAGTTTGTTGTATTAGATCAAGAGAGGAAAATTTAAAATCATTCTTTTAGGCAACTCTTGCTGATTTCAGTCTTTCTGATGTGGAGTAGTTGGCTTGCTAGGTGCAATTTATGACCGTTATCTACATGCTGGTTGTTTGCTCAAGAACATGAATATATGTTGATGAATTTAAATTTGAAAGTGAGATCTGTAAAATTTAAAAATGCTTCATAGTTTTTAACACTGGTTGCATGGTTCTGAAAGCGGAGCAAATTTGAGTTTAACTTGTAGTTAAAGCGATGTTCTTTGATTTTAAGTTTGAGCATTTAACAAGCTTGTCAATGCACATGTATACAAGTTTGATTGTTTTAGTGTGCATGACATTCTAATCCTAGGCTTAGACATTAATGTCTTTTTAGTGGCCATGCTCAAGATTTCATTTTGAATACAGTGTTTGCATTTTTTTTCCATTTGCATATTTGTGTTGTAGATTCAATTACGATTGCTACTAATTGGAATCTATTATGTGTTTCAAGTTGTCGTTTTGATTTATTTGTGATTTGTTTTTATTTTAGCCTGCAAAAAATATTTCTGCTCCAATAAATAGGTGGAAGTTTGTAGTTCATTTCACCATTCCCAGTTTGTTGTTCATAGTTTATAGGATGTGTTTTGAGAGTTCTGATCGTGTTGAAAAAGTTTTCTATGTTCATAATGATCTTTCAAGCTCGTTATAAGTCGCCTTTAAGCTCTGCTATATGTTTAGTTGTATCTTTCATTACATGTATTACATTTATGATTTCATTTTTGTTCATGACGTACATATGAAATTGTATTTTAATCTTTTATGTTTTTTCTTGTTATCATTTTAAAGTTCTTTGCAATTTCCTTTAGTAGAAATTTTGATAGATGCCTGATGTTTTCTACATTTTGGAGGCATCTATGTGGAATGTGAGACCCAGCCACCATTCTTAAAAAAGGTGAATGATCGGTGTCTACTTCATTGCAACTGGTGGTCTTCAAATCCACTACGTTTAAAAATCATGATAGGCCTTCATCACCTGCATGATAAAATCACAAAAAGATTTTCCCACCTCATTGCTATTTACTACTTTTGTTTGAATTTTTATGCTGCGCTGGAACAATGCCTATAATTACTTTTGCTTCTTGACACAGATCTATTTGCATTATAATTTAAGCATAAAAATGTTTTGATGATAAGATTACAACAAAATTACATCAACTTTAAGCACAAGCTTTCTTTCTTCTCTTTTTTGGGATATCCATCTCTTACACATAAATACAGTGCAATGGGCGTATTTAACGTAAGCATGCAAGCCTTGTGACTTCATCTTCTCTTCGCACACCACTTGATGCTTTTCTTAGTGACCTTAGCTTTTTCTTATGCAGGGTTTTTTTTTTTGATGTTGCATAGGTGCGACGAGCTTTCACATGCTGTCGGTTTCATCTGTCCTTACCTAAAAGCTTTTTTTTTTGTTCCCCACCTGGTTCTTACTTTGGCTTCCTTGCTTCTTTGTTGTTTTGGGTTGCATGAATTTTGGTTTGGAGCTAGATATGGAGGAGTGACTAGAAAAGAATGTCTGTTTTGATTGATGTGCTCCTGTGGAAGTTGTGGTTATATGTTTGGTAATTGTCAAAGTTAAAATTATACTATGTTGAGATGTCATAAGGTTGATGTAGTGCTATTGTTGGTGGTTGGCAAGATGGCCGTTGGAGGTGAGGTCGAGAAGGCATTTGATATTAGGATTCAAAAATGATTTACCAAATAGCCAAAATTACAATTTTAAATCCAACAAAGTCTCTGCCATCTTTCCTTGAATTTGTTATAGTGGATCTTGACATTGGGTGTATTGAACACAATTCTACAAGCCTCATAAGTTTATCTTCATAATTGCACGCCATTGGTCCTTCAATGTATTTTTTTTGTCGGCTCTTGTGGTGACCTCTCTTTTATGTATGTGATGGCTTTGAGAATTTATGTTGGAGCTGAAGGGCTTCCATACATTGCTATTCCTGTTGATTTCTTCATCAAAGTGCTCCCATCTTCTTTAGCATGTTCTCTTCTTATGGGTTCCACCAAGACCTCTTGACACTGGGATTTTCCTCCAAAAATTGAACGAGTTTGGCTCAAACCAGTTCAGCTGAGAGAGGGGGCTGAATTGGCTCCCTCATTCCTCTTTTCATTTGGCAGGAAATTCTCCTCTTTATCTGTTTTCGTTTCTCGCCTATCTATCTCTTATTTATATGTGATTGCTGTCTAGATTTTCTGTATTATGTTATTTCTGATTCCAAATTTGCGAGGACAGCCGCCGACTCCCTGTTTTCTCCTCGAGGGCTGTTTCTGACTGTTAGGGTGATACTCCGGCTATATCCCTCTCCCCGATGGTTATTATCAACTCTTTATCCTCTTCTAGCACTCCTGCAACTACTAGTTTCCTTCTGCTAGCTGCTGGAAGGTTGTAGCTTGCTTCCCAGCCATCATTCCTATAACAGGCCAACAGCCTTCTTATAACCCTCCCCCTCACCAGCACCTGCAGCTTCTTCCTGTCCCTAGAATTCCGCCGCCCCTTCAACTAAGTTGCTCATGTTGTTTCCCCCTCCGCTAATCCTCTCTTCCACTGGTCTATTGTGCCGCTAACACCATAAAACTGCCAACACCATAAAACCGCCAACCTGTTTCTTCCCTTCCGTGATTGCCAACAACCTCCACCATAGTGCCTTCCAAGCTTCCTGGATTTGACATCAACTCTTCCAACCATAATAGCCAGCCTCTCAACTACATGCTCTTGCTTTCCAGTGCTGCTAGAACCTTCTTCTAACACTCCCTTGCCCTCACATCCACCTCAACTCTGACTGCCACCTACTGCTAGCCGCAGTCACAACCTCTCGTCCTCACCCTAGGGTGTCTTTTGTATTTAGTGGTCATTTATTTCATGTTTTGACGAGTCCTGTTGTAATCTTTGAAATTCAACAATAATATTTTTGTTTCTATTTTGGTTTGGGCTTCCTTGTCCGGTATCATTTGGTATCAGAGCTACCCAACCCTAATCCTGCATAGGGTTCCCTAACGTCCGCCTTACTCTCAACCAGAAAGTTTTCTTTCTTTCCCTGAACCACCCATTCCAAAACCAAACTCTAAATTCTCTTTGCTGATTTTCAAAATCAGCAATCCCAAATCAAATTTTATACACCTTCAATTCGTCTCATGTACTATCTTTCACCTCCCAACCTTAAACCTTAGCCGTGCCACTTATGAGATACATACCCGAGCCTACCCGAGAGGAGATAGAGCGAGAGATCTGCCGACTTCGGCCTTGAATTACAGACATCGAAGATAAAAGCCAACGTTACCCTCGACCGTGATCCCAAAGGTCGAAGTGGGGAATGAGAAGATGTGAAGATGAAACAGGAAACACGACGCTAGTTCCTACCAACTTACTACTGCTAAAAGTTGCAGACTCTAGCTTCCGACGTGGAGAGATCACATCACCAAGTGACCCCATGTCTACTATTCAACAAACCAATTTGCAAGTCTATCATTGCTAGAAAATGTGGCAAGTGTCACAGATTTGGACATGTTGAGGTAGAATGCACAACTAGAGGAGTGATCTACTTCACCGAACAAGGCGTCATCGAAAAGTTGGGTAAAGAAACAGTGAGTACCAGCTTCCAGTTGAAGAGATGAACAATGATAAAAAAAGAAGATGAAGACTTCCGAGAAGACTGTCCACTTGCAGCTAGCGAAGAAAAGACGCCACCAAATCAAGTTGACCCCGAGATAGAGATTCCAACAGAGGTAGCCGTTGCTGCTCTATAAGATAGTGACTTTGAGGTAATGGGCTGCCCAACAAAAAATGAGATTATGGTGCCTCAAGCTAGCATCCTGCAAACGGTGAGAGGAACATCAATAGAAATGACCTTGGATATCTACAAGGGTTATGAGTTTGATGAGCTGGCATCAGATACAGGTCCACCACAAATAAGCGAGATGTAGCTTTTTCAGATGTATAGAACTCCTTCTGAGTTGCCCCGACAGAGTGAGGTTCAACATGTCAGAAATGAGGTCATTTTGTGTCATGTCGAGAACATTATATAGAGATATTCTGAGGTTACTTTCAGGGCAGCATGAGACTCCTCATCAGATGTCGAGACGGAAGAGATGAACCTCAACTTTGTAGTGGGCCCGAGGAGCTTGATGGAGATGAATGTTCTGCAATGGGATCCAGTCCTATCTATGTGGAGGTCTTTTCGGAGGCGGTGCCAGTGAGAGTGGCGCAGGTTATTATAGATTTCATCTCAGAATTGAGTTCCCTTCACATACTTTTTACTTAACCACCATATGCTAGGCATGAGAAGTGGAAGGAGAAGATTTCAAATGTAAGGGCTCGATAATTACATTGAGGAAACCCACCTCTATCTGCAGCTCGCGCTCAGGACGTGCCAAAAGAGGATGGCTACCTATTCTACCAGAATGTGTTGTGGAATGACTACACTGACCTGATCAAACCAGATGGCTTATTGCCGTACCATGAAGATCCAAAAGCTTCGACGAATGAGGTCGAAGCTCCCCCAATCCTGAGAGAATGACACTGGGACTTTCCTCCAAAGAGGAACCGATTTAGCCCAAACCAGTTTAGCTGAGAGAGGGGGGCTGAACTGACCCCCTACTCCATCTTTTCATTTGGTGGGAAATTTCCTCCAATTTTCTGTTTTCATTTCCCTCCTATTTATATGTGTTTTTGATGTCCAAGTTTTCAGTTTTATGTTATTTCTGATTTCAGATTTGTGTGGACAGACGTTGACAACCTGTTTTTCCCCCGAGGGCTGTATCCGACGGTTAGAGTCATGCACCGGCTGTATCCCTCTCCCCTGTGGTGATTATCAACTCTCCATTCCCTTCTAACACACCTCCTACCAGTTTCCTTCTGCTAGTCGCTAGAAGGTTGCAACTTGTTTCCCAACCATCATTCCTATAATAGGCCAACAACATTCTCATAACCCCCCCCCCCCTTCACCAGCACCTGCACCTTCTTCCTGACCCAACCATTCCACTAATAAGATACATGCCCGAGTCTACCCGAGAGGAAATACAATGAGAGATCCGCCGACTTCGTTGGTGAATTGAGAAAATTGAAGATGAAATCCAATGGGAGGCTACCCTCGACCATGATCCGAAAGGTTGAAGGGGGGAGCAAGAACATATGAAGATGAAGCGAGAAACACAGTGCCAGTCCCTATCAACTTTTTCTCGCCAAAAGTTATAGACTATTGCTTGACGTGGAAGACCACAATACCAATCGTCCCCCTGACTACTATCCAGCGAAACCAATCTGCAACTCTGTCATAGCCAGAAAATGTGGCAAGTGTCGCGGATTTGAGCATGTTGAGACAAAATGCAGCCGAGCAGGGCGTCATCGAAAAGTTGGGTAAAGACATTGCAAACACTGAAGACGTTAAGGACCTAAATGGGGAGTGCCATCTTCCAGTTAAAAAGATGAACATTGTTCGGAAAGAAAATGAAGACTTCTGAGAGGTGGTCCACTTGCAGCTAGTGATAAGGAGATGCCAACAAATCTAGTTGACCCTGAGATGAGATTCCAACAGAGGTAACAGTCCCTGCTCTAGAAGGTAGTGACTTTGAGGTAATGGGTAGCCTAACAGAGCATGAGGTTATGATTGGTTGAGCTAGTATCCTGCAAACGGTGAGAGGAACATTAACAGGAATGATCTTGGATGTCTACAAGGGTTATGAGTTTGATGAATTGACATCTGATACAAGTTCACCATGGATAAGCGAGATGCAGATTTTTCAGATGTATAGACCCTCTCCTGAGTTACCCTGACGGAGGGAGGTCTAACATGTTAGAAATGAGGTCATTATGTGTCATGTTGAGAACATTACATGGAGATATTCAGAGGTTACTTTCAGGTCAGCATGGGACACCTCGTCAGATGTCCAGACGAAAGAGATGAACCCCACCTTTGAAGTGGGTTCTAGGAGCTTGATGGAGACGAAAATTCTTCAATGGGATCCATATTCTATTTGTGGGGAGGTCTCTCCTGAGGGCGTGCCAGTGAGAGTGGCGCAACTTGTCACAAATTTCATCCTAGAATAGAGTTCTCATATACTTATTACTCAACCACCGCACGCTAGGCACGACAAGCGGAAAGAGAATATTTCAAATGAATGGGCTTGAGAGTTGCATTGCGGGAACCTACCTTTATATGCAGCTTCCTCTCAGGATGTGCCAAAAGTGGATGACTAATTCTACTAGAATGTGTTGTGGAATGACTACACCGACATGATCGACCTACCAGAGGACTTACCGCTATACAAGGAGGATTCAGAAGATTCGACGAATGAGGCTGAAGCTCTCCCAATCCCGAGAGAACGACACAAGGGTTTTCCTCCGAAAGTTGAACCGATTTGGCCCAAACCGGTTGTGTTGAGAGAGGGGGGCTGAACTGACGCCTTTCTTCCTCTTTTCATTTGGCGAGAAATTTCCCCCTCTTTCTATTTTTCGTTTCTCGCCTATCTATCTCGCCTTTTTATATGTGTATTTGCTGTCTAGGTTTTCAGTTTTATGTTATTTTTGATTTCAGATTTGTGAGGACAGCTGCGGGCGTCCTGTTTTCTCCTCGAGGGTTGTATTCGACGGTTAGGGTGGCGCTCCTGCTGTATCCCTCTCCCGGTGGTGATTATCTACTCCCCATCCCCTTCCAACACTCCTCCAACTACCAGTTTCCTTTTGCTAGCCGCTGGAAGGTTGCAGCTTGCTTCCCAGCCATCATTCCTATAACCGGCCAACAGCCTTCTCGCATTATGCCCCTCACCAGCACCTGCAACTTCCTCCTAACCCTACAATTCAGCCGCTTCTTCAACCAGTCACTCATGCTGTTTTCCTCCTACTAATCCCCTCTCCCACTGGCCTATTGTGCAGCTAACACCCTTAGCCCACCAACCTGCTCCTTCCGTCCCGTAATTGCCAACAAGCTCCACCATAGTGCCGTTCAACCTTCCCAGATCTGACGTCAAATCCTCGAACCATAACAGCCAACCCCTCAACTACTTGGTCATGCTTTGCAGTGCTGCCCCTCCCTTGCCCTCACAACCACATCCACTGACTCCTATCTGCTGCGAGCCGCAACTACCACCTCTTGTACTCACCCTAGGGTGTATTTTGAGTTTATTGTTCGTTTATTTTCTGTTTTGACAAGTCCGGTTGTAATCTTTGAAAGTCAGCAATAATATTTCCATTATTATACTTTGGGCTTTCTCCTCTAGTATCATCTCCTTGTTTTTTCCTTTTTGTTATCGATTGCTGGAATTTTTAGTCGTAGGGGGAGATGAAGAAGGGATGTTGAGAAAAGGATTGGGCCAATAGAAATCAGAGCGAAATGTTAGAGTGTGGGCAAAACATAGAGAGAGAGACGGGAGATGGATGAAACCAAACAAGAATATGGCGAGATGGGTTTTGTGTTTCTTTTTTTGATTCTTTTATTTTTCTTATTTTTCTTTTCGACATAATGACAAAGAGACGGGACTTCAGTTGGAAGGGGCGATGCTGCATGATATAGGGTTGGACTCTAGCTGGATTCAAATAGGATTGGATTGGCTATAATGGTTGCAAAGAGATTTTGGTATGCTTTTTTAGGTAGTCTTGATATTCAAATGCTTTGGCTCAATCCTCTTCACAAAGCAGGTGATGATTAGGCGAATTTTGATATTTGCAATTTATTTTGAGCCCGACTTGTGTGATGCCGCATCTGTTTGCCATTGTTTTTATCATCTTAATTTCATTTAGTTTGTTTCTATCATTACTTGAGTGGTGTAGGAGCAAAAACTAAATGAAGAAATTGAAGTAAGCCAACAACAATGATAATTTATCTTTTCTTCGATTTGAGTTTGTTTGGTTTTAGGTAATGTTTAACAAATATGATTGGGCGTTGGTTAGAATTTGTTTTGTTTCACTGTGCAGTTTAGCTTTGTGCAGTTAAATGATACTTAGGAATTAAATGACGTTTTGAACTCCCTTAATAAATTAATGCTGAATTCCATTGGTTTTCATTCAAATTCTTTTGCCTTTCATTCATGCTAACCACTTTGGCTCATTTTCTGAAAAATGTTTATCCAAAGTACAACATACAAGTATATTTACTTGGCCAAACTAAGAAGGCGGTGAAACGGATAGCTTTGTTACCATCTATTTTCTGTAGTCATGCACATTTCATCCTTGTTAAATCATACCAAATTATGCAAAAAACACCAATGAAACGGGAGTCCTCTTTGTAGCTAACCTGATGTCCCATATTAATTATTTTTTTATAATTATTTTGCCTTATTTCTTAAATTTATTTTGTTGGTAAATCTCAGTTCTGGCTAACTCTGCATAGTATAATAGGAGCTTAATGGGAACCCTTTTTGTGGGATAAATCAGAAGCTGCATAACCATTGGAAGAACTTCGAAGGTATTTTTAATTCTGATGTTTCATGCTCATCCAGGAGGAGGTTCTTCTTTTCACTCTGTGAGTACTCTTTAATTTCTTGCTAATGTTTGTGTGGTTATACAAATATGTCATTTTGAGCTATGATTACATTAAATTGCTGTTTTGTTAATTGGCTGAATGGGATCTGGAAAGTTCTTATGAACTTCAATATGCTTCAGTTTTGTCATCCAATTTTTGTTTGGATGAACTATGCAGGCTTGGATGAGTCAACATGAGATAATATAATACCTGTTATGCTTAATATCTTTCATATGTGGTATTTATGTTATAGCATTTATATCTTTTATCTTTGACACTCATTATATCTGCATTCTTTGCGATACAATTAGCCCAATTTTTTCTTTTTTCAGGTTAATCTGTTTAAGAACTATCTTCTGATCTTTAATTAAATTGGACCATTTAAGAGTTTCACCCGATCATGTTTACTGTCTGATGCTTTATTCGTTTAAATTTAAAATTTCACAAACTAGTTAAGGTGGTGTTGTCATAATCCATCTACTTGTTTTGGAAAATTTGGGCAGCATTGTAATGTGAGTTTATAAGTCTATAGTTAATCCAGCGAGTATAACATTTCTAGCTTAACATTTCTTCATCAGTTTTAAAATTAGGGCATCAAAGTCCAATGACATGCACAATTTATCTATCAAGATAGAATTAAAATTTCACTATGATAATAATTATTTTATGAAGATTTTTAGTATTATTTACATCTGCTCATTAACTATATGACCTAATCACATTTAATAGCATTAAAAACATAAATTGATGAACTTTTTTTTTTTCAAAATTGCCCAATTAGTAACTTGAAAGCACAAAACTTAACAAGTGTGAATTTGTAAGAGCAAACTTAGACTCCAAGCATAATTGATAAGGATTGGAGAATATCATGATAACTAGTACTCTTTATATCACAATTATTATATTTATTGCATGAACTAGAACAACTTCATAATGTAGCAAGAACCACTAGAGGTAACAGCTATGAAACAATGGTAATCATTTAGTAGAGTCCATCATTATAAAATATGAAAATGCAGTCAATACAATTGAGTCTTATCATAATAATGAATAACCGCAATGGATTTATGTATGAAGGAATATTATGGTATGCTTCATCAACACTATTTATAATTCATTCTAGTCTATCATTATCCTAAATCTATAGGTAGGTTATCAATCTGATGGAGCTGTTTGAACTTTGTAAATACAGTCATATTTTGAGTATCAAGCCTGTCTAGCCAAGCTAGACAGGCTTGATACTCAAAATAAGTGTATTATTTGTATACCCGCAAGAATTAGGTGGTATGCATGTAAATCTCTTTTTTCTTATATATTAAAAGTTGTCGGATGTGTAAATACATGAGAAAATAGTGTTATGCATGTAATAAAAATAAAGGAGGAAGAGAAGGGCTTACTCTCGGCTGTCTTTCCGGGAATTAATTTAACATGAAAACATATAATTTTGAAAAGTAGCTTTTTAATATGAGACCGGGATCTCATACATTTAATAGTTGAAATAAGCGAGCACAATACAACAAGCCATGCACCTATCTCGAGGAATAGAAACATTACTTGGTGGTGAGGCTCGGTTAAATACACTAGAGAATTTTTTAAATCTGTTTGGTAAGCGAACCATTTATGTTGACCGACAAGTTCCCCGACCGAATATATGAAATTAGATAAATTTTATATTACATGAGTTCTAAAGTTCCCTATAGAGGCAACTCCATATAGTTAATTACATCTTAAATGATCAAACTCACTTAATAATACTCTCGATTCAGATCAGTGATTTTGCTTTTAAGAATTTTCAAAGGTTAAGAATTTCAAAGATGGACTTGGAAATATAAAATAAGAGCGACTCAAGTAGGAAGATCTTTGCAAATCCAAAGGAACAAAAGACAGGAGATGTCACTGACCCAAGGGAAACCCAGTAACTTCCTAAACTATCCTACCGTGTGGCGTTATATTTTGGAAATGATATTTATTTAATGTTTTAGTTCTACCAATTTTTATTTATTTAGGACTTTGTCGGCGTATTTTTGGGTGTGAAGTGCCCGTAAGAAGCTGTCGGTCGCCGGAATCGAAATCCCGTCGCCCGCTTCGGAAGGATCCTTCAAGAAAAGAAATATGAAATCAAACGATCACATATTTTTCGTAGTTTAAATGAAAGAACGCTTACTACCTCAGTCATGCATTTATCCCGAAAGACAAACACAAAACTTGAGGTGAGGCTCGATCAAATAAACTAAGAAATATATGACGTCCGTTTAGTCTGCGAAACTATTTTATTTGCTGAAATGAGTTCACCTATTTAATATAAGGAATTAAATAGGGTTTATTTTAAGCTGGGTTCGAAATGCTTCCTATAAAGATGAGCACTATAGTTAATTACATCTTAAATGACCGAAGTCAGCTTGAAAACTCTCGATAAAAATCGGGAAATATTATCTTCGAGGAGGTCGAAAAGGATAGGACTTTCAACGTAATCGAGACAAAGATTTGTGAAAGGGATTGGCTCAAAATTGGAACATTTTATTGTAGAATCCAAAGGAGGAAGAAGCTAGGGATGTCGAAGATCCAGAAGGCGAACCTCGGTGACTTCACAGTTATCACTATGATTTGGCTTTGATTTAGGAGATATTATTTAAAAGGTTTAAATCCCTGCAATTTTATTTAATTAGGAGCTACATTTGTGTGAAACGATCACACGAACGACTTTAGAAGATATGATGATTTATGTCGTAACGAACGACAACCTCAAAATCACTAAAGCGAGTTGGAGCTTATATTGTACAGAAGCTATACAAAGGCCAAGAAAGGTTGAGGATTTATGTCGCACTAGGCGAACGACCTCGAAATCACATGGTTTGTTGTTTAATCACTAAGGAGTGGTTTAGTTTAGTGAAGACATGTTTTGTTGTTGAAGATGGCCGTCTTGCCACCGCTAGCTCAAGCTCGCTCTAGTGAAGAGGTTGAATTTTCTAAGGTGACAAGTCATAATGTCAAATCAGGTGGCCCTATGGTCGAGTTCACCTAAACATCCTATGCAAGTATGTTTAAATGTCGTGCAGTTTACAGCATGATATATAGCACAGGAAAAACAATAAAGCATGCAACAAGGTACAGTATAACGTGCTAAACAGTAGAGCATGTAGTAGCAACAAGTATATAAAAGAACATACTGTAAAAATAAACAAACCTGTATGCCTGGGAGATCCGTAGTTTTCTTATGTGTAGCCAGCAGGAGTGTGTCACATGAAAGCCAAGTAAAAGAAGAAAGTTGTCGAAAAGCTCGAGAAAGTAAGGTTACTGACTCACAGCGGAAGGCTCGAGAAAAATAGTAAAAGTCGCCAAAACTCCGAGAAAATCCTAAAAAAAAGGACCACGAGTGCTCTATCAAAAATCAAACGAAAACCTGAAGAAACCGCAAGCACTCGGGTCGTGGCTAGGCTCGGAACCGTAGTAGATCTGCTCGAAGGGTCGTCGAAGGTTACTTCGGTCACACGAGTGTATAAAGCCCGCTATCTCAGTTGAAGGGTGTCCAACTAAACCTAACTCAGGAGGGTGTTCCTCGACCCAAACTGATAATCAACAAGTGGACAACCAGATTTTATAATATAGTTTTAAATTTTATATTTTTTAGCATGCACGTGGATTTCAGACATACAAAAGAGAGTTATCAATATTTGTTTTTTGGGAAATAGCATCAATTCTTATCAGATTTTGAAAATTGGGATTGTCCACGAGTCGATTATTTTGTTGGGTGTAGGATCACAAACAATCACAGAAGGTATGGGTGCCCCGTTGCGCTTTAGCGGTGAATGATACCGTCATCCTACGGTTCACTGGGGCCCGGAGCGAGTCACGATGTCGTAGGATGGGATATCATTCTACTCTATCACCGGCGTGCGCTTTGCATCATCGCCGTCATTGCCCCAAAACAAAACAAAACAAAACCGACTCCGAGTGAAGCGGGGAACACGTGTAAATCAATAAGGAGGGGAAGAAGAGGAGATTACCACACCTCCAGACCCGAAGAGACTAAAACGGGAGGAAAGTTAATCCACTCACCCCTAAAACATGTAATAACAGAACGTTGAAAGCATGGCCCGAGGTCCTCGAATCAGTCCTGGGGACGTCATTTTCTCACTTGGACACAATTGGATCGGCCCTGAAATGGGTATCCTTTGCATTCAGATAAAACTAAACCAAAAGCAGTGACCTTCGAGAACCGTCTAAAAACATCGCAAATCGAACGAGAAAAGAAAAATGACTCGGGGAAAAACTGACTACCAGACTCCAAACCTGCAGTAGAATCCGGATACGTCAAATCTCAAAAACAGATATCAGCCCCTAAGGCACAGACTCCCTCAATAGGTCTACCTACTGGCTCGGGGCCGGGGTCACAATCGGAGAATCAGGAGAACTTCCAATCCATAATAAAGTGAGTATACCAGCCCAAAAGTCTCAAAACTAGCACCAATCCCACCAAATAAAATCTTTAAGAAAGTTCCTCAAGTATCGATGCCCAATTCACTCCCAAAAGCAGATAAGAAACAATTCTGAATTACATTTCCATCAACTCCAAGTTCAAACATAGCAATAAGCAAAGCCATCACCACATTAATCACCACCATGAGGCTCTCGGCCAAGGCCACAACAAAGGGGCAGCAATAAGTAAAGCCCCAATCCAGCCTCAAAATCACAAATCAACATCAAGAGGCTCACGGCCAAGCCCCAAACTGAACCCAAATCCTTCACAAACACACTAGAGAGCCCTCACTAAATAGACATAGAGCTCGGCCACATAAAGCCCAAACAGAGCACAAACCCGAGCCCAATTCTAAATTAAAGCAGACTTCAACATCAAATCAAACCCGAAGAGCACCAAAGTCCCAACCCGAGCCAAGATAGGATCAAACCCGAGCCATCGATAAGCACCCGACCGAACCAAATAAATCAACTCAACTCCAAATTACAACGACTCAACGATAAAGCTAAACCCAAACCACCATTGAGCAAGAAACCGAGCCAACAATGAGCTACATCCCACTCAAAACAGAGCTAAAATAGGGATTAACATTAGAAGGGGAAAATCGAGCCACTGCAAGCCCAACCCGAGCCATAGAAAGGATGGGAATCAACCTAAAATCAAGCTACAGCATTCTCCACTCAAGGCTAAAACAAAAGAGGAGTTAAAGGAGCCAAACCCGAGCCCATATAGGGTCGAACCCGAGCCATGGCTGGAGCTGGAATGAAGCCGACTTCAATTCGAAAACAAGAATACAACAATGCCAACTGAAAACCGAGCCATATGAGGCCAAAATCCGACTAGGATCAAGCTTAAAACAAAGAGTATAGCAAAATCTCAACAAAGCCCAATATAAGAATAAATTCAGAATACCAAAGTAGGCTCTCAAATCTGAAATAAATCAAACCAACCAAGCTCCCAAACAGAGCCAAAACGAGCCTCTTAAAACATTGAAATAAGAATAGCAAGTATCCACATGTTAGAATAGCCTTTCAAGTAAGAGTTAAGCCAAGCCAACTAGATTTCCAAAGGAATTATGATAGAATTAAAGCCACACCTAACATGAAGCTAATATGCACATTTCCTCATGTCCAACATGCTAAGATATAGAGCCTTTATTCCTTGCTACAAATTTTGATAACATGCATTTTTATTAAGGCAAAGCTACAAGGAGCACAAAACCGAACCCCACATGCACATGGAATAACAAAATAAGCTCTTCTACGATTCATGGAAAACAAGAGTGAATGAAGAGCCTCATAGTGCACATCCCAACATGTTTGCAAGAGAAGCTAGCATTATTCCAAAGCCATGTTCCAACATTTTTAACCACAGAGAATAGAAATATGCCACAGTTTCACCACTTTAAGCAAGTAGAGAAAAGAGAAGAGCTGATATTATGCTATATTTCCACTACCTCAAACAAATAATTAAGCTCATACTTTAAAACATGCTCCAATCTCTATTCTTGTTCATGCTTCAAGCAATAAAACATTCCCAACATTTGTATAAGATTACACTAGCATGCCATTAGAGAATGAAAGCTAAGAACTATCGTTTCACGCAATTAGATAAGGCATCCTGTAGCATATAAACACCCCACTGAATCAATAAACAGAAAACAAAACGCACCAGCAGCAAGGTTACGGGTATCTGGGGCCAAACCGAAGAGGAGAAAGGGGTAGGGAGAGTTACCAGACAACAGAAAGCACATAAAAGAAATAACAAAGTTCAGGTAGCAGTCCAGCAGCGTTTTCCCCTCCTCGCTAGGATTTTCGACCAGTCTTAATTTCATCCCAAAATGGGGTTTATATAGGCGGAGAAGGAGAAGAAGGGCCGCTACTCACTCATAGAGTCAAGTAGGCTCGGGTAAGGCACGAGAGAATGGGGGAGAAATGCCGCTCGGGCCACCTGAGCATGCCGGACGCCGCAGGGATAGGAAATGCCGCAGAGATGCTGCAGAGAGCAGAAGATGAGCTACGAGGGATGGGCGCCTGCGAGGGATAAGAGATGGGATCGACTTTGTGCGAGTCGAGGAGGAAACCACAGAAGATGGGGCGAGAGGCGTGCGGCTCGAGCGCGGGAGGAGACGGGCCGAATCATGCGTAAGAGGGAATTAGGGCGGAACTTTTAATTTATAAATATATATAAATATTATAATTATCATAATTACATTTTAAGCCCTAATTCACAACTTTCGCCCCGACAACTTATCGTCACAAATTGAATGTCAATTTTAGGTAAAATCGACGTTCCGGACGCATCGGCGCGATCCGTTTCGTCATCCGAGGTCGTCTCGGCAACCTCGTCGACGGTCGCTGTCAAAATTGCGTCGAAATTCGGTATTGCTGCAAAATTCGACTCGAGTCCGATCGATCGAATGGTGCGTGTGTAAGATGTGCACGAGGCCGTCCTAATGTCCGTGGTCCTATAGGGACTCGACTCGAACTCCCGACATCAATTTCGACCGGCTATGTATCTAGCGGTACGGAATCTCGTACGAGATTTCAAAGAGTAACGAAGTGGTTTCCGGACACTCTAAAACGAGGTGGGTCCCATCGCTAGAATCTAGGATCGTCGGGGAAGCTCCTGAGGCTAGAATCCTAAATCTAGGAGGAATACTAAACCTCGACAAAAAGTGAGGTCAACAGACTTATATTTGTACGATATGATCGTACAAATAGCCTATAAAGATAGAAGGGTTTATGTCGTACCAAACAACAACCTCAAAATCTAAAATAAGTTAGGGCTTATATCACACAATATGGTCGTGCAAAGGCATAAAGATAAGGTGAGGATTTATGTTGTGCTAGACGGACTATCTCGAAATCTATAGGTTTTTATTTAATTTTTTTGCTTTCTCGGAGATGTTCTTCTATATGTCATCGTCATGCCGCCCACGGTGTTTGCTTCTAGATCCTCATTGAAGTAGCAGTTGCAAGATTTAATGTTTTATGGTTTTTTTGTTAAAGTTTGATTTTGTTATTGTTGTTATTCAAATATTCTATTTAAGGTAATTTTAATTTAATTAGAGCGACACCGATAAGGATCCCATGGTTATCTCATTTTAGCACCACTATTTTCTCTCAATTTTACTTAGTGTAAACAAGTTGTTAAGTTCGTATAGACTAGTGAACTTTTGTTAGCAACTGTAGGTTACCACATTCGAGAAATCCTCGTAAACACAAACTTCCTCTGCATCTTCCCATATGGTGATCTTGCTCCTACCTTTTCTCAGCCTCACACTTTTCAAAATATCCCACCACAAAGTGACATTCTTCAGTTTTATGGCAGCAAATTTCACTCTCATATTAGCTGACATATTCTTATATTAAACAATTATCTCAACAAGCTACAACCACTCAATAAAGTCATCTGAATTTATTTTCCCCTCAAAAGCTCGAAGGTCTACCTTTACTCCCATATCTCTATATCCTCTAAAAGATGCTACAACTCTCAGCCACATTTGATATTGGAGCCCAAAGCGCCGACGCTTGACCCCCCCCCCCCCCCCCAAAAAAAAAAACCCAACTCTTTTGCAGGCATCACTATCATGATTAATGGTGGTACCACCATTGTTTCCATCCTCAAATTCAGCGAGACTTTGCTAATCGGTGGATTTTCTGCTGTATCTTCTCCATTGTAAGGTCCTTATCGATATCAAATACCTACTTCCTCGGTCTCATCCTTAGGTATTGGTGGATATTAGTAACCTTTGAATGAAACTAGGATTAGGCTAGCTTTAATACCAAATGATGCTAGAATCAGTATAAAAATAAGGTAAGAAGAAACAAAACACAACCACTAGTAGTTTTATATAAGCCAAAAATTGAAAATGCGACAAACTGAAAATAAATAACAATAGGAAAACTAGGGAATAGGGTCTAGGTTGTGTCAGTTATGATTTGGACCTCTGGGGTTGTGGCGGCTAGGGGGCAATCAGGTACAGCGTGAGAAGGGTGTTCTGGGTGGCGATAGTTAGATGGAAGGGGAGGATAGCAGGGTAGTTGGTGGTAGTTATCCCGGCGGCAGGTTAGATGCAGAAAAATGTTTCCTGTTTTTTGGGTGGAGGCAGCAGGCAAACATTGAAGGGGGTGTGGGAACAATGGCCAAAAGGATGGGGAAAAGTATAAGAAGGATGAACACTACCTGAAAACTAAAATAAAGCCGAAGCACCATTCAAAATCCTAGTATACAGCCCGCAGAGGGATAAGGAGATGTTGACAGTTTTACCAAAGCAAATCGCAAAAAACTGACCCCTAAACACCAACAATAACAAATATATATTCTTAGATAACTAGGATTGGGTCCCCTCTTAAACAGAGGCGACACTCCCAAGACTAGAGGGCCGATCAACCTTCAATAACCTTGGACCAGTTACCGAACCGGTTCAGGCAAATAAGATGTCTGACGTAAGTCCTTAGGAGTAAAAGTATGAAAAAATAGACACAGTAATGAAGTAAACGTATTTCATGCACTATCGTGAATGTTCTGAATTTGATATCCTAAGTATGGATGTCTTATATGAATGTTAAGGGTACCACCATATTGAGAAAGATATATTTTGTTGTCTTAACGAGGAAGAGCCACCTACCTGCAATAGATCAAGAGAGGTCTACAGATATTTAATAATAATTTGATGATAGATTTCACCATAGATCATATAATTTCCCCCTAAGATCCTATTGAAATGATAAATATATATCAGGTTTTATCATTTACTAGCATCGACAGATATGAAACTTCTATCCCCAATAAACATCCCACATAGAATAAGAATCATAGCTGATCTGAACCCAATCTCTAATATTACTTTGATGTAATTCACTTTAGAGTTACGGTGTACAAGTTTACTGCTATTGGCAATGCTGTTTAGTTGTTGTACAAAACTTATGAGATATAATGATTATATAACTATGTTGGTTTGCATGATGATGTGATCATCAATAGCATTCTTTTAATGGATTTTACCACTGGCTAGTTTGTTTGATGATATGGTATTAGCAGTGTACAGTTTTGAGCTCTAGCGGAAGATATATATGAATGCTGATAGTTTATATTTCTTGTTGTATGATACTCATGTCATCTTATGCATATACAATTTTTTGGGGGTATTTACATAGATACCACCAATTCCTATGTATTTACATATTCAGCACATAACTTTAATTTTTACATTTATACCACCCAAATCTTCATTATCACATTAAAAATACCACTAGTTTAAATTTTAAAAAGTATACATATTTTCATGTATTTTTAAGGTGTCATGTATGTAAAAATTGATACTTTGGTGTTATATATGTAAATACATAATAATTTAGTGGTATGTATGTATATCTTCCAGTTTTTAATGGATAAGATTGTTGTTAATGCCCTTTTAATTTATATAATGTTGGCTAACTTTGTTAACGTGCTTTCTATGGATGATTACACTTTTGAGATGGGTCAGGATTGTGACGACATTCCTTTATTAAGTTTAGGATAATGTTACTGAAGTGATTGATGGGGTGATGTATAATGTTACTAACAGAATCTCTTGAGATATTTTGATACCATTTTAGGACATCCAGTTTAGGAAGTGGAGTTAGCGGGGAGATGGTTTTGGAATAGTGAGAGGATCAGAATATTGGAGTTTGATGGAGGTTTGAAAGTAACAGGGGACGTTCAACTACTATCTAGACTAAAAATAGTAGTAAAATGATGAAATGATAAGGTGTGGACGAGCAGGATCCACCATCTATTCCTAAGCAAGATATCGACACACCAGTTGCAAAAGAAAGGTGTTACAACGCTTCTAAGAGCAGAAAAAAGCGAACAAATCCTCTCAAACATAAATCAATAGCTAAAAATCTCCAAACAATAAAAAATCACACAAATAATTTTCTAATAGAAATAACCCTAATTAGAAATAAATAAATAAGAAATAAGTTAGAAAAGGCAAGAGTTCCTGCTGAATTTGCCAATCGAACAAGAATTGCCCAGTTCAACCCTCCTAGATCACGCGACCCATGATATTATGCTCGATACTGTAGTAGGATCATAGATCATGATATCCCGTAATTGGGCCGCCCTTGCATCACATTCTTTCATATAAGTATTGCGCTTATGATTATTATTATTGTAGGCTTTAATTGTATTAGATATTTTTTTAACAGGTTCATTATTAATAAATTCTTTTTATATGAAGATGTTTTACTTTATGCAATAGTTGCAATAGTTGTGATGTTAATATCTTGTAAATCATGCCATTTTTTTATTAAATTGTATGCATATTCCTTTTCTTTTTTTTTTCAATTGACTTTGTTTTATGTGCTAAGTTTGTTTCTACTTTGACAAAAAATGTAAAGAATGGATTTAGTATCTGAGTTCAATATTCATGTGGTATTTATTGAGTTATAGAAAAGCTTATAGTACAAAACTTATGCGATAACAAAAATTCTCTCAATTTATGTCTTGGTTCATGTGTTTTAGTTTGTTATTTATATCTTTATATTTTAGGATGGCATACTTGTAATTAGGAGAGTCTAGCTTTTATAAATAGGGGTTGTTTTAGATGGGCTAAGAAAATGAAAGTTTTCAGACTTGTTTTTTTTTATTATTTTTATTTTTTTCTCTTCGGAGGTTTTGGTCCAACCAAATCTTTCCCTGTAGGTGTACCTTGGATTGGCGCTTACGTGGTGTTTAGCTATTATCTTGTTCTTCATGTTATTTACTATTTTTCCCGGTTCCTTCCACATTTATTGCTGAATCAGTAACTACCCACTTTTGCTGGTGTCATTCTGGTATCTGGGTTTTGGGGTTCCTGCGTCTAATCCTTTCTTGGACCAGTCTCTGAATTCCTGGAATATATTGTGTACAATTGAGTTCTTTCATCTATTTTTGTTTTCTGTTTTCAGAAATCTAAATTTTATGGTCTGTGTTATCATTTTCTAGTTGGTTTTCCTGCAGTATTTCTTTCGCCCTGTTGTGGTGGTCTTGCCATCTCCCTATCTATGAAATAAGTTGTCGTCTCATTTTGATTGCCGCCTTCTATGCGTTTCTATTCCCATAATTTGAGGTGAGTATTCGGCTTCTTGGAACCGATAAACTTGTTATCTTCTTGATCTTTCCTGCTGAAACTCGGTTTCAGAAGAAGACAGTTTTTGTCTTCTTGTTTTTCATGGCAGTGCTGCTCTTGCATCCTCTCCTTTTCTTCTACAACTTTCCAATGGAGCATCATGCCCCCACGCAAGCATCATGCCCCCACGCAAGAATTTGCCATGAACCAATCAATAAGTGTACATTGGAGGATCTTTTGCGTGAAATGCATCGCATGCAAGAGAGACTTGCAGCCTTCGAGCAAAAAATTATGAAGGAATGCTTGGTGGCACACGATTTCAAGGCTGTGGGAGAAGAAGTAAATGACAATCCATTTCATCAAAAAGCCTCAAGTTTCGATTGTTTTGAAGATTCGATGTTAGAATCATCGTCAGTGCGATGATGTCTATTTTTTGGTCTCTAATTGTGGATATGCTCATTGGGGAGACCAATTTTCTAGAGTGAAAAATTCTGATTATGCAGTTGATGGAAGCGTTGATGGTAAACATTCCCATGCTGGAAGGGATTTGCAGAGTGATCAAACTAAAGATATGCTGATTCTGCTTCTTTTAGTCATCATCATCAGACTGATATATAGGCATCATTGCTTCGACGATAACCAAGCTTGAAAGCTCAGTCACTACATTCCGACGCTGACATGAGACAAGCTGAATATCTTATAACAATAACTTCACCTATTAATCCCTGTTCTCATGAAATTGATGTTATGTGAATTGAGATGCTTCAAAAATGGAGCTGGAAACCCCTTGATCTAGTTTTAACAGTGATAATGTTAGAAGATGCTTGGATCACCGAACTTGACCTACATGGTGATTAGAGCAACTTTATCAGTTTCAATGTCTCCGAGTTAGCTACTCATTACAAATTAGATTTTGAGATTACTCAACGAGAGGGAACCTTCCCAATCTCGAGATAATGAAGTGGGAGCTAGAGTTTTGTTTTAATTTGTCTTGGATTATGTGTTTTAGTTTGTTATTTTTGTCTTTATATTTTATGATGACATGTAATTAGGAGAGTCTAGTCTTTATAAACAGAGGTTCTTTTGTGTGGGCTGAGAATAGGTAGCCTTGTGTTTGTTTTCTCTTGGGAGGTTTCGGTCCATCCAATCCTTGCTTGCAGTTGTATCCAGGATTGGCGTCGTGGATCTTTGAAATGCAGGGAGTAATCCTTGAAGGGGACAAGGAAGCTGTTATTAATAATTTTCCAACTTAAATGGAAGATAGCGCTCAAAGACAATTGCTTACGGATAGACAAGCCTTGTCTCTTTTTTCCTTTTTTTTTAATTTTTTTTTTTTACTTTAAACAGATTATTTATCATTTTGTACACGGGGAATGTAACAAAGCCGCTCATTTTTGTGCTCGGTGGGCTCTGGATAGGTCTTTCTTTCGGGAGGATCACGCTTATGACTCCGATTTTTTGAGTTTGGTGGAGGAAGATACCCGCCATGCTATTTCTTTTTTGTAGCTTTATAACTCTCTTTTGTACCTTTCTGTTTTTCTTTTAATGCAAGAATGCACACCTTTCCTAGATGGTATTTATCCATTATCTTGTTTATCATGTTATTCATTATTTTTCCAAGTTCTTTCCACTATCCTTGTTGAAATCAGTAACCATCCCCTTTGGCCGGTATCACTAACATATAAAATTATCCATGGATTGATGAATTGGCAGGATAATTATAATAGAATAACTGTAGTAGTCTATGAACTGATGAGTACGTAGTAGGGATCCCACTTATTAATGAGGTTATGTGGAAGAGGAAGGTAGATGGCAAAAGTCTTGGTGAGTGTAGGTTCCAGCCGACGAAAACTATGCAAGCATTTTATAAACATACCTATTGATTTTTGTGGTTTCAGGTTTCTAGGTTGGTGAACCTTGAGGAAAGGGTTGCTAGATTTATGCTTCTTATGCTTGGAAATGTGATTAAGGTCATATGGTTATGATTTTGTTTGATAATAAGTTTTATTATTCTTGTATGCATTTCTATATTTTTTATTTTTATTTGTCTTGATGGATAAATTGTATATAGCATTTAGATTCTTTTATTTTTATTTTATTATTAATTTATAATTATTATTTATTGGATTAACTGTATAGTGGAAGGTTAATTTTCAATTAACAAGCTGAAGATCGGTTCGCATGCTTCTAATTTGATTGATAAATGGATCTTCAAAAGGAAAGCTTGAATATAATTAAATTTCCTTTATTAGTTAATTTTATGTTGAGAGGGGAATCTGCAACTTTTTTTGGCAGTTTTCATTCATAGACCAGCCCAATCGAGTCGCATGTTTCTCTTGAATGTTTTTTTATATGCAATCACAAGGATAACCTATGTAATCACAAGATATACATTGATCCCTGTTGTACCTTAATACAGGCAGTACGTATCGTGACATATTGCATTGTGACAAGAGACCATTTTATTTGAAAAGCAAGGAAGATGATTCAAGTATCATGGATGCATATATTATGCATGCGGTATGCACTGCTTTAGTTTTAACAATCTTTGAGATTAATTGCTGAAGTCTGTTAACTAATGTAGCTTGAACTTTCATTTAGTTAAATCATATACATATGATTCGAGAAAATGTGTTGAAGAATGATGCTAAACTCAATAAAGATGACAATTGTAAAAGTGAAGAGATTCATTGTGGTGATGTCTACCTTGATCAAGGTTTTACTCGTCCCAAGGTTCGTGTTAATTAATTTTTTCTCTTATTTTTTATTTTTGCTGGTAACATGGATGAGTAGGATATTTACATTTGAGTTTTTTGTAACTGCAAAACTAAAATTTTTTAGCTTATTCCCACCTTAAAAAACGAAAACTCTTAGCCCTTTCAAAGCTTCCACCATGGTTAAAAACAGTAGAATTCTATGGCATATTTTTTGGCTCTCCTAAACTTCATCTAATTAAGCATTGCTGTTGAATTTGCTTAATGCTCATCAAGACGGTAGGTTCTACTTGCAGCCCCATGCTAAGATCCTGCAGTTTTCTGTGCCATCATTATACAGGTTTTTGTAGGGTCTGCATCAATCTTGCTGGTCTACACTGACTGCACAACCATGATCATGATGGATATAATAAGATGAATTATTGATTTTTTGTTTGGCATATATGATTTGGATTTTATGATGATAATGAAAGAATTGTTTTGGCTTCAGGTGAGGAAAGTTATTTAGGCAACTCTTTCATACTTGTGGTCTTGTTTGGTATGTTATAAAACATTTAATAATCTGATGGTTGCTAGCTCCTTGTGGGTTTAATACATTGATATTGTTCATAAAGTTCTTCCAATAACATGTGAGTTCTAGAAGAATGCAGTTTTAGTATTGAGATATGTTTCAAAATGTTCCCTTGAATCTTTATAGGGGGATTTAGTCCTAGTCTATAAAAGTGTCAATTCAGTCCCAAATTCTTTTAATGGGGGCTAAAATAGTTCTCCCTCGGGACTCTTTTAACTCGTATTAAAAGAGTATGAGGACTAATTTGTCACATTTATAAACTCAAGGACTCAAATGACCGCATGTAAATAGTCAGGACAATTTTTACACTTTACTTTTCTAGTATTATTTATGGGACTATTTTTGGTTTCCTGTTCTCTAGATGCTTAGTATTTTTCTGTAATTATATGCTTTTTAATAAAGTTCTTGCATGAGAAGTCGTAAAAAATGAATATAATGTTGATTCTGCTATTATCTATTTAATTAAGAACCCTGTTGCCAGGCACTTATTTGTTAAGTATTTGTATATCATCCTATCTTTAATGGATGAAATTTTTTGTTTTCCTTTAATATGTCTGGATAATAGGTGGGATGGATAGAGTTTTTTGTGACTGTTTTCAGATGTTCGCTTATTTATTTATTTATTTTTTAATTGTGTGCCTTTTAAAAAAGATTCACTTCTAGTCTGCTGATCTTTTGTGTCAGACACCATGGACGCTTGGCTGTTCCAGGGCACCTTTCAGGCACACCATTTAGCTTCTCTTTTTTTTCTTTCAATTTCAAAATTTCATCGACACCTCTTAAATACCTTTTTGGCACCTTTTAGCATCATATGAATCTCTTGAATAAATTACACTGAAACTATGCCACTATAGTTACGGAAATCATGATATGTCGAATTTGATTTAGAAGTCTCATAGTCCATATATGTTCTGTTTAGTTGATATCCAAGAAAGTGAAGCCATCTGGTACCTTTTCGTTATTGTTGTGCTAATATACTTCTGCCATCTTTGTAAATGAACAGGTAATGCTTTTACTGCCACTGGCAAGCATTGCATTTCGAGTGGTAAAGAGGCTTGTTCAGCTTTCTCCATTATCTCACAAAGTATGTTTACCGTTTTTTCTTATTATAACAGCTTGGTATTCTTAGTTTAAAATAAACTTTAATCAACTTGGAATAGACCCTTTTTGACTTGACTCAAACTATGCTCGATTTAAAATTTAAAATATTAATTTTTAGTTGAGGCTGGCCCACTCGAACTCAACTTGCTGCCAACCATGCCTATGCTTGCCTCTAATAGGTAGATTAGGTTAAAAAATACTAGTTTGGATGAGGTGATGTTATTATTCTGTATGTAACTGGACATTTAATTGTACAACGAGCTTTCCATCTTGAGCTAGCAATGTTGTTGATTTCACATTGTGATGGAGAAATTGGCGTTTTTCTTTCTTCCTAAATGACATGAATGTTTATCTGTTGTGGCCCTGCATGTCTGAATACTTTTACTCTCTCTCTCTCTCTATATATATATATTGCACATCTTCACCTTGTAGGTGCAGTTTATATTTATATTTATAGAAACATCGGAATATAAAATTTTTTCTCTGACATTATTTTATTTCAAATGGATAAGGACTGTTCTTACCCAGCATAAAGAAGATGATCTTATAGATTCTCTTATTTCTGACCAACTTTTTTAGGTTATTGAAGTTCTTGTTAGTGTACTTAAAAAGAGCTTTTATTTTCCTTTCCCTCAGATGATTGAATTTTCACTGGAAATAACTCGTCAAAAAGAAAAAGAAAATGATTTGATTTACAGGTTTTGTTTGTGCTTTAGTTGTATCTTTATAGTACAAAAATCATGCATGACATTGCTGAAAAACACTTTTCTTGCCTCTATTTTGAATATTTTCTTAAGCGGTTTATATTTAAAACTAATAGTACACAGTTTGAACTCATTGTTGAAATAGAGCCGAGATCGTCATAGAATTTCTTAATGTTCATGCATTCTTTCAAATTATCATATTTTTTTCTTTTATGATTATAATTTACATGGCATGCCTCAGGGCAATGTGGCACACATGGATCGGTTTTCTGAAGAGTTTGGAACTGGAGATGCTGAAGCAGATGATGAAAACTCTGATGGAAGTTTAGAATCTCAAAAGCGAGCAAAACCTGTTGACTTTCAGGCTTTGTTCGGTGGAAACAACAATGATCATTTTATGATGGGCATAAAGTTTACGAAGTAAATACATGATTTTGCTACTTGATTAGTCCTTTTAAATTATTTTTTTGCTAAATTAATGAGTTATGACGTTTCATATTTTTGTTCATGCAGGAGAAGCATAAAATTATACAGTAATTTTTATTCTTCAGACATCATTGTAGCATCTCCTCTTGCTTTAATCACTGTAAGCATTTGTTATGCGCTTGTTGATTGCAATCTTCTTTTAAATTTAGATCTCATTTCTTTCAGGAAACTTTCTAAGGCATAGACTTTTCCAATCAAAACCATACCATTAGATGTGGAAATATGCATGAAATATGCTTTTACTTTTGGAGTTTTTTTAGATAGTCATTTTGGATGTATCTTTACTGAACTGATGTGAGAAATTGCATATTAGATTTGTTCACCATGTGAGCATGATCAAGTTATTTTTTTCTTTTTATTAGGGTTGTCGCTGAAGGAATTCTTTCTATTCTCCCCGTGACTCGTCTTTTGACTTTTGAGTATTGTTTTAACTGTCACTCACCAATATAGGCTAATGACACTATATTAGAGCATAAATAAACAATGATAAATAACTAATAATAAATAACCATAAATGAAGAAAACTTAACCATCACACAATAGGGATCATCTCACCTTAAACCACTTATTTTTTGATAAAAGCTCATAAGTATGCATTTTGTAATTTATCTACGTTACCAATTTGCATGTTTGTGGTGTAGGGACATGTTTGTTACGATCCGGTTAAGGCTTGGAGTTAACCAAATTGGGTACAAATGGTCAGACGGTGAAATTAAAATTTTCTATAACTAACATTTAATTGATGAAAGAATCATTAAAAAAAATAAATTAAAGTAATATACTTAAGCTTACGCTATTTTTTGTTTTCTGTGACTTATAAATATTTTCTCTTTTATTGTTCCTCTTTTAGGGTGTTGTCTGCGATTGTTATAAATATTTTCTATTTTATTGTTCATCTTTTAGAGTCTGTTTGAGGCAGCTGCAGTTTATTGAATATTCTGTTGATAAGCTGATTAAAAATAATTTGCTGATAAGCTATGTGCGGTGGCTATTACAAATTTTTATTTTTCTGGAAAAGCCATACCGCTGCCAGAATGTTACCACCTCACCTAGATAGGTGGGCGTGAAAATATAGTTTTCAACGTTTTGAAAACATATAAGCTGCCAAAACGCAGTTTACCCAAATAGGCATGATGTGTTTTCAAAACTTCACCGCACTAATAAACTACCCCAAACAGGCTCTTAATCAAATAGTTGTACCTGAAATGTTAGTTTAAAACAGTGAGTTAACCATAACCAATGAATGTTCATAGTTTAAAATAATAAGTTAACCAGAACCAATGAATGTTCATACTCCTAAAGTATTGTAACACAATAAAAATAAAATAATATCAATGTCAGCTAAACTTTATGTAAATCGATATAACAGCATTTGAAGGTTTGCACTATCTAATATAATTTTTGAAGATAATTCTAAATATTCACTATCTTACTGTATCGTTCACATATCAATATCTTTTTAATCTATATATAACAATCACAAGAGCGCCGCCTAAAATTGATATCAATATCTTTTTCCATTAATATAAATTTCCATGTTTATACACAAGTAGCTCAGCGTTCCCTCGTTGTTAGCATAAATAAGTGAACTCAATCGTAGCCAAGCATGCATATACAATCAGTCTATGCAGTTCATATCACTCATATGCAAATTTTATTCAATTGAATATATTTTGTATACATAATGCATAATTGTGGTTATCACTAAAATGTAAAATTATCACAATAATATGACCAATAAAAATAAAAACATATAAATTACAATGAAACTTGGCAATTGAATTTATAGGTTGTAGTGAGTATTAATGCTATTAATTAAGAAAAAGAAAAATGTTATTATAGATCACATGTAAGAGTAGCACTTCAATCACTGATAATTCTCTTTTCAATTATTCTCTTCACTTATCTCCAATGAAACCTATAGTCAAATGCATAAATAATAATTATTTACTTATTATATGTTAATTTTGTTATTAGAAGATAATGTGTCTTCATTTGACCTTTAATGTATCATTTAATAATAATTATTTTATTAATATTTTGTTATTATTATTATTTTCTTTGGTCACCCGCGAAAGGTTTGCTTGTTGCGTTAACTTCAAAATAAAGGGGCTATTAAGTAGTAACCCCATCAAATTCCTATCTCTTGTAACAAAAAAAAGCAAGGGATGACCATCGTGTAATTCTTTAACAAAAAAGTTATTATCTAAGGCAAGTTGAGCACAAAAGTGAGTTGCCTCATTATTAGATCTAGTAGTGTAAGAAAAAAACACTTGATGGAAGCTAGTAAGAGAGGCAATGTCGGGGCTATGGTCCCCGTGCTGCCCCCCAAAAAGTTCTCTCCACCGAACGCCCGAGACTATCCAATACATTGCTGCAGTCCCCCTCCACTACCAGTCTGAGGGTTTTCATCATCCATTGTTCCACCAATGTGCGAATGAAAAGGACAGCTTCCATCTTATCTCGAGAGCTATCTTATGGCAACAATCTGTCACCTGCTGCTAAGATAAGCCGACCCTGCTCATCCCGAATGCTCACACCTAGGCTAGCAAACCCGGAGGTAAGAAGGGCCCCATCGACATTTACCTTGATATAATTAGGAGGGGGAGGAGACCACTGAGGAGAGAAAGACAGCCTATGAGACCGATTAGTGTCCCATTGCTCTCGAATGGGGAAGGCATAAGTGCAAGTGAGTGAGGAAAGAACAATAGAAGCCAAGCTTGTTGGTGTCCCATGAGACCGCCCATGTTTTTTCTCATTCCTAGCTTTCCAACATTGATAAACAACACTACAATAAATTCTTCGAATGGAGATCATGCGAGTTGGCATGTCCATCAACCATTTGCAAACATCTTCAAAACTGGTGCCAGTGGGAATCATGATCCCCAATTTAAGCGGACGTTGGAAAATAGGCTTTAAAACTTTGCATTGGAAGTGATATGTGTGTAGTCCTCCATATCCTGGCAACCTCACGGACAAAGAACTTCCTCTCAAGTATTTATTTGAGACAGCCAAAGATTAGTAGAAACTGCATTTTGGAGAAGGCACCACCAAAACAAGGATTCCCTGGGGTGTAATTGTAGTTTATCAATCCAGTTGCTGCACTTATTCGAATGACCAAACAATTTATTGAAGCTTAAAGAAGTAATTGAACGGCCCAAGTAGTAGGGAAATATTTCAGCCCGATCGAAAGGTAGCCCTTCCAACTGCTGCAGTTTCTGTATGATGGCCGCAAGTTCCACCCCAAACCAATTGTGCAAAGCCGCGCATTCCAACTGCCTTCAAGAAGCGGGTCACAAACCTGAAACTCATCGGGCATTTTGACATTGATAAAGTGGGCCGTTTTACAATGGGCTGCTCAAAAATCCACGTACCTTTGAGGATATTAATATTTCGGCCATCCCAATCTTCCACCGGATAAAAGGAAACAAGGCCTCAGCCCCATTGGAGATGATTTTCCAGGCTATGGAATCCGTTCTTTTGTTACTTTGCTGCCACGGGTTTGAGCCATATTTTTCAATCAAACAATTTTAAGGAAAGACATTGGGCTGTTGTATCAACCCCAAGCAAGCCAAGCCCTTAGAGGGCCTTCTTCCAGGTGATATAATGATGACCCCGCTGATTTGGGTCCTTGTCCCAAGGGAAAGACCTGCAAGCTTTCTCATTTCTAGCAATAATAGAGCTAGGTGGGTTCGAGAGAGTGAGTAAGAAGGAAGACACCGGAATTAATGAACAATTTATCAATGGGCTTTTGTAGGAAACAATAAGTTTCTGTAGCGTCAATTTTATGCCCAAATACTCAAGCTCTTCCACATTCTTGAAATATAGGAAGCAGGTAATACAAATTTTGCACTAGTTTAAAGCATTTTTAGTAAATAGAATGGAGGATTTCAGTTTATTAACCTTCTGCCCAGTCCATTCACTGTAATCCTTAATAATTTTCCGAAGATTTTTAACAGTGTCCATGGATGCTTCCGCGAACAGGAGTATATCATAAACATGTAAGAGATATGATACTTTGGTCCCCTTAGGAGTAAAAGCCACTCCCAGCTGAAAGGGAACCTGCTTCAAAGACTACAAGAAAAGTTCGGAGCAGATGATAAACAAATATGGAGATAACAGGCAACCTTAATGGAATCCACACTTCACCTCGATCCAAGATGTTTGCTTCCCATAACCAAGACAGCAAAACCAGGGATTCATAATACATTGGAGTATCCATCTTCGAAATGCTCTTGGGAAGCTTCTTCATGACAACTTAAAGCATTTTCTAGCTCATCTTGTCTTATGCTTGTCCATGTCGAGCTTAATTGCCAAAAAGGCCGCAGTTGAATTACAAATTTCGAAGCGGCTCATCGTGTCCTGTGCCAATAAACAATATATAGAGATAGACCGACTTGGAACAAACACACCTTGTTCGACCGAAATAAGCATGGGGAGGAGGACCGGTTGACCAAGATCTTCACAACAGGCTGATTGGTCGAAATTTGGTAGGAGAATCGTCATTCTCAACTTTATGGGTAAAAACCACAAAAGCATCCTTCTATTTTGAGGGCAAAGCTCCACCCTTGAAAAATTCATGGATGGCGTTGCACACATCATTTCCGACGACAGTCCAAAAATACTTAAAGAAAGAGTTATCCCGTCCAGCCCTAGAGATCTGTTAATGCCAATAAATTTAACCGCATTCCATATCTCCTCATTGGATACTCTCCTGTTAAGGATGCCCTCCATACAACGACTGGTATTGTTTGGGCAAGTAAGGGTTGGCCAATTACCAAGATTGACAGCCCTTTCCTCCCATTTGGCCGAAAAAGACTGATGGAAAGAATTGGCAATAAAGTACTGATCCTCCATCAACATACCATTATTATCTTTGAGCCCCCAAATTCGATTAGAGTTTCTCTTGCTGCTTACCACAGTGGAAAAAATGAGAGCATCTCACTCGTAGCTCTTTGGCGCCACCAACTAATAATGCGAGCTAGAATAGTGTTCAATTCATTAACTTTGAGCCTATGGGCACCTTCCTGGGCTGCACTAAGCCCAATATTCGAACAATTTGTTTGCTGCAGTTCCTCGATCTCTCCTTCCATCCTAGATTTGAGGTCCCCAAGCTCCTTGATTCTGTTTTTACTCCAGAAATATATGGGTTTAAGAGTTTGCTTGCACTTCTTAGATAAAACATCGGCCTTTGATCCCATGGCAGCTCCACACCATTTCTCCACGTTTATCTGTCCGCAGGGTAGGTAATCCATGCCTTCAAACTTGATCCATCTATGGGGTGGAGTCGTAACCTTCCAGTCCCGAACCAGAAGAAGTGGGCAGTGGTCCGAAGCAATACGGAGGTGCTTAACTTGGACATTCGAGTAACAATCAAACAATGCCGTATTGACCAACGCACGATCAAGTCTTACCTAAATTTTACTATTGTCGTCCTTATTGTTGCTCCAAGTGAAGCGAGGACCGCAAAAAGTAACTTCTTGGAGATCATTGTAGGTCATGAATTCCACCATTTCGGTGACTCCCAAAGAGTTAACCAACTGTCCACCACCTTTCTTATCCGCTTGCGTAGTGATGCAATTGAAATCACCTTCCCTCCCCCCACCCAGACGATGGTAGGAAGAAACATGTCCATGTTCGTCATAATAAAGCTCCACAATTGATGTTGAATCAAATAATCTTTGTTGGCGTAAATAAAAGCAGAATTGCAACATTGCCCATCTAAAAAATCAGCCTTCCCAAGAACACACTGGTTGGAGCCCAGTATAGAAAAACGAACATCTTTCCTCCATAAGACGAGAATTCCTCCAGAAAGCCCAAGAGCAGGCCAGTGAAAGAATTCCTCGTCCCTGCCGACGAGTCTGTTAGCATCTCGTCTGTCAATACTTTCTACCTTAGTCTCCATGAGCCCCACCAAGTGAACATTATGGTTGCTAATTATTTTGTTCAAATAGTTCCCCATTTTCGTCTTTCGGGCATCCATACATTTCCAAAAGATGGTGTTACTCATTGGTGCGCCGAAGGGGACGTGACCCGGACGATCGAAATTTCAGGAGTGTTGGTTCTTCTCTTTCTTGGTATATGCTCGATTGGCCCCATCTGCTGGATTCTCTTGCCAAAGGGAGCTTTGGAGACCCTTTCAACCCCGTCACTGTTTATTCTTCCGAAGCCTTTTAGTTTCTGCCTTCTGCAAAGCTCCCAGCTTCTCTACCGAAGTGTCCTTATGCTGTGTGGGCACCACTTTATTATTTCTCGTCATGGCCGACTCTCCTACAGGTAGCACAGAAGCAGCTCCACTTCTCCAATCAGTTCCGGCCCCGCAGGTTTGCCACCTGAGCTCCCCGCTTGCCCGATGGAGGTCTCCTTCGACTGGTGTTGGTCTTTATGTTACCTTGTTTCTTAGGTCCGAAATTTCCTTTCTTGTTTTTCGGTTTCCTCCTCATGAGCAAAAATCCATTCTCCATAAGGTTCTGCCACTGTCTGCTCTCTTAGGTGCTCTCAACCCATCCTAACATGTTCAAGATTCCTCAACCTGACCCGCAGATTTGTAAGAAGTCTCTGGTCGAGCCTTAACAGGGAGACTACCCCCCACCTTTTTGCTGCTCTCTGCATCTCCATTGCCAGCTGTTTGAGCAACCTTATTTGTCCACAGCTCTTCATTCTGAGTTTGTTCCCCAGCTCCCTTTGAACCGTTAACACTAGCCAATAGACATTTATCCATCTTATGATCCACAAGGCCACACTTGAAGCAAAGTTGCTTGATAACCTCATACTCCACTTGAAAGAATCTTCCACCTTTTCCATTCACCCACTCTCATCAGTAGTTTTCTGGACAGATCCAGCCTAATGCAGAATCGGGCATACATACTACATCCCTAGGTAGAGGTTTGCTCATCCAGCCATAACGGCTTCTCAATCTTGGCCGCAATGCGGGCAATGTTATTTTCATTTCAGTAAAGCAGTGGCAGTTGTGGTAGCCGTATCCACACCGGCGAGGTCAAACCATCCAATGAGTTCGGCGAGAAATCCGGAGTCCATTTTGTCGTGTCCCACAACACATCCAAGAACGATCTAGGGTAGCCCTTAAGCACCTCGTCCTGGTTTTCTTCACAAGAGAAAATGCATGTGAAGGAAACCGCCCAAATTGTGCCCACTTCCGCTCTAACTCCCTCAATAACTTAGCATAGGTTACCCTTCGTCCCAACAATTTACCAACAACTTTTTCTAATTTTTTCTCAGTTTTGCCAATTGCCTCATCATTTAAGTTGACCAATATTCCACATCTGTAGAGATCTTGTGCAAGTCATAACTTCCACCGATCGGGATATGATCAGGTCTTTGCCCCACCCCCGTGCCTCTATCCCACATTCTTTATGTCACCCGAGCCCTTGAAGCCTGGTCACTGCTTCCATGCTCCAAAGAAGTGGCTCAATAAATGCCCCAAGGCCGAAAGAAGTGTGCCCTTTACAAATTCACTAGGAAAGGATTTCCTGCTGGTAGCCCCATCATCCACATTGTCAGTTCTCTCAGCAACAATGTCCCCACCACCATGTAGGCTATCTCGTTGCCCCTCCAAGCAGCGATCTAGAGAAGCCGAGTTTTCCACTCTTACAGAAAAAGCATCCTTTTTTGTCCATGCTACAATCAATTTCCTCCATAATGCGGTCATCACAGCCCATTAAGTTTACATACACAACATGAGAATCAAAACAAACCTTAGCATCCAGTTCCATCGCACAGTTCAACCCACGATCCTGGGCTCTTTGCAGGTCATTCCCTTGTTCTAGCCAGTGATCTGGGGTAACGCAGAGTAACTCCATCTAATTTCATATTCTTTCCCACAATGTCATCAAGAATGCCCTCTAAGGTCTTTCGTGAGGCATCAAACGAGCCCTTCGCTAGCAAGTCCGGTCCATGAACAACCCCCATGGACCAATTAGGAAGATAACCTTCACCTTTCCCTATCCAACATATCACTGAGGCCTGCAACCTCTTTTGTTTATCTCCCAACACTCTAGTTCCTTTTGCTCCTTTGGGAGCGTAAATGTCCATTGCCTGTTCTACAATCGACTCAACCGCTGAGCGGTTATCATTGTGCTTTGCAAGCGAGGATCTCTCCTTGTGCGTAGTTACCAAAGCAGCCTCCAAAGCCCTCGCATGGTCATTGACATTGACTGGGACATCTTTGGTTACACCACTATTGACTGTAGCAACAACAACCGCCTCCTTCTCATGGATTTTCGCCAAGTAGTTATCTGTTATCTTCATTTTACAATATAATTTAACTATTTCTTTCAAATAAATTAAAATTAATAAATTTTTGACAATAAAATATTGATCTTCAATTTTTTTCTAAGAGTAAAAATTATCATAAAATATTAATTGAACTTTTTAGTTATCTTATGTAATTTATATTTTCTCAATTATTCTTTAAATTTTATATAAATATATATTAATTTATATTACGTAACCATTTATTATTATACTATTAATTCACATTAACTTCATTTTGTAACATTAATTCCTAGATTTAAATTGGTTTTCATTTTATTATTTTTTGAGTTTCATTTGCATAAAATATGTATTAACATTTTTTATAAAAGTTCAATTTAATAAAAATAAAACTTAAATAAGGGGGTGTTTCATGTGATAGTTTTAACTGGATTTAAGTTATATTTAACATAAATCCTGCCAAACACCATAAATAGGTTAGATAAATTCATTGTTAATTTAAATATAATTTTTTGCTTGTTCCATTAATTAAATATGGATTTACTAAATGAAATTATTAGTTGGATTTAACAAATTTAGCGCAAGAAGAAAATATTTCAAATAAATCTATGCTAAACACCTCAAATAGATTTAACTGGATTTAACTTTAATTAAAAAAAACCATTATTTCAGATTTAGTGATATCTAGATTTAGTAAATCCAGATTTACTGATTTACTAAATTCTATTTAACTTAAATCCCCCTTGCAGCCAAACACCACCTAAACAAAAATAAACTAAATCCTAATCTTTCCTAAAAAAGGTTCCATTAATAGCTTGGTTCGACCAAACCTCCTACATGCGATCGACCTGATTCTTCTTTCCTCTTCTTTTGCTTGAATCCGCAACCTCTCTGACCAATTCTTCTGTACACCAAGTCCTTTTTCATTCTCCTTATACCTCATATTGGTAGTTCCTCTTCTTTGCAATTCTATTCAGTTAAGCTTTCATAGCTCATCTTCCCTTCTTCTTCTTCTCTTTGCACCGAAAGAAAACATGCCTCTCTTACGCGAGAAATGGGTACTTCATTGTGATAGCAGCTTTGTCAGCAAGGTATGTGACTTTCTTCTTCTGACGAGCCCTCCTCGACACTGAAATCCATGCTCGAGTTGCTCACACCTCCATCTTTGCCTTCATACGTGCCGATTGGCCCTGCAGGTATGCTCGCTTTTATGATTAGAGTTGGCATCACTCTCATTTCGCTCTCTCTTCCTATCGACGACGACTCAACTTCTATTCTTTAGTTACCTTTTTCATTCTGCTTTCGTCTCTCTATAAAAAGGTTGTGAGAGCCCTACTCCGGATTGAATATGCTCCCCAGAACCAATAGGACTCCTTATGATCTAATGGGGTGTTATCACTAAATATATCGGGCATTACAATATTACCCAAAAATCAATCCTGAATAAAATCCTATGCCAAATTAGTATTTTAAAACTGGAAATGAATAACACATTCATTAAAAATAGTAGTATATATGCATCACGTTGTCCACAATGGCAATTTAAATTACCAATGCTGAACAAAAATAAGCTTGTTAACACCTTCCTAATTAGTTTGGTTTTCAATCAATCATTAGCATGGCAGAAAAACTCCACTGCTAAGGAATGGCAAACGAACTTTAAGTTGGATTGTGGTGCATCCATCCACTGAGTTCATTTAATTGTTGAGTGCTGCATCCACCCAGTGGGTTAATTTGATGTGTGCATGATGTTTATGATGGCAAGTTTGTTGATTATTAGGCAGTAGCAATTATTAATGCTGATGATAATAATAATAATTCCGAGTAAATTCACTATTTGAATGCTGCTTAAAAAAATTTAAAAGCCAAATCTGAATTTAAATCATTGAACTAATCTTCACTAGCAAATTTTTTACTGATGCATCAACTAAAGAAGCACCATTGTTAGAGTTGAAAATTCTTACTAATGATCAATGGTGTACTTTTATTGCTAATTCATCTATATTACTAATGATTGTTTCTTCATCGAGTGAGTTACAAATAGAGAAATTGATGTATGTGAAGTCATAATAATTCTCTTTGATGGAAAGTAATTGATATTATTGGCATTGTTTCTTCATCGGGGGAAAATTTATGCCTTTGGTGGATCATTAAAGCATACTAAATTCTAGCATGAAAGAGGTTATACACAAAGAAGTTTTGAGATGGTCGGATGATGGAATCATTTATCCAATTTTTGATGTCCAATGCATTGTGTTCAAAAACAATGTGGAATGATTATTGTCTTCAAAACAAATAACAAGAACATTCCTATAAAAATGGTGATAAGGTGGAGAGTATGCATGGATTATTAGAAGTTAAATAAAATTAAAAGAAAAGGTCATTTTGTGTTTCCATTTATTGATAAATTTTTTGAACAACTAGCTTAGCATTTGTTTTGTTGTTTTTTGGATGGTTATTCAAATATTCAAGTTGCTAGGACATCTGAGGGCTAGGATAAAACCATTTTTACTTGCTAATATGGTACAATTGTTTTCAGGAGGATGGCATTTAGTTTGGGCGACATATTAATGACATTTCAATAGTTTATGATGGTTATAGTCTCTATTCCAGTGGAAACAATACATTAGTGTATTTATTGTTGACTTTTTATTTTAATTGACTAATAGGTTTTGCTAATAATTCCATAACATCTATGAAATAATATATTTAGCAAATTAGTAGCTTAAGTACACCTTTTAGGGGATGTAAAATTGCAATTAAACTTGCAAACTGGTCTTGAAAGTGAAACAATTGTACTGGTTACATCTGCTGAGGTTGTCCTGGAACTACTTGTATGTTCGACTTCAACAAAATGTGTGAACATTTACTGAAGAAGAAGCTGTTTAGTTTGAAAATTAACTGCTTAAGAGTAAGTGAATTAAATGGGTAGCTTATAATGAAGATTTTGAATTGATTTTTTACTTTGGTGATGCTTGGGGTGGTGCGAATACTAAGATAGTTTTTTAAATTTGCTAATTAGTTCTGATAATACTAATGATGTGCTAATAGGCCTTAGTAGAATACTAGATTTTAGTTTTCCCCTCGCTCCTGAATTTTTTAGTTTCACTATTTTGGAGCAATACTTATATACTTAGCTTGAAGGTACTGCTATATTTGTAGCCAATGTTTTTTTTCCGTAGACTTTATCCCATTATCAAATATGAACTAGCCTACCTAAGTTGTGTACTTTTTTTTTTTTTTTGACTCGGAGTAAAGTTCTTTGTCATTACTTTGATTGGAATCATTTGATTCTTTTGCATTTGGTTAATACAGGTTTTTACTATGGAATGTAGTAAACCTTTAAATATCATGCAGAAGATGTAGTAAATTATTTTTGGACCAAAAATAACGGCTGCATTCCCTCTTTTGCAGTGTTTTTTTTTTAAATTTAGAAAGATTTTTTAACAATCGATATCCATTTTTTTATTCAGAAAATTGGAGAGACAGAGTTTGATAAGGAGAAGAATGTCGACTATCTGTCATCAATAGAGGTAAATAAGCCAATTTTGACCTTATACATTAGTTTAATTAGTGCAAAAAAATATTCTTTTAGCTTTTGTGATTTTGAATTTCTTCTTCTAATAATGTATTGGTGTGAACAGGTTTTGATCATTGATCATGCTGACGTTATCACCATGCAGGTTTGGCCTAAACTCATGGCAAACATAAATACCGTTTTGTTCAATGATTCACGTGTACTCACGCCCTACTTTTTGGTGATGTGTAGAATTGGTCCCATGTGAATACTGTGATGGAGCATTTGAACCTTATGCCATCTATGCAACACGGAACTGATGTCATGCGCATTAAGCCATGGTATGCTGCTAGGTTCTGGCTTTATTAAAGATAATATATATATAAATAAATATATATATATATATATATATATATATATATATATATATATATATATATATATATATATATTGGAAGATTTACATACATACCACATAATTCCTATGTATTTACATATCTAACAGCTATCATTCAATTTTTACATACATGCCACTTTACATATGCATGAAAAGTTGTATTTTGCTTTTTCAAAATTAAATGGTGGATTTTTTATGTGATATGAATGATTTGGGTCGTATAAATATAAAAGGAAAAGCTTGAGTGTTAGAAATGTAAACGCATAGGAATTGGAGAATATGTATGTAGATGCACCTATTTTTTATCATCATTTTCTTCTTTTATAGTTCAATATGGGATAGAGTTTATGTAGGCTGTTATATTTAATGGCTATGAGGATAATGAATGCTTTACTGACACTATTGTCATCATCAAGTCTTAGGCCCCGTTTGGGGCAGCTGTAGGCCAGCCTTGCGGCCCGTTGCCGCGAGTTTTCATTGTTTGGGGCAGCGGTAGGCTAATGGCACGGTGTGTTTATCATCAAACGTGGGTCGCGGGTTCGACCCCGTGCCCATGTTTCTCATTCTATTTTTTAAAGTAGTGCCCTTCTTTTCTTCGCGATTCGTATGCCCTAACCCTAGTGTCGATCTCGTCTGTGAAGCTGTGATCTCTTGCTCCTCTTCCTCTTCTCCCGCGTTTCTCGCGCTATCTGGTTCCTCTTTCTTCTCTTCTCTCATGTTTCTCACGTTGCTTGGTTCCTATTCCTCTTCTGTTCCCCAACGGTAAGCACATTTTTTGCAACAGAAATTTCAGGAATCATTCTTTGAATGCAAGTATCCATGCAAATGCTTGTTCTTTAAATTTTTGATGTTAGATATGTAAATAATGTTCGGTGGTATGTATGTGAATGTTTGATATTTGAGTGCGTTCTTGGTGGCTCAATTTCTTATTTGGTAAATTATATGAAAAATAAAGAAACTTTTTAGGATGTGGCTTGGGGATGTAAATATTAGATATGTTTGAATGAGCTATTGGTGATTGTGGCTTGGTCATTGATGTGAATACACATCATTTGAATGGTCTGTATGATGATCCAAAAAAACAAAAGAAAAAAATTTACTGTGGCTGCAACTGGGCATTGATGTTTGATTTATTCTTTGGAGTTCTTAGTGACTGTGGCTTGGGCATTAATGTGAATACATATCAATTGGGTGGTTTGCAAGAGGAATTTACAAAAAAAAAAAAAAGGAAAAAAATTGATCTTGGTGGCTGTGGCTTGGGCCGGAAATTTCTGGCCGTGGATTAAGTTGGTATCTGTGGCTTGGGTTGATGATTTGGGTTGTGCCTTAGGGTGGTTGTGAGTTGGGGTGATGGTTTAGGGCTATGCCTTGGGGCGGTGTTTTTGGGTTGTGGCCTGGGCTGATGCTTGTGGCTTGGGTTGATGATTTTGAATTGTGGCTTGGGGTGATGGTTGTGGCTTGGGGTGATGTTTTTGGGTTGTGCTTTGGGGTGGTGGCTGAGGCTTGGGGTTGTAGATGTGTCTTGGGGTGGTTGTGAGTTGGGGCGATGGTTTAGGGTTGTGCCTTGGGGTAGTATTTTTAGGGTGTGCCTTGGGGTCATGCCTGTAGCTTGAGGTATTGCTTGTGGCATAGGGTGATGATTTTGGGCTGTGCCTTGGGGGTAGTGGTTGTGGCCTGGGATGGTGGCTGTGGCTTGGGCATTGATGGTTGTGGCTTGGGCATTGATGGTTGTGGCTTGATGTGGCTGTGGGTTGGGGTGATGGTTTAGGGCTGTGGCTTGGGGTGATATTTTAGGGTTGTGGCTTGGGTGGCGTTTTTGGTAATGCCTTTGGGTGTTAGCTGTGGCTTGGGGTTGTGGATGTGGCTTGGGGTGGCTATGGGTTGGGGTGATGGTTTAGCGTCGTGGCTATTGTGGAGGCTTGAGTTGGTGGTCGTAGCTTGTTTGCTATTATTCATGTTGATTTATTTTGTCCAACCTGGTAGAGTGCATTTTATCTTGTGTAGTCTCCTTTCACTGATCTTAGCAATGCTCCACTTGTTGTGGCTGTGTTTTGTGGTGAAGTCTTTTGTAGCAATTTTTTATATGTTACTTTATTTTTTTATTGTAGTAATATAATGACTAATAAGACCAAAGAGACTGGTACGCCTGCATCATGTGACAAAAAAATGAAAATAATATTTTAGGCAATTTGTAAAATTTTTGTACTTAAAAAATAAATCTTATTTTTAAAACATCATCCATCCAGTCTATTAAAGGTGATATTCATGGCAACTGTCATTTTAAGTCATTTGTGCTTTTCTTTTCTGAAGAGATTGTTGTTTGACCTCACAAGCTTATCTTAATTTTGTGGGTCTACATCTGGGTTAAGCCTTGTTCATGAACTTGATGTTATACTTGATCAAGTCAAGTTTTTAATATGAAATTGAAATAAAGCATATGATCAAATCCAAAAATGAACTTCCAATAATAATTTTGTTTATTTTTTATTGTGAAGATGAACCAATCATATTTGATCTTTTGTCAACTGAGCAACATGAAAATGCAATCTAAATGAAATATTTAATGATGTTGTCTTGCAGTGGATGACCAAATTGAATTTTACTTTACTTTGGTTCTTGGTTTATTGATTCCAAATCCATTAAAGGAACTTCTTAAAGAAAGCTAATTTTTATCAATATTTTAGGCAATTTGTAAAATATTTGTACTTAAAAAAAAATTCTTATTTTTAAAACATCATCCATCTAGTCTATTAAATGTGATATTCATGACAACTCTCATTTTAAGTCATTTGTGCTATTTTTTTCTGAATAGATTGTTGTTTGACCTTACAAGCTTATCATAATTTTGTTGGTCGTCTACCAGCACTTGCAATCGCATTTCATTTTACATGGATATATTAGAGTTTGTCAGTAATTTTCCTTAGAATGTATATTAGTTTCTTTGCATTTTCTTTACTTATATAATTTACATGATTTTACTGAACTAAATGATTATATTCATAGAAATTATTTTACTAACTATAAAATTTTACTAGTTTTATGTTGGTGTACATAAGAGTTACATGGAATTTCAACTTGGTGATAAATTCATGGTGCATTTAAATTTCAAACACTTTTATTATGAGCATTTAATAGATCAAATGCTAGTAAGTCAACCATTTAAAAATTATGCTACTTTGATTTTCAATGTTTTTGATTTGATATTTCAAATTCCTAGAAATCTTCTCTTTCTTCCTCTTTTTTGAATCCAATCTCAATCTTTTACCAAGTACTTTTATACAATGTGTTCTTGATGCTATTTTGATGATGTGATCGTTTCCATTACTACTGGAAGCACAAAATCTATATTTTTATTTACTTTGTGTAGCAAATGCTGAATTTGACTCGAGTCAATTAATGCAAAAAAAAAAAAAAAAAAAAAAAAACCTCCGTGTTTATTCTTGTCAAAACATAACAATAAGCAATAATCTGATCAAAGATTATTTTTTTCATTAGTTGGTTTATTCTATTTTATTTTGTCATGTAGTGGTTTGGGAGTTGCTTATGATGATGTCTTTGTAAGAAAATATGTTTATTCTTGTCAAATCTTCACATTAAACGATAATTTGATCATTTTTTTTTTCATTAGTTGGTTTATTCTATTTTATTTTGTAGTTTAGTGTTTTGAGAGTTGCTTGTGATGATGACTTTGCGAAAGGGTGTTTATTATTTTCAAAATTTAGGTTGGTTTATGAGGTTCGGTATGATGTCAGGTTCGTTTGGTTCTTCCGTATTCTTAAATTTAAAGATTTGTTGATAGATGTCAAGTTTAATTATTGAAGTCAAATGTTCTAAATTGAACAAATTGATACTGGGCTGTAGCATTATTGTTACAGTGCAATGTAAGTTTCCTCTAGTTGCGATTCAAGTGTTCTAGTGGCTTAAACTTTGAATAAATTATTTGGATTTACTTTTTATATATTACGATATGACTTTTGTTGTTATTGGAGTGTAATGGGACTTGAAGTTTACTGGTTGTAATTTATAGGTAGTCTATTGGGCTATGATTTGTGTCAGGCTGTGTGGGTTTATCATATTATTATTATTATTATTATTATTTTGGCTTGTGGGTGTTTCCATCAGATTTAGCTTATTATTCTACTAAATATTTGATATGGTGCCTCTTGTGTTTGGCATCTAACACGGCTATCACCTGTGGTTTTGCTGGAAAGTAATTATGGATTCGTGCTTGTAGGAAATTTAGATTTTATATGCAAAATGAAGGAATCTATAAAGATGATTGATTATCAGTTTTACTATTATCCTGCAACTCAAGTTTCTATTTTATGGGATTGTCCAAAACTTGCCAAGTTGATTTGTATTAATCATGTCTGCTAATCTCTTGAATTGGAAGCCTTCAAATAGATATTTTGAGGCATGTAATTATATAATTTTATTTGAATAGCATTTCACTTTGCACTTTTCAATATTATTGATGCAAGTTAGATATATGATTATTTTGAATTCAGTACAAGTGTGATTGCCTAATTTCTGGGAAGCCATCTTCTTCTATCAACAAAAGTAATAATTTTTCTTATTTTGATACTTTTTGTTCCTTGTTCCTCTTTCATCTGCATAATTACTCTTGATTGTGTTCAAATTTGGGATGCCAAAAATTAATTTTATGAAAGTTAACTTACAATTGCTCAATCATTTTGTGGATTTAAATTCTTGATAGATTTCTCAGATTTTTTGATCATTTTTTATATCGAATTCCATTTCTAATATTGCATATCTATCTTTAAAAATAATAGTAATGAGGGTTTAATTCTTTGGGAAGCTTCTCAATTTTTGCTTATATTTATACTCTGTATCATATTTTGCATTAGAAAATTCCAACCTTGAATCTTCCTACATCACTATGACTAGGATGCTAATCTTCCTACATCACTAGGTCCAAGGTACTAAATCTATCACACATTGGTATTATTTTCTTCCTCTTGTAATATTTGTTGATAATTGCTAATATCATTCACACTAAAGTTGCATATTATATCATCAATCTTTATTTTAGTAGTGTTAAGCCATTGATTTTCTTAAATTTTCTCCATTATTAACTTTACTTTTATTCTAGCAAGGTCTCATTTGCTAGAATTATATCATTTATAAAAAGTTGCACCATGATCCTTCACTTCAATTATTCCTTTGTAAAAATTATCATAATTAGTACAATAAAATATGAACTTAATCTTAATTTTTAATCGGCAGGAAAAGATAATTGCTAATATCACTACTAATAATTAGTATATTTTATTATCAATCATTGTTCAACAAATCTTATGTCCTTTGCCTTCTAAACATTATTTTTCATTGTCTTAATTTTTCATTTGTTTCAATTGATTTCACAGTTGCTAGAATTATGATATCTACATGAATTATATCACTTTGACTTTTCTTTGTAATATCAATGTAGAAAGATATAAAATCAAATCTTAATCCTTAATGTGATCGTATTGTAATTAGAAATTCTTTTTTTGGTGTACACTAGGTCAAGTTATACTTTTAGAATTAAATAAAAATATGACACTCAATAAGACAATGGAGAAAAATGATCCATGTAGCCAACCCCACTTAGTGGGATAAAGGCTTGTTGTTGTTGTGTACACTAGGTCAAGTTACATGATAACTCATTCATTGCCTTCTCAAGCTCATTACATATTAATTGAAAATCCTTTCTTGTTCTTTAGACTTTGTAATTGCTTATCTTCACACAAAGGTAATTTCTAAGTGGCTTGCTTGGCATGACCCCTTTAATAGTGACACATGTTTTAAGTCTTTGGTCTATTACTATCTACCCGAGTTCCACAATTTGAATTATAATTTGATTCTTGTATAAATTTCAAAATAATAAGCACCTTTTAAATTTTTAATTGTTTATGCCAAGATATTTCTTCTCTAGTCATTTGTCATATTCTTAGTTTTCAAAGTTTTACATGTATGATTTGCTACTTAAGCCATCTCAGTATATATCTCATAGGAACCTAATGCTTTAGTTTTATGTAACATCCAGAGTTCATTTTATTTAACATTTTGGATCAATTTACAATATACCTTTTTATTTTACTATTAAGCTATTTTTAAAATGTTTTCTTCCTTGAAAATTGTTTTTTTTATTGAGGTCCTTTTATCTTTCTTTCTTTTATTAATATTTAACTAAGATACTATTATCCTTACAACTAATGCACCTAAATTAATCATATACTCTTACATCTCTTTTTTCTCATTTTAATTTTTTTGTATGCTTCTTTTTCCTCTTTAGTCTCCTATTATATGAATCATTTGAAGTTATAGAGTTTACTTTGCTCACTCTCCTCTGTGTAAGTGTTTCAGTTTTGCTTTAATTATTATAAGCATCCGTAATTGTTCTTATTTTCTCCAAAGTATTTCACATACAATACATACTCCTACATTGCATTTATTTTGCACCACATCACCTTTTCAGCTAACCAAACATCCTTTTAACCTTTTTCTTTTTCTGTATCATGTATTTCGTAGGAACCTTCGTTGATGTAATTGTATGAGGGCAGTTATCAGTGGACATCATACTATACCAAAATATTATTCAAAGAAGTTTAAGCACAGTTCAAACCAAGATTTTTAACAGAATTAAACCAACACGCATAAAATAACCAAGAAAAGAACTGACCGCATGCTTACACTGAGCTTTTTGCTCAAAACATTACTCTATCTTCAAGCTCTAATCTAAACTTGTTTCATACTCTCTGCACTCTATAAATTGGGTGCACTTTTCTTGAGCTTCCTAACCAATTCCCTTATTCTTTTTAATGTTCCACTTCAACCACTCCCTTCACATACAACTGAATTGATTTTCTTTCAACATAAACTATCCCCTTAACCTCAAGGAGCCGAGTGTAATTTAACATGAAATATATAAAATTTCGAGTGAACAAGCGAAAAAGGCCATCATTGTAGCTTATCTGGCTGGTTCATCCCACCTATAGGTTTTTTATTTGTTCTTTTTAGGTTTTTAATATTTTATTTTTCTTCTAATATGCTAATTGGCAAATCAGTATTTGATATTGATGTACTTTTTTTACTTAGTGAAAAGTAATTCTTTTGCTACATGATTTCATGACTTTTAATTATTTTTCTACTCTAAGGACGTGGATTAAATAGATGTAAACCAAATATTAAACCATCCTCATGCATAAGGCGAGAAGTAAACTACCTTCACTGGAGTTCAAGCTATGAGATTTAAATGTGCCACTCTTTAGTATTCATGTGTATAGTGATTTAACTCCTCAAGCTTTTCACTTCAATTATTTTTACTAATATACTTCTTTTTTTTCCATCGACAATTCTATTAAATACCCTTGATGTATTTCTATCATTTTCTTGTTATAGCATTTTAGCTTCATTAAAAGAAGTGGATCTTGAGTATTGTGGTTTCAACTCATTTATGACTACTATCAGATATTTTGTTCATGAGCAGGTACTTAGAAGGGCATGCACGATTTTATCGACAAACAATACTACTAAGTTCCTTTCTTACTCCAGGTTATGAAACTTGTGCTTACATATTCATTTTTCTTGTGAATTCGAGTAATAAAATTTTTCGTATTATTTTTTAAGAAATATGTTTCCTTTAGCCCTTTTTATTATTGACTGGCTATTAATATAATTTTATTACCCAAATATAAAATTATATTCACACAAGATGGCTGGTTTTATTTTATTCAGTAGATTTCCATCCAAGCACTTATATGATAATGAAATTGTACTTATCAAGAGCTGCACGTATCATCATGCTTCCATTTTTTTCTTTTTAAACTCATATAAACTCAAGACTTTGCGGTTGGAGTTGAGCTCAAAGCTACTAAGTTAGGTTAGTTGTACAATATTTTTCGCAACCCATTTAGTCCTATCAAATTAACTAGATGGATAACATAGGAAGACAACTTAGTTGGACTCAATTTTCACTGGCATTCAACCTAATGCGTACTCACAATGATCAAATGAGTAGGAAATAAGATTTACCAAATTTTCAAGCGAACTCTTACATTTCACAACATCAAATATTCATTGATATTAAATAGCATCAGAGAACGTGCATAAGCTGAATCCTCAAATAAAATACAGGGTTTCTAAAACACTTCATAATAATGTATCACAAAAATTTTCTTTAGTCACCCAAAATTTGACATTTAAAAGCTATATAAAAGACAGATCACTTGTCTAACGGTCCACTTGTTCTTTACCCATTTTAAAAAGTAACATAGTTGTCTCGAGTAAACTATAGTTTTAGTGAGATAATCAATGCTAAAATAATATTCAATATACAAGAAATGAAACTTTTGTATGTTGTTCAGCAGTTATATTTGAGTAATAATAGTAATAGTAACAAACATGCTTTAATACATAAGGGCACAAGAAACATGATCTACATGTAGTTTAAGAAACAATGATCAATCATAATAATGCTGTGATTGATATATCTTTCATTCACTATACCATGTAATATTTTATGTTTTTACATTTTTTTATTCTTATTCTCAACTTTATTTGTCTTGGGATTGTTGCATTGTATTTGCATATGTTCGGACCTATTTCACTTCATTGGGTCATCACGATCCGTTGTTACGAGCAACCGTTGTTGAAGGTTGGTTGTTCTAATGTTTTGCTTTAGCAACAATCCTTAATACCAATTGGTCCGCTCCAATCTTGCTATCAATAGTCAGAGATTTAATCATTTCTCTTTCTAGTCTCATATTTTCAAAACTCTTATCTGTCGGCCGCTTAAAGTTGCGTCTTTTTTTTTCAGATTTAATTTAATGGACATATGTATATTAGTTTGAAAATAAGATTTTTAAATTTTAAAATATTAGAACGAGAATAGACGGATCTCATTCGTTTAGCGAGTTGAATGAACGAGCGTAATAACGACGAGTAATGCATCTATTCAGAAGAATAGGCACCCTACTTGACAATATCGCTCGATCAAATAAACCACGAAATTCATGACTATCCGTTCGATCTGCGAACCTTTATGTGAATGATAAATTCCCTATTTAATACAAAGGAATTAAATAAGGTTTATATTATCCTGAGTGTATTTAAAACTCTCTATAGAGCGAGCTCCTATAGTTAATTACTCCTCAAACGACCGAAGTCACTTGAGAGAACTCTCGATTTAGATCGCGAGTTTCTATCTTCGCGAATTCAAAAGGTAGGGTTTTCGACGAAATTAGGTAGTAGGAAATCCGATAGGTGAAAGGTGACGAGAAGGAACAGCTTATTTACGGGAGTCGAAGAAAGAAGGGTAGGGGATGTCGCAGATCTCGATGAGGACGCTCGAGGACGTCCCGGACTATCCTATGGTTGGGCTTTAAATTTTGAAAGGGATTTATTTTAATTTCGATACTGTAAATTAATTATAGGAATTACGTTTGCATAATGTCCTGATTATGCAAACTACCTGAAAGATATGAGGGCTTACGTCGTATCAGACGACAACCTCGGAAACCTAAGCGAGTTAAGACTTATATTGCACAGCAAGACGGTACAAAAACCTATAAGAAAAGATGAAGGTTTATATCGCGCTAGGCGGACTACCTCGAAATCCTAGGACTTGTTATTTAAACTAAAAAAAGGGGTTTTGCTGATGTCGACACAGGTTTTGCTGAAGAAGATGACCGTGCTGCCCACCGTGCTCACAGCTCCGCGTCGCAGCGAAATGCGAGTTTATGTTTAAAGTCTTGAAGTTAAAGTGAGCGTACGAGTCGTTTATTTATTTTTTATTATCATTTTATTACGACAGTGAGTGTGTGCATGACCGATGGCATGTGTAAAGAAAAGCGAAGTAAGAAACGGAGTATCGTCTATAAGTAAACTAAACGAGTAAACATGCTTATGCGAAAGAGAGATACGCTAAAATAACATGCTAAGCGAGAAAAGTACGGGAAAGATAAAACATGCTGAGCAAGTATGTATACCGAAAGTATGTGCTAAGCTCAACAGAGATATGTCGCTAACAAGTAACCGAAGTAGATGGCTGATAACGCGAGTATGTCTTGAAAAGTAAAGCGGTAAGTAAAGTAAAGACGCATCATAGAGCATCTGTATGCTTTCGCTTCATCCGTGCACATGTATGTTACTCGTTTATTATCATTTTCATATTTTTCTATTTCTGCAGAAGAGTCATCAGTGCGTAAAATAACGAGAGTACAAGTAGTAGGCAAACACCCGACTCAACGGAGAACTACGTACGTACTGAAAATAACAAAGTACGAAAACCCAACAGTAAAAACAAAAGAAAAGAAAAAAAAAAACGACAAGGAGCGAATAAAATCGCGAGAGAAGACCATAAAATCGAGAAAGAAAGAAAAGAAACATCCGTAGAAAACTCCGAAAAAGTCACGAACGAAACAAAACAAAATCGCAGAAAACCGCAAATAACACCGTAAGAAACTCACGGATGAGCCGCTAAACTCACGGCGAACCGTAAGAAAGCTGCAGAGCATCTCAGGAAGAAAAGACCAGTAAGACGCAGTGGTGTTTCGGACTCGGAGCTGTCTTCAATATCCGGACTTGAGTGCCGACTCATCGGACCGACTTCTGCGAGAAGGGCGATCTAATCCGACTCGAATAACTGACCGTGGACCTTTATAAATTTTCATACATTTCATTTTTGGTTTGCATACGAAGTAAAAATTCGTAGGTAAGTAAGTCAGTATAGTAGTGGAGTAGTTTTTATATTTTTCAAACATATGTATTTTTTGTTTTAAAGCATTTTTTAGTCACGAGGTTGATTACCCTACGTACTGTAGACTACGAACATCCTGGCTCGTCGGCGAGTAGAAACGCCGAAGACGGTCGAACGGTTCGCGTGATTCTCGCTCTACTCTCTACAGAGTCTCCGAGTCGGGCGGCCCGATTCTATGATTCTCGTAATTTTTCTTTTGCGAGTCTCATCAATGTCCTCACGCTTACTGACCTTGCTTGATGGCCCACATATAACCCAGGAGGTTATATGTGCACACCTACACGTCCTTGTAGGTGCGTGCTTTGAACTAGAAACAAGATGAAAACTAGGGACGAGAGGTCAAGGAAAGAAAGATGGAAGCGGCTCACCTAACACAAATTTCGAAAAAGGTGAGCCGATTTCCAATGATCGAAAAGCACGTAAATCACCCCGAACTCCCGACCGACCTCACATATCCTGTAAAAGGACTTAAAGGCACCACGACGCTCTCGGAGAGGATGAGAACTAGACCCCAGGAACACACTCCTTTTCCCAGTAAAGATCGTAAAATCAAGCAAAAACATAAGAGAAAGCCCATTGCTCGGGTCCGTGACCCGGTGCCACTAAACTGAGAAGTGCTATCACAAAATTCCAAGGCTTTGCTATTTTTTTTTTAAATTCAAAATCCAACTTTCATTTCATGCCACGAGATCAGGCCTGCACAAGTGCTGAAATAAAGCGCCCATATATATCAATATCAATTTATCAGTGATTGCTATACCTCACGCTCGCATCTTTTCTTAATCGAGGCTTCGACATTTAACTTTCGAAGATTAATTGAAGCAAATAAGAGACGTTCTTATATTCATCCAACCAACTTCATAAGTAAGTGTGGCAAGAGGCACAAATATCATAACTACATCCATCGAGGCTTCTCGACCAAGACGAAGCACAGAGGGGAGGCAACTAAAGCTCCCAACGAAGCTCAAAGCCGCCACCCGAAGTCCCCGTCGAAGCTCATCGAAAAGCCAATAAGGTAAGGCCCCTCACAATCCACTCGCACCACCACATGAAGCTCACAATCAAGGCCCCTAACAAGCCAACTCGGCGTTACTTCCGCTCAACACAGAGCCAAAGCAGAGCCTTCCTAAACTTTGCTCAAAGACACTCTAAAAGTTCAAACCCGAAACATTCTTGAATCGAGCCTAGCGTGAGCCAAAATGAGTCCGACACAAAATTAAATCAGCTAAGAGAACTCGGGACACCGCGAAAACCGAGCACAACAGGGCTCGAACCAGCCCAAAAACAAGGAAACGACAAGGCTCAAAACGACTCAAGATTTGAATCAAAACAATCCCAATTTAGGGCTAAAACCGAGATATTAAAAGAGCCAAGCTCGACCACAACAAAGCTTGAAATAAACCCGATTTCAAATCACAACGACCCTCAATGCGATAGACGAGGCTCGAGAAGCCGAAGAAACTACGGAAAACACAAGACCGAGCCCCTCATGCCGCGGGGCTCGCCGCCGAGCATCGAAGATCGTAAAACAAACAAAACTCGAAACTAGCTCATGCATCGAATACCAGGATGGCGACATAGGGAGCAGAAGAATACCAAATGGAGCCCCCAAACCAAATGCCAAGACGGACTCAAAGACCGAGAGCAAGAAAAAAACGAGAAAACTCAAAACGAGTCGAAAGTAAGCAGGGGAGGGGGCTAGAAAACCGAGCGGCAATAGGGCTCAAAACAACCCTCGAGAAAACAAAAGCCGACGGCAATACAGCCCCCAAGCCTCTTTTAAAGTGAAATGAAGATTTACTTTCAACCAGAGATCCTAACGAGCCAGATGTAAGGCTTGAAATTTAACTAAACATAAAGCTTCATGAGCACTTCCATACATCCGACACATCCAAGCATAGAAGCCTCGATATATTTCGAATGAAAATAAGCATAAGGCTCCTCTTAGATCAACTCAAGCTCTTCCTCAACATGCTTTCCTTTGTATATCAAAGAAGAAGTAGAAGGAGCAAAAGAGCAAGCTCCACATGCATATAAAACTAAATAAACCGACTCCATATTCCACATCAAGCTAACATGAGTAAATGAAAGAGAGGAGCCATAAGCATGCCATATCAACCATGAAACCATGTCTAACTAAGAAAAGCGAGTGTGTAGATAGCCTTCGAGGTAAAAGCTAGGACTAGAGGAGCTCGTACCTCGGTGAAAGCTTCAGCAAATCAACACCTCGACTCGACGACGGTGAACGAACGGCACGACCCGGGCTTCAAAACCGAGCGACCGAGTCTCGAGAACCTCGGGAGCAAAGCCGACGAGCACCCTACCTCACTCGAGCTAAGCTCGGGAAGAACCGTGAGTAGCGAGGGAAGAAGAAGGAGGAAGAGGAGAGAAAGACAATGGCGACACACTCGAAACCGGCCCAACCCTAACAACCAACCACTAGACCACTCCTCGAAATGAGGCTTATATAGCCGACCTCGAAGAAGAAGAAGGAGCCACGGACCTACACGGGAGCCTCGACGAGAATAGAAGAGAGGCGGGAGAAGGTGGCGACAAAAGTCGGCCGAAAAGGGGGCGACGAGGGAGCGAGAGTGGCGGCGAGAGAAGGCCGAAAGCGCTGCCGCGGGCGGAGGGCCGGGGAAGTGGCGAGGACGGCGGGGACCGGGGGTCGAAACCGCGCGAGAGGAGCCGGGCGAGGGGCTCGGCCGAAGAAGATGGCACCCGGCTCGGGATCGAGAAAGAGAGGTGATACCTCATGTGTGAGGCATAGTGAGGGAAATAGGATTTAGGGTTTTAATAGGATTTTAAAAGAAAATAAAATATATTTTAATAAAATAACGATAAATCTCGTGTCGTGAACCCGCGCTCGAAAACATAGCAAGTTATACGTCCTTTCCACAGCAAATTCGACGTTCGGACGCGAACGGCGCGATCCGTTTCGCGATCCGAGGTCGTTCGGAGAACCTCGTCGCCGGTCGAGTCGAAAGTGCGTCGAATCGATCTCGTCGAAGTCGGCCTTGATGGCGCTCGTTCGGCATTCGGCCTTGATCTTGATCCGTTGCGGAGAATTTGAAGACGTCGAGGCCGTGGCTCGAGGAATTTGTGCTCGGTGGTGCAGAAAATGTGCACGAGGCTATCCTAAGGTCCAGTGGTCCTATAGGAACTCAATTTGGAGTCCTACGCCAATTCCGACCTACTGCTTGTGAGCTAGAGGTCGGGAACTTCGTCCGGGATTCCGAAGAGTGTCGAAGTGGTTTCGAGCATTCTAAAGCGAGGTGGGCCCATTGCTAAGAATCTAAGATCGTCAGGGAAGCTCCTAAAGCTAGAACCCTAAATCCTAGGAGGAAAGCTAAACCTCGACAAAAACGAGGTCAACAAATGGACCCCCAATAGGTGTGGTGCGCCGGACAGGCACACGCGCGTATTGGTGTTGACCGAAGGAGATCAACAAACCAACACGAAGCCGCTGAAGTAAAATACTTAGGACGGAACGCGAGGAACGAAAAGAGAAAAGAGAGTGAGTTAGTTTCGGCGGGGAAAAAGAGGGGGAACTCTCGATTAAGAGAGCCGCGACTTTAAGTTTTCGAACTTCAATTTCAAACATAGATTTGATCTCGATTCGCGAGTAAAATTCGAGTTTTTAGAAAAGTGAAGAGGCGGATTGAGATGGAAAGCGCGATGACTCACATCCGACTCGAAGGCCAGAACAACAAAAACATGACTAGAATCATTATGACGGGAAAGGATCCCAAAGTAACGCGGAATCGGATGCCTCGATTCGATCGAAGGGCTTACTCCTCGACCTCTAAAACAGACGGGAGAACATTGCGTAGCAATGCGGTATCGGATGCTGGGATCCTCCACCTCTAAAACTTGACAGGGAGAACATTGCGAAGCGATGCGGTATCGGATGTTGGGATCCTCTACCTCTAAAATTTCGAAGGAGCTCATTCGACGATGCGGTATCGAATCTTCGGGATCTCGGCCTCTAAAATTCGACGGAGATCATTGCGATGCGATGCGGTATCGGATGCTTGGGATCCTCACTCGACACTCGACGAAACTTGAACGAGGAGACCATTGCTGAAACGATGCGGTATCGGATGCTTGAGATCCTCGACCTCTAAAATTTGAAAGGAGACCATTCGTTGGCGATGCGGTATCGAATGCTTGGGATCCTCTGCCTCTAAAATTTCGAAGGAGACCATTGCGAAGCGATGCGGTATCGGATCTGGGATCCTCGACCTCTAAAATTAGCGGAGACTATTCGAGCGATGCGGTATCGGATGCTGGATCCTCAGCCTCTCAAAATTGACGGGAGACCATTGCTTGAGCGATGCGGTATCGGATCTTGGGATCCTCGACCTCTAAAACGTGACAGGAGATCATTCTGCGAACGATGCGGTATCGGATGCTTGGGATCCTCAGCCTCTAAAATTTCGAAGGAGATCGTTACGAAGCGATGCGGTATCGGATCTTGGGATCCTCGACCTCTAAAACTTGACGGAATTTTACGAGGAGCCATTGCGAAGCAATGCGGTATCGAATGCTTGGGATCCTCAACCTCTAAAATTTCGAAAGGAGACCATTCGTCGAAGCGATGCGGTATCGAATCTTGGGATCCTCAGCCTCCAAAATCGACGGGAGAACATTGCGAAGCGATGCGGTATCGGATGTCGGGATCCTCGGCCTCTAAAATTTCGAACGGAGATCGTTGCGAAGCGATGCGGTATCGGATCTTGGGATCCTCCTCTAAGCCTTCGAAGAATCGTTACGATCGTGGGATCGAATCTCGAAATTTAGCGAAGCATTCTGAGATGCGGTGTCGGATCGCGGAATCCTCGACCTCTAAAATTGACGGGAGATCATTGCGAAACGATGCGGTATCGGATCTTGGGATCCTCTGCCTCTAAAATTTCGAAGGAGATCATTGCGAAGCGATGCGGTATCGGATGCGGGATCCTCGACCTCTAAAATTCCGAAGGAGATCATTGCGAAGCAATGCGGTATCTGAATCTTGGGATCCTCGGCCTCTAAAATTTGAAGGAGATCATTGCGAAGCGATGCGGTATCGGATCTTGGGATCCTCGGCCTCTAAAATTGACGGAGACCATTGCGAAACGATGCGGTATCGGATGCTGGGATCCTCGGCCTCTAAAGTTGACGGAGAACATTGCGTGAGCGATGCGGTATCGGATCTGCGGGATCCTCGACCTCTAAAATTAACGGGAGACCATTGCTTGAGCTGATGCGGTATCGGATGCTTGGGATCCTCGACCTCTAAAACGTGACTAAGAGGGAATATGAGGGTGTTTCATATCCCACACGAAGAGTCGATCGACACGGACCTTGTTTGGGAAAGGATGTGATTCCACGCCGACGAGAGCCCATCGAAACTCGCGGCTGTGTGTCAATAGAATCAACTGATCCTTTCTCAAACAAGCGAGAGAATTGAAGGGATAACAATCACAGTCTCAGACTGGAGAAAATCAGATTCGGAATTTGACATTTAAATTTGGGAGGAATTCGTACGAACTTTGCGATCGCGAAGTTTCTTGAAAAGCTACGTGTAGAGGTTTTCGAAAATTCACGAAGTGCAGAGTTTTATTTGGACGTTGAACTTTTATTTCGGGATTTGGACCAGGTTTAAGACGAGTGCGGCATCGGTGCTTCGTAAGAACGAGACGTGCCTTTGAAACATCACAATGCGCGATATTTCTTGAGGTATCGTCCACTCAGGCGAAGGTGCGTGTAGAGAATAACTCACTCTTTAAGGTGCTTATCGGAATCATATTCTTTCAAGTACTTATAAAGGTGTTTTATCTCTACGGATGTCATGTTGAAGAAGACGAAACTTTATAGCTTCGTTTGTAGCAATCACCATTTGATCTGTTACGAGATTACAGTAGAGGTTGTTGAAGTTGATTGTCGAGAAATCTTTCGACATTCTTCGAGTTGAAGTTGAAGTTGTATGCGAAATCTTTCGACATTCTTCGAGTTGAAGTTGAAGTTGTATGCGAGAAATCTTTCGACATTCTTCGAGTTGAAGTTGAAGTTGTATTTCGTTGGGCGAAAGACACGACTTCGGGGTCGAATTTCCATTAATTGCTTAATAACGTCGTCGTTCCTTTAATTCTTTCTTTACGGGCCTAAGCGAATCCAAAATTTACATTCATGTGATCAAAAATATTTTTCATTTGTCAAAGATATTTACGAACGATTAATGACCGAGCTAAAAGGCATAGAATCACTTGACTCTCTTCAAAGCATAATATCAGAGGAAACTTCTTAAGGTTGCCTTTCAAGTTTCATTAATCGGGGGAGGATTAAGACACCAATTTTTGATTATATGCTTGCCTCAAGCTTCTTCTCAGGGAGCATTCTTTTTTTTTATTGAGCTTTTCGCTCTCCTTTTTTTATTGAGGATTGCTATATACGAGTGAAGCACGGATTAAAGATTTTGAATGTATGGATTGTGGCACCAATTTTTGATTGTGTGCTTACCTCGAAGCTTCTCCTCGGGAACACCTTTTTTCTTTTTTGCTCCTTTTGTTTTAGAGAATTCTTGTATCGGGTAAGACGTATTTACGTTAATGATTTTGAATGTCGAAAACTACCTCGATTAATAATTCGAAATGTCTCTTAATATGAATCACGGGATATTATAACTTTTCGAAAGTCCGGACCCAACCACATAGCGAGAAAATTAAAAGGCTCGTGATATCCAGAGTCGATTACTCGTATTTCAAGCATCTTGCTTCGTTACGAAATCAACTTAGGACTCGGTCAGAATTCCTTAAAGAAAACGATTCGGTTATCAGGGCATTAATTTGATTCTTCCACGAAGTCGAAGTCTTAGTGAAATATCCGATTTTGAGCTTTCCAAATATCGAGCAATTCTTGACAAAAACAAACTCCTTTTCTTCATTGCAGTAGGAAAAACGGTACAGACCATCACTGATCATACTAAGCAACAAAAGTAGTACCATAGTAACCAAAAAGTGTCTCGTCCGTTGTTAGTGCGTAGAAATCAATTGAAGCAAACACATCGCCGAAATCGTATCGATGGAACTTATTTCGAGTTCCTCTCGAATATTCATCGGGGATCGTTACGCTTCCATTTCGAAGTTCTCCTCGAGCCGGTCTTTGAAGGCTGGCATTCATCCATGGTATGTCCAACGAACACTGTGGTATGGACAATATCTCGGATGTCCTTTCTGTTGACCTCCTGCGGTCTCTTTGCTACGGAGCGGCACTGAATTCGGGATTCTTAATCGGTTGCGGAACATCTTCCTTGCTGCTTTATCTTTAAAAGAGTATATCCTGCTTAATCGATCAACTGTGGTTGGAACTTGCCTCTCATCTGTCTGGTAAGACGTTTGTTGAACTGATCGCTGTGCATTCTGACGAGGACGTTGGAAGGTCTGCTGAGGTTGTTCGGCATGTATTCTAACTGTCGCTTTCTCCTGTTAACCACTGCAACTGTTCCAGATTTCCTTTCATATGTCTTGGTCGTCCTAAACTTCTCGGCATTCTCATATGAATCCATATGCTTGATTTCTTCTGCAGATTGCTAGCCTTGGCGAGTAACTTCTCGAAAGACACGATGGTGAGTCCCTTAAGCATGAAAGCTATTGGTCCATGGATGCTTTTGAGTAAGATCTCAATCGCATGATGTTCACATGGCGAGGTTCGCACTTCATACTAAGGTTTCTCCACCGTAGGATGTACTCCACCAAAGTTTCGATCGGCTTACGCTTCTCTTCCACAAGGCTGCTTATAGTGACGTGGTGTTGAACCCCGACAAAACGCTTGACAAAGATTCTCCATTTCGCGAAAGTCTTCTTCGAGCCGTTCGATGAGTCGCGTACCGGTCGAAGGCGATTCTCGAAGAGGCTGCTCATGGCTTGTCGGAGCGATGAGCGCATCACTACCCCCCGCGTTGCAGCAACTTGCTCGAAAGTGTGCAACGTGCTGTCGAGGGTTTCCAGTCCCGTCGAAAGTCCTGAACAAAGGTGGTACGAAACCCTTGGGGTATGGGACGGCATCGAACTCCTCCGGGTAAGGTCTACCCTTTGAAATTGACGCGTCCCCTTTCAATTGGGCTAAGGCTTCTTTTACCTGTTGTTCGACCAGCTGCTTAATGTCTTTTTCCGGCACCATATTCTGAGTTGAATCTTTCTTCGGTGGCCCATCTTGGCTTGCGAAGCGACTTCTCTTCTTTCGTCGGTAACATGACCGATCTGCGAGTGGTTCATCTGCGGAGATGCCACTTGCTTGTGAGTGTGATTGTCTCTGCTTGTTGCCATCGTGGCGGCCGTCATTTCTTCGATCTTCTTCTCGAGGCGGTTAATAATTTCATCTTTTCTTTGGGAGGCCCTTTGCCACTCATCCGCTGCGTCCTCCTCGCGAAGAGGAGTGTCGCTTGCGGCTAACATGTCTCGGGTCTCGATGACGTTGATTCTGCGAATTCGTCCTCCTGTAGCTTGTTAGGTTGTAATCTTCATCTTCGTAGTCTTCTTCCGATCTTCGGACGGTCGTGCAATGTCGGCTCGAAGCTTTTCCATAGCGGACTCGATTGACTTTCCTTTGATAGCTTTAAGATCGGTTGGAGGTCTTTGAGAAACATCATTTATTTTCTCGAGCATCGGCGTCGTGCGAGAGCTAATCGAATCACACAAAATCATATTTATAGAACCCTTTTCGAGTTCTTTTAAATACTCGTTCGGGATCGTTAAGTTTCAAGCTACGAAATTCTTCTCGAACCGATCCTTGAAGGCGAGCAGTTTTCTATGGTGTGGCCGAGCAGCCGGTGGTATGGACGATGCGAGGATGATCTTTCTTGTCGGCCTCCTCGGCTTCTTTGGCTCCGGTAGTACGGATTCGGCCTCTTTATCAAGTAACGGAACATCTGCGACAACGACTCCTCTTTGAACGAGTACACCTTGCTTAATCGTTGATTCATTGTCGGACCACGTCTCCCATCTATACGGTATGGTCTCGAAGCGGAACAGTTGCTCATCGGACAGTTGCGGTTCTTTGTCGCGGACGATTGATCTTGGAATTCCACGATTGCGTTTCCATTCCTGTGCCTTTGTCATCGCACGGACTTTGAATCGGACTCGGTTCGAACTTAGGAGACGGTAGAACACAAGCCTCCGTCGACTCTTCCTCATGTAGAATACCCTTTCCTTTGGTTAGCGGAGCGGCTGAGTACGACGGTAGCGAATCCGACGAGTAGGAGCGAGAACGGTCTCGGGAGTAGTCCCAACGGCATGCGAGTTCTTTTCAATCCATTCCTTCTTTGGCATGGGGAGTTTCTCGACGGACTTCGAGTTGAACATTACAATAGGCTTAACGGACTTGCTCATTTCGGGCTTCGTCATCTCAGCGGCCACATCTCCGAACTTAGCTTCGACATCGTCGAACCCTTGCCCAGAACTTAATGAGCGACGGATCGGGCGGCTCATCTCTATTGACGGCGAACTCTACTCCGGAGGCAAAGAAAAGATCGACTTTGGCGAAGACATCGTTCACGGCATTTAAAGAATTTACGGAAGTCGGTAACGTCCGGTGTCTTGCGGTTTCGACGGAAGTACTCGAGCTACCGCACTTGTCGCTATGGCTGGGCGATCCTCTTATTCGTTTGGTGTTTTCACCTTATTTTATCTTTATTGTTCATTTAATTTCGGGATTTAAACGGAAGGTACAAGAGCGAGAGATTTGGTTTTAATTTGCGATAGCAAATCGAGCCAGGAAACACGAAGTGAAAGGGAAATTCGAGACCCGATCTACGAGCCGAGATTCGCAGCGCACCTCGAGCACAACACACTATTGGGGGTTCGACCCCGCAAAATCAAAAGAAAACCTAAGGATTCCGAACACGCATTGTTTAAAGGTGACTTAAACGGACGGTTACGAAATCCGAGAGAGTTGACTGTGTTTGCCAAGAAAGAAATGAGCAAAACGAGCCGACGGAAGAATGATAATACTGGACCATGAGGGACATGGACACATTGCCGATGTGCGAAGATAGAAACCTTTGATTTAATGGAGAGTAGAGTTATTCCCCAGCGGAGTCGCTAGAAGTTGTCGGCCGCTTTAGAAGAGCGCTGCGTCTCTCTTTTTTTTCTTTTAGATTTATTTAATTTAATGGATATATGTATATTAGTTTTGAAAATAGGATTTTTAAATTTTAAAATATTAGAATGAGAAAGGACAGATCTCATTTGTTTAGCAGTTTGAATGAACGAGCGTAATATCGCGAGTAATGCATCTATTCCGAAGAATAGACACCCTACTTGACAATAGCGCTCGATCGAATAAACCACGAAGTTCATGACATCCGTTACGTGCTACGAACGCTTTATGTGGACCAAACAAATTCCCTATTTAATACGAAAGAATTAAATAGGGTTTATATTATACGAGGTCTTTAAAACTCACTATAGAGGCGAGCCACTATAGTTAATTACCTCTCGAATGACCGAAGTCACTTGAGAGAACTCTCGATTTAGATCGCGGGTTTCTATCTTCACGAATTCGAAAGGTAGGGTTTTCGACGAAATGAGGTAGTAGGAAATCCGATAGGTGAAAGGTACGAGAAGGAACAGTTATTTACGGAGTCGAAAGAAGAAGGGTAGGGGATGTCGCGAGATCTCGAGGAGGACCTCGAGGACGTCCGAGCCTATCCATGGTTGGGACTTTAAATTTTGGAAAGGGATTTATTTTAATTTCGATCCTGCAAATTAATTATAGGAATTACGTTTGCATAATGTCACGATTATGCGAACTACACTGAAAGACGGAGGGCTTACGTCGTATCGGACGACAACCTCGGAAGCCTAAGCGAGTTAGGGCTTATATCGCACGGGAGGGCTGTGCGAAGGCTACAAAGAAAAGGTGAGGGTTTATGTCGCACTAGGCGGACTACATCGAAATCACTAGGGCTTGTTATTTAAACTAAAGAATGGGTTTCGTTGATGTCGACACGGGTTTTCTTGAAGAAGATGGCCGTCTTGCCACCGTGCTCCGAAGCTCCGCGTCGTAGCAGGGATCGCGGTTTAGGTTTAAAGTCTTAAGTTAAAGTGAGCATGCGAGTCGTTTATTTCGTTTTATTATCATTTTATTGCGACGTGAGTGTGTCTGTCGATGGCATGAGTAGTAAAGAAAGCGATGAACGAAGTATCTTATAGAAACTATACGATGAAGTAACATCTTATAACGGAATTAAAACATCTAAGCGAGGAGAAAGTACGGAAATGATAAAACGTCTTAAGCGGAAGAAAGTACGGGAAGTGTAAAACATGCTAGCAAGTATATGTCTTTGAAAGTAAACGGACTAGACTAGCGGGAGTATGTCTTTGAAAAGTAAAACGACAGTATAACGATAAGGAAAGTAAAGGCGTATCGCGGGAGTACACGTATGCTTTGCTTCATCCATCGACGCATCATTACTTGTTTATTATTATTTTCATATTTTCTTATTCTGACGGAAGAGTCGTTAGCGCTAGGAAAGAGCGAGGAGTAAAAGTAGTGGGCGAACACACTAGCTAAACGAGAATACTACGGTGCGTACGAAGGAAGTAAAGTACGAAAACCCAGCGGTGAAAACGAAAGGAAAAACGACGAGAAGAGCGAATAAAATCGTGAGAGAAAGCCGAGAAAATCGAGAAAGAAAGAAAAGAACGTCCAGTAGAAAACTGCGAGAAAAGTCACGAACGAAAACAAAACAAAGTCGTAGAAAGCGCAAAAGAACACGGAAGAAACTCACGGATGACCAGCTAAACTCATGGCGAACCATAAGAAAGCCATGAGGCATCACGGAAAGAAAGACCGTAAGCGCGGTGGTGTTTCGGACTCGGAAGCTGTGCTTAATATCCGGACTGAGTGCTTGACTCTGGCAGACATTTACTGCGGAAGGCGAGTCTAATCCAGACTCGAATAATCGACCAGTGGACCTTTATAAATTTTCATACATTTCATTTTTGGTTTGCATACGAGTAAAAAGCCGTAGGTAAGTAAGTGCATGTAGTAGTGGAGGTAGTTTTTATATTTTTCGAAACATATGTATTTTTTGTTTTAAAACATTTCTGGTCACGGAGTTGACTATCACTAATAGGACTAGGTCTACGAACATCTAGGCGCGTCGGCGGTAGAAACCCGAGGACGGGCGAACGGTTCAGTGATTCCTGCTCTACTCTACGAGTCTGCGAGTCGGGCGGCCCCGTTACATGATTCTCGTAATTTTTCTTTTTGCGGTCTTATCGATGTCCCCACCGCACTTACGGCCTTGCTTGATGGCCCCACATATAACTCGAGGAGGTTATATGTGCACACCTACACGTCCCTGTAGGTGTGTGCTTTGAGCCGAGAAACAAGATGAAAACTAGGGACGAGAGGTCGAGAAAGGAGGACGGAAAGCGGCTCGCTAACACAATTTCGAAAAGAAGTGAGTCGATTTCCGATAATCGAAAACACGTAAGTCGCCCTGGACTCCGGACCGACCTCACATGTCACTGTAAAAGGACCTAAAGGCACCTCGACACTCTCGGAGAGGATAAGAACTAGACTCTGCAGGAACACACTCCTTTTCCCGAATAAGCTCGTAAAATCATAAGCAAAGAAGACGAAGAAAGCCCGTTGCTCGGGTCACAGACCCGGGACTGCTAAACTAGAAGTCTTACCACAAAACTCCGAAGACACTTCTTATTTTTAAATTCGAAATTCAATTTTCATTTCATGCCACGAAATCGGGCCTTAAGCAAATGCTGAAATAAAGGCCCATACATCAATATCAATTTATCAGTGATTACTTATAACTCATGCTCGCATGCTTTTCTTAATCGAGCCTCGATATTTAACCTTCGAGCATTAATTGAAGCAAATAAGAGATGTTCTTAAATTCTTCCGAACCAATTTCATAAGTAAATGTAGCAAGAGGCAAAAATAACATCACCATATCCATCAGCCTCTCACACGAGGCTCTCGACAAGACGAGAGCGAGGAAAGGCCCGCGACGAGTCGCGACAAGGAGGCGACGAAGTAGAGCCTCGCGCCAATTCCGAGTTACCATAAAGAAGCTCGCGGACAAGCCTTAGAAGCCATTCACATCGAGTCCAACTCACCACAAGCACACGGAGATCAGGTCGCTAGGTGACCGAGCCATTCGGCCCTTCATGGCCCGTGAGAGACACTGAAACCTAAAGCCCTACGAGTCTCGAACAAGGGTGCGGTGGAGCCATCCGGGGCTCCCAGAATTCACGAATCAGGTTCGTAGAGTAGAACTCCGATGGACGCCGGCAAACCTCGAGCAGCACCGAGCAGTCTCGAACCAGCCGATATAGCCAAGAAACAACACGGCCGAAACCGAGGCTCAAGATTGAATCACACAATCCCACTTAGAGCTAAATCCGAGATACATGAAGCTAAGCTCAAGCCACAACAGAGCTGCAGAATCAACCCGACCTTAAATCACAACGGCCCTCACATGCGAAGCCGAGGCTCGAGGAACGCCGAAGAAACTACGGAAAACACAAGACCGAGCGCCTCGATGCGGCGGGGCTTGCCGCCGAGCAGCAAAGATCATAAAACAAACACAACGAAACAAATTCATGCATCGAATACCCAGGAGCCAACATACGGGAGCAAGGCCAGAATACAACATGGAGCCCAACAAAACCAAATGCCAAGATAGGGCTCCAAACAATCCAAGATCAAGAAAACAGCAAAAACTCGAAAATCGGCCGACGAAAGTAACGGGGGAGGAAGCTGAGAAAACCGAGCAGCAATAAGGCTCAACAGCCCAAAACCGAGAAAACAAAGCCAACAGAAACAGCCCCAAGTCTCTTTTAAAATGAAACGAAGATGTGCTTTCAAGTGAGGATCTATAACGAGCCAAGATATGGCTTAAAATTTCAGCTAAACATAAAGCTTGCAGTGAGCATTTCCATACATCCAACATATCCAAGTATAGAAGCCTCGATATATTTCAAATGAAAGTAAGTGTAAGGCTCCTCTTAGATCAACTTAAGCTCTTCCTCAACATACCTTTTTGTAATAAAGAAGAAGTAGAAGGAGCAAAAAGCAAGCTCCACATGCATATAAAACTAAATAAACCATTCCATGGCTAACATGAGTAAATGAAAGAGAGGAGCCATAGCATGCCATATTAACCATGAAACCATGTCTAACTAAGAAAAGCAGTGTGTAGATAGCCTTCAAGGTAAAAGCTAGGGCTAGAGGAGCTCATACCTCAGTGAAAGCTTAAGCAAATCAACACCTCAACTCAACAACAGTGAACAAACGGCACGACCCGAGGCTCCAAAACCGAGCGACAGAGTCTCGAGAACCTCGGGGAGCGAGCCAACACGGCACCCCTACCTCACTCAAACTAAGCTCGGGAAGAACCGTGAGTAGCGAGGGAAGAAGAAGGAGGAGGAGGAGAGAAAGACAATGGCGGCACACTCAAAACGACTCAACCCTAACAAAACCAACCCTGAGACCACTCCTCGAAATGAGGCTTATATAGCCGGCTCGAAGAAGAAGAAGGAGCCACGGACTTACCCGGGAGCCTCGGCAAGAATAGAAGAGAGGCGGGAGAAGGTGGCGACAAAAGTCGGCCGAGAAGGGGGCGACAGGGGAGCGAGAGTGGCGGCAGAGAAGGCCGAAAGCGCCGCCACGCGGCGGAGGGCCGGGGGAAGTGGCGAGGACGGCGGGGACCAGGGTCGAAACCGCGCGAGAGGAGCCAGGCGAGGGCTCGGCCGAAGAAGATGGCACCGGCTCGGGATCGAGAAAGAGAGGCGAGGCCTCATGTGTGAGGCACGAGTGAGGGAAATAGGATTTAGGGTTTTAATAGGATTTTAAAAGAAAATAAAATATATTTTAATAAAATAACGGCAAATTTCGCGTCGCGAACCCGCGCTCGAAAACATAGCAAGTTATACGTCTTTTCCTAGCAAATTCGACGTTCCGGACGCAACGGCGCAGTCCGTTTCGCGATCCGAGGTCGTTCGGAGAACCTCGTCACCGGTCGAGTCGAAAGTACGTCAAATCGATCTCGTCGAGTCGCCTGGGCGCTCGTACACATTCGACCTTGATCTTGATCCGTTGCGGAGAATTTGAAGACGTCGAGGTCGTGGCTCGAGGAATTTGTGCTCGGTGGTGCAGAAAATGTGCACGAGGCTATCCTAAGGTCCAGTGGTTCTATAGGAACTCAATTTGGAGTCCTAACGCCAATTCCAACCTACCTGTTGTGAGCTAGAGGTCAGGAATTTCATCCGGGATTCCAAAAGAGTGTCGAAGTGGTTTCGAGCGTTCTAAAACGAGGTGGGCCCATTGCTAGGAATCTAAGATCGTCGGGGAAGCTCCTAAAGCTAAAACCCTAAATCCTAGGAGGAAAACTAAACCTCGACAAAAGTGAGGTCAACATTGCCCTCATTGCACATATCAGCAATATATATGTTCGATCGCAACAAATCATTCTTCAAATTAATTTTTTCTATTGTAGTCAATTTCACATGCATTTATTTCTTATTTTGAATGTACCTGCAACAATCACTCTGTTAACATGCGCAAAATATTCACTATAATATGTAATGTACACTTACCATTGCAATTCTATTATATACTATAAATTGAAATTAAGTGGATGTTCATTTGCATTATTAAATTAGGCTGACAGTAATAGTTATGCTCAATTTAAAATAATTTCTAAATTTTAACACAATTAATGGTAGATACTAATACACCGTAGCAAATATTAGTCATTCAAATAGTTTGATTCTTAATTTAGCTTTTGAGTATCTCACCTGATTCATCAGAACAGCTTCAAGACGAGTCCTATCCTGGGCTTGCCTTGAGCTCGCCTCCTTGTATGAACTGTCTAAAATCATAATTTGTTTAATTGTATGAAAATCTTAGATTTAAACTTCATTACGTATTGTAATCTCAATTGAAATTTTATCTCAATTTGACATATCCTTATTCACCCTATAAACACACAACTTAGTCCAAGCTTCACTTTTTTCTCTTATTCTTTTTTTCTTCCAGTTCTCTTTATGGCCAAAATTAGATTGCTGTTGCAGATGTAAATATATTGAAATGCACAATAAGATTAAAAAAGAAGGGTAATTAATTAGATTTACTGAAATTTAATATTAGCACTTATATATAATTACATAAATGTTTTTTTTGCTAACCTTAATACCTCCACTAAAATTTCCTCTTTCTTTCTAAAACTTCCAATCCACACCCTTGCTGCCATTACTTGTTTAAGCTACCAAGTACATGAAATGGAAGATGTTTTAAAGAATATTTCCTGGGTTTATTGAAATTATTCATAAAAATATAATTATATAAATATATATTAATATAAGTGTTCTCTTGCCTTACTTTTCTGAAACTCCTCTTAGCCCCTCGTTTTTCTCCTCTCAACTTTCTAACCTAGAGTTTCTATTCTCAGTTTCGCCTTTCCAGCACCGTCTCTGCTCACGGGATTGAGCAGATAGTGAAAATACAGAGTCACGGGAGTGTTTAAGTGGAGAAATAAGGGCTTGTTAATATTCATATAATTATATATTACATTTTATGTATGTTTCTTATATTTAATATCTTATACTTTAATAAACGCAATCCATTTCAACCCTGATTTCTCATCCGCCGTTGGATGCCGATATAGGTTGATTTGCTACAGTGAATGACCCGGAAAAGCGAAACTAATAGAACGGTGAAATTAAAAGTATTTTAGTTATATTGTGGAAATAAATTTATAAACTAAATACATTAATAATATTATCAGATTGATCGGATAAAATTGACAATTTTATAAAAGCTTCAATTTCTTTTAGGAAAGTGAAAAATAGTTTATATTTCCAAAAAAAATTAAATTTACCTTTTCAATCATTGTGGTTATTACAGTAGCACCATGCTTTAGTTTTTATATTGTTGTATTTAAAAAAATATTGTTTCTTTTGAGGTGTTGGTAGAGGTGTAATTGAGTCAAGCCG